>CM060900.1:260075173-260453283 GCA_030762935.1 Hymenopus coronatus
CATTCAAATGATGCGCACACAGATTGTTGCATTAAAAATGATAGTTACCACCCTAGGGAACACAAATATTCAATAACAACCTCAGTTTCAGGCTGGTTAACATACTGAACCCAGAAGAGTACAACAGTAATACAGAATCCTAGAATTTGTGCATAAAGAGAGCTTTACATAAGATATTACTGGCAAGAACATACATAAATACAAACAAGAACATATAAAGCAAATCAAATTATGCAATATAAAATAAACCAATGAGTTAAAAAAATTCACTTTTCACCCTTGGACCTTTCAGAAATTTGCTAAAATATTCAAAGGATAAAATATAGCCATAGCTTATATATAAGTGTTTCTTTAAAAAACACACTCTGGGCTAAGAAAATTAGTATAAGGAATTGGATGGAAACATTGTGTGAAAATAATACATGGGATAGACAAAGAGGACATGGACATAAGGTTTGGAGAACCCAACAGAAATGTGAAATGCAAAGAAAGTAATGGGAAAGTAGTGAGATATTAGTAGTTGCAGGTCAGTTTTAGGATGTAAGTAAATGTAAACATTTTAATGCCAGCTGTTGCCTCTCATCAAAAATTGCTACATCAAATTACATAAGAAAAAACACACAAATTTCAAGAATCTAGTATTTTTAATGATATGTTGCATTTAGCAAATGATGATACCTCTAAGGCATATGCAACTGACTTAAAATCCAATGTGGTTTCTGTGGGCAGAAAGCAACAATGCATTTCATGTGTGCATGTGAAAGGTAATTCTAGATTGTACTTTTTTTGCATGATTCTGCTTTTTGTTTCATTTTCTATATACTTATTTGAATCAAATTAGAAGAATTTTACAAAATTAATGACCTACAAAAGTGAAATCTTAGGTTTTACATTTGTGTGATTACTTGAATTATGCTTAATTTGAAACTGTTCTTATACAGAGCCTTCTATTGGATTTGGTCAGCCAAATGGGAGGTCAAACATTACTCATAGTCCCTTAAATTCAAGTGCATAAATTTATCATTAAATTATAACTACAAAAGTCACATATATGTAGGAAAGGTGTTTAAATACAGATCAATAGAATAATCAACATTATCCAACACCCTATTGCATATATTACATATGCTCACTTTATTGTGTGGACTAAAGTTATCTTAAAGGATTTTAATTCTAAAGGTTTAATGTCATACCAAGCCAAGGTTTTAGAAACTACTAATTCCTTTGCAAGCTTTCTTAGAGATTCCTTTGAATTTTGTTGCAAGTATGTCATTGATTTTCTTCTCTGCAACATCATGCCACTTAGTTTTTGGCTTCTTATCAAGAATAGATTCCCTTTCCCATATGTAGTTGTAAGTTTACAAACCATTTATCTGTGAGGCACACAAATAGAGGGGAATTGGTTTATAAATTGCTATCTCACTTAGAAGAATTTTTTTCACCTAGGAATCCTGATGAAAACTCTGTATACTGCAGTATACAGATTTTTTGGCATTATAACAGCACTAAGAACACTAACACTGAAATACATGGTCTCACATTGTATCAGCCTCTGTACAACACAAAGATTTTCCCCCAAATAGTTACCTGGCATATGGAGAGGGTGAAAAGTGGAGGGGGAACACAACCAACAATAAATAGCAACTTAGTCGACATAAACACCCATAAATTTCACACATTTTATTTAATACCTTGAACCTGTTTCACCCTCATTTGAGGGCATCATCAGCAATTTGTTGATTAGCAGGTTTCCTCATTGCTTCCTACAACAAACCTGCAGGAGACATCTGGTGTCATTTTCCCAAGTTTCAGTAACGTATTTTCTTCTGTTTGCTACATTGAAGTTCATAAGGCGGGACTCAAGTATTTTCATATACATTTTTTCCCATGTACTCAATTCTGCCATCTTGTTTATTGTTTTTATAAGCTGTGTTTCTTGATCTAGTGGTGATTATTCCAAACGAGTGCTGCTACTGGACTTGTCTAATTCCTTGTTGTGTATGTTTCTGAAGTGTTCATTTAGTCTTTTTGCTATGTAGACTAAACTTTTTCATATTGGAGTCATTAATTTTGTAATCTCCTGCTTTCTTTTCCAGTACTTAATCTGTTTGTGGATGTTTAAAGAGGTTTCTGATGCTGGATTGGTTTACTGGTGCTAGCATTATGTTGAATTCTTTGAAAATGTTCTGTAATATCTGTGTGGCCCATGGATGGTATGTGAATTTTTTAAAACTCTTTTCTCCAAAACTGAAAAGAGTCAGGCAGTGAAGATCATATTAGAACTTATAAAATTAAATTCTGCAATGAATTGCAGATAAGCTCAGGAGGGAGGGAAAAAAAGCAAAACAGTTTTACTGTGGCCAGACTGAATCATTCATTATTCCTTTTGTCTTGCAGTAGTGCATGATGAAAGTACACTATGATTGACAGAGAATTTATGATGAAAGATTTCCTGTGCATTAAAATATAGGTGCACATATTGGTTTACTTTATAACCAATACTAATTTTATTTACATCTGTTGTCTTTCCATGGTTCCAGTATATTAACTTAATAATGTTGCTACAGTAACTAGTCAGCCTGTGGCAAAGCCGAGAAGCATTTCGTTCGGTTTGCTTTTCTCAATGAATGACTGAGGTAACTACTATTCCTTAGTAATAAGGGTGTGTTGTAGGTTTAAATGTGTATATAAACAGGAAATATTGATACCATTTTAGCAAGAATGGGAACATTGCATTTTTTAAGTGTATTTGCATGTTTTACCAAATTTTAAAAATTCATGTTATGAATTAAAATTTGAGGTGAATGTAATGCGGGACACTGCAAAGGCTATGCACCAGAATTATTATATAATATAGACATCTGTGAAGATGAAAGGATTCTGTAGGATACAAATCTTTTGTAGTGTCTTAGGAATACTTTATAAGGGAATTGCAAAGGTTAATTGTTATGCGTGTTATTGTTCTACTAAGTTCCCTGCAGGCACAATCTACCTGAATGGATCCACTTATTGCACAGATTAATTGTTTTTACAGATTAATTGTTTGTTTTTGTAATATTTTGGTATGGTGGCATTTTGAACAGTGGAGACAAAATTGAAAAATGAAGTCAGCATGGTAAAGACAGCTAATCTAAAATGTAGCATAGAAATTATTAATGGGTTATGTTGAATAAGTTCACGCTTTCTTAAATATATTGTCCAAATAAAACAAACCTTAGTAAGTGACCAGTGATGGTATTTGTGATTTGGGCCCAGGAGGGTAACATTTAAAAAAATATGTACAGGATAACCTTATTTAACGAATATTGTCACTAGAAAATGTAAAGCTAGGGATAGTAATATTCTCAAATTTGCACATTAATGGAGGGACTATTGTGAGGTAATCGTGTAACAAAAGGTAGTGGTTAAAAATATTTCTTCTTAGGCTTAAGCTGATATCGTGGAAAATGAAGATAATGCTTATTTTACAGAAGAACTTATATAAACAAGGTTCTTCTGTGCATCCTTTAATTACATTCTATTGGGACTTCATTAAATAAATTGTAGCATGTAATTAATACTCAGACTTGGAGATGGGGTTAAGCTGCTAAAGGTACTAGTTTGCCAGAAGTTTTTGAATCCCAATATGCTGGCATAAAATTCATGATGCCTTTCAGATTATAGAGAAGATTTCAAATTAATTACTATTAAATTAATAGACTAAAGAGAAATGAAAAGTCAATACAAAAATATTTTAATTGTGGCATGCAAAAAGAATTTAATGGAAAACCAATTCACCATCACCAAGATATGCATTAATTATAATGATAATCTATAGCACTTCTCACAAAAAGTAACAGATACATAAAATGCTTTTATAGGATAAAGCAATGTTACTGAAAGCAACTTAAATCAGCAAGAAGTAAACATACTTTGACATATATTAGTTGCATTTTTTCCATTGAGGGTAGATACTGAAAGCTGGAATTGTCTTTGTATATTAAAAACAGGCTGATGGCACTTTGTAATGATTGTACATAATTGCAATGAATATTTGCAGTAAAAGTGTTCCATCACTGTAGGTAGAAATTTATAACCACACATGAATCTTAAGTTCTCTGTGTACATTAAAGTTTGGCATTTTGGATATTCCTTTCATAATGGAAGTTTGTTTTTATGTGATGAATGCTATTGAAATTTATTACTTTACTGCAACTAATTTAACACAGTGATACATTCATAATATTGTTAATACATTCGGCTAGAGCATTTTTCCATACATTTTGTCTACTAATAGAGACACATTTCTGTTGCCTTAGAATCATTATTTGTGAAATACCTAAGGTTTTTACTGGCCGTAATTTGCTGTTGTGTTAGTTGTGAATGCACAAACTTTCCTGTTAATAAACTGAAAAGTTACTTTAGCAAAGTTCGGAACATTTTTATTAGCTTGACCTACTTAATTCATTTTGTAAACTATGGGTTTTTGATATTCTGCTGTGACTCATAAGATCACTGGCACAACTGTTTTTGGAACTTATTTTCAAGACCGTCCAGGAAATATGGAAGAAAATCTTGGAGTGGGAAAGAAGTTTATTTTTAGGAAGAACTTCAAGAAGTATTGTAAAAATAACTTTAAGGTAAGTAGATGTCTCTATATGTATAAGTTTAATACATTAAGTGTTATTTTTCAACTAGAAATACATTTATTTAAATTTTTATTTATGATTTTTTAAAGTCTTCCAAGGCTGGCTAGAATTTTAAATGCAACCAACATAGTTTATTTAGGCAGGTTAATATGCTATGTAGAAAACTATTTTTAAAACGTGTGTGGATGTTAATGAAATGGAAGAAAAATTTAGCACAGTAGTAAATTTCCCCTCACAATTTTGAGCCACATCAGTTAATAATTACAACTTCATGAAAGTTACTGGTGTATAGAGTAATTATGCTCATAACATTTTTATTCAATCATGTTTTAATATTATGCATTCCAAAAAACTTATCTCCCAACACCATTGATATATACATATTTAAGAGACAAGACAGTTGCTAGTATGTTATTATTCTAGGTTACTTAGCACACAAAAAAGTTGCATCCAGCTATGTGAAGCATTGAAATAAGTAACTTACAGTATCTAATGGTAATTTAAAAAGAAAATGTTCATACTAAGTACATTGCAGTGGCCACTCAGAAAAGAGTTCCATACTTTCAGGGAAAGTATGGATAAAACTGGTTTACAGAAGTGCATTGTGTCTGTCAATCAGAAAGGCTCTGTATAGGATGTATAAGTTTCACAGATGGTTAGTATAATAGGCATTGGTACATATTAAATTAATAACTACAGATGTAGTACCTACATATCTGGAATGATGGTAAATTTAATATCTTAATCAATTGCTATAAGGAAACTTTCTTTGAATTAAGGCAAATTTGCTGAGATTGGCATCTAGTGTTAATTTTTCTTTATACTTTTATGGTGTGAAATGAGATTAATGATTGCATTTTCTTAGTAAATAATATTTCTTGCTAGTTGTAGAAATTGCTTTTACTGGCTGCAGCACTCTTGGAAACTTCTAGGTCTGAATTGCATGAGCAGGATTGAAGAACTTGAGATGTTTCTTAAAAGAAGTAATCAAGGCAACTGCTTTTTATGTATCATCAAATATTTTCTAAGGTAAGATCTATATTACATGTTTCACAGAATACAAGCATTTAAATTATTATTTTGTATTTTGAATGTGTTACAGCAAATGTTTGTTACAGTATTACAAATCTATTTTAGTGGAGGGTAGTAACTTAAAAAGTAGCTCCATATGGGCTGTTGCATATCATATCATCTGAAATAGAAGGAAAATCAACCTTGCATTTTTTAAACATAATGTAACTTTTGAATTTGGAGACAAGTCCTGATACATTGTTTTATGCAATCTCTTAAAATTTACATCATAGTTTTATAACTAAATTTCTTGAAATTTAGTGTATCTTCATAAAATTCTAACTTCAAAGTCTTAAGGAATCTAATTATTTAAATTGAGTTCTATTTAGTTCCCTAAACTTTAATTTAATACTGACATGTAAGCATGTTTTTCATATTTTCACTTAAGTAATTTTGATATTAAAGTGAAAGCGGTATTGGAATAAGAAAAATAACAATTATAGATGGTACAATTCAGTGATTTTAAAGATGATCAAACATATAATGTAGTGGTTATTGATAAGGGTTCATCTAAAATAATTAAAAAAGTAAATTAATTACATGCAGGAGGTATTAAAGCATGTATTTGTGGTCGCTGTCACATGTTTTGAACTGAGGTCAAGCAAGCTGATATAAGGTTAAACAAGAGAATGCTTAGTGAGCAATCTAACACTATTGAGTATTTCCTCAATAATTCACATTGCTAGATGAATTAGCATAGCATAAAACTTATAAAATACAGATAATAGATTAACTTAATTTTGTTACTTCCTACAAATAGTCACCTCAGATTTCCTTTTTGCCATGTTCTCTCACTGTAACAAAATCTTTTTTTTTTCTTTCTGACAGTTCTGCTATATTCTTCTGATTCATAGAGGTGATTGCCTAGTTTTTGTTCCTCTGAAACCTATGGCATAATATAATGTCACCTTTTCTATTCACTTCTGTTGTACTACAAACTATATGCTCAGTAGCTTTAAAATTAGCATGAATCTTTTTAATGGATTATGACAAGGAAGAATGGACAGGAACTAATTTCTGTTCTGCTGTCCACTCTCAACTTGAATACCACTTTAAGGTTCTCTTAAGATATCATTGTCTGTTTCATCTATAAGTTTACTCATATCAGCTCAATGAAAAACCTTTTCTTTTAAAGCCATCTCTGTAGTATTTATTTTTATTTTGGGAGTATTTTTTTTTTTTCAGTGATTTTATTTCTCTTCATTGGACTCAAACCAATCACATTAAGCACTTCATTAAAGGTGGCTGTATATAGACTAGCCTCAGTGGATTGCACTTGGCTACTAATCTGCATCGCTATTACTACGACTAATTTCTGCTTTAACACTACAGTCGTTCGCGCATTTTCTTTCAATCTTGCTTGAGCTACTGTATCTTTTCATTTTCCTTTAATTTAATTCTCAATGAGGAAAAAACAAATTTTATTCAATAACATTTTGGAACTCTATATTTGTCTGCCCAGAACAGGGCACTTTAAGGAGTGTTTAGGCACTAATATGTTTCTAAACTTGGAAGTTAAAGACGGCTGAAGCAATGGTGATAAGCGTAAGGTATGTGATCCATTATAGCAACATGCAAAAACAGAAGTACTGTAATGCAGAAATTGTTTGTGGATGTTATGACATACCTTAATATGATTAAAGGTTTTTTCAAATTTTAAGTAAAAAACTAATTGCAAGATTGTATCACTAACAAAAATAAAAAAAAAAAACACTTATGTCTAATTCGTAATACCTTGATGAACCTGGTAGCCCACAGAAATGCTAAAGAGAATGCAGATAAACATGAAATGCAAGTTTGCTTTTATCTCGTGTGTTGTGCTGCTTCAGAGTGCTTTGCAAACATTAGGCATAAACCATGTAAATCACAGCTTTTATTCACTTTTTTATGTTTTAGCTACAAACATCCTAAAATAACCAGTTCTCTTAATGACACTATGGATTTTTCCCAATATAATATTTTAATTTTATTAAACTCCAACCTTAAAATAAGTAAAAACTATATATATATTTGTGAATATAAAAATAACTGTGCTGCAATAAAATGCAGGCTTTTATCTACAAAATGAGATTTGATACAATACTGTGTAATGAAGGGTTACAGAGCTATGCACACCCAAATTGCAACAAAATGAATGAGATAAATTTATCATTCAATACTGGTAAAACTACTGAGTTTTATAAGCTAGTGTTCATGTCACATGGAATGTCCTGTATACTACTTGAAGGATTATAATATTGAATAATGAAGTAAATAATTGTAATATAAATCCAGTGAAGAGGATTACTGAAACTAGTTTGTAAACAATAGATTAAATTTGATAAATCTTAAGGACAGAATTCATAGATGTTCTTACTATTATCTAATTACAGAGCATTCATTGTGGTTCTTCACAGCACAAGGCAACATTAATTCTCACATCAACACTCTCTTTCATTGGTGAATGGCATCTACTGCACTGAACTATTAAAATAAGTTATATTTTACTGGCTGAGTACAGAAAGTGTTGAAAACCTCCATCTACTGCAACACATCTCCAAAGGAAATTGGCACTTACACATGCAAGTTTGTCTCTTGTAATTTTGCTATTATCTTGCACAATATTGACCTTTAACTCACAGATTGTATGCAGATAATGTTTGTGTACCTTAACGTATTAAATTTTTCCATAAATAATAACAGGCCTACAAATTGGGGAATCTGGAGGACCATAATCCTATACTAATAAATAACCCTGTTGTTGATATTTCCCAAATATGCTTCGGCTGTGGTATGGACAGTTGCTGAATCCTGTGAAAATAAGCACTCTGACACTCGTTATTGGTTAACTGTTCAAAAATGGGTTGAGTATTTGTGTAGTCTCTCTCAACATCAATTATATCATAAAAAATAAGGCCTATTAATCCTGTCTGCAGTTATAATACACCATATGCCAATCTTCTCATCATGTAATGGAGATTCATGAAAGACTAGTTTCAGTACTCAAGTATCCATTATTTTGAGTTCTAACAATACCATGAAAGTGAAATAATGCTTCATCTTTGAATATAATGCATTTATGATCCACAGTACCATCAGCAAAGCTATGTTATGCAAACTACAAAATTTCAAAGGACTCACAGTATTTACAGGATTTAATTCATGCAATTTAAGAATTTTAATTCCTCTAAATGCTGTGGCTTTTGAAACACTGATTGATTTTAATAGGCAATGGATGAGGAGAAAGTTCTTATTTTTATTCTAAGTTTTTCCTCCATAACCTTAGGTGGATTTCTCTTTACTTTGAATTGACCCTGTTTCTCTGAACCCCCCCTTTTGTATTTAATTATTTATTTATTATACAAGGTTTAATGTAGTGATCCTACTTGGAACAGGAGTGCCAGGAAATGTTACACCTTCTCACAATTCCTCCTTTTGATGTAATGTAAAGATAAATTCTTTGTTGTAATATTAACTATTGTGGTTCCCTATTGAGCCACACTTAAGACCTGTATCAATGACAATGTTACGCCAATACAGCATATAGCAACTGAGCAGCAGAGAGAAGGCATGAGCAGAGAGATAAAGATTGTTGCACATGACTGTAGCTCCCCTGTCTGTTAGATCTAAACCCACTTACTGGCAAATGACAACACTGACCTGGGGACCATATGCTACCTAGTGCCATAAAGAATCCCAAGAATTGCTCTGTAGCATTTTCCAGCTTATCTACATTGAATTAAGGATTTTTGTATTCATAAACCCCTTCTCTGCTATTGTCTGTCTCAACCTTACAACACAGTATGGAGTTACACGAGATATCTCTGTCTCGTATCTAATGCATACAAGTTGCCATTAGCTTGGTCCTTTTCTACTCCCACAATGTTACCTAGTTGCTAATAATATGGTGTAAACATTTACTTGCTCTAATTTTCAGAACACAGTATCCTTCAGAATATTTTTTCTCTATCAGATAACATCAATTCTAGAGCCGTTTAGATTTCTTTGGGTCCAAATTTCTAAAAAAAAAATGTTTTTAGTAAAAGTCCAATATCTGCTGCTTCTATGCTTTTTATACAGTAAACATACACTAAGAAACTAAAGGTCACAACGCAATAATATTTTTTCTTAGAGTAAACTAGAATGCTGATATGTGCCTAGTTTGAATTCACTATCTTAAATAAGATGAATGTTATCCTATTTTACATCAAAGGTTTATGGAAAGTTCTTTATCTGTGCAATAGAAAAGTCATGCAATAGATAC
This sequence comes from Hymenopus coronatus, assembly GCA_030762935.1. NCBI lineage: Eukaryota > Metazoa > Arthropoda > Insecta > Mantodea > Hymenopodidae > Hymenopus > Hymenopus coronatus. The sequence goes on from CM060900.1 coordinate 260,085,116, forward strand.
TTCTTCTTATTAGATTTCCAACAGGGACCAAGAAAGTGAAAATGTACAACGGTTGAAGAAAGTGTTTGAAACAAGCTGGAATCCTGTAATATCTTGCACTGACAGTCCTTAACAATAAAGTCATCTATCCGTTCAACTCACAGTCACCAGGCAGAAAGCAGTTAATGTGCTTGGTAAAAGTTGACATAAGTTTGTTAGGAAGTGTTCATAGCATGTGGAACAATGTGTTAATGTAGATTACTTATTTTGAATTTTATGTAAATGTTCATAGTAGTGGAAGGAGAAGCTTGAAAGAGAGAAAATATTTATAAATGGAGAATAAAGGTAGAATAACGACACCGGTATGCACGATTCTGGGGTTTCCTCCAAAATGTGTCTACTTTACTAAATGTGATGTGCTATTTCCAAGACTCTAATCAGTTTTTTTCTTCCACGTACCATTTTTTTTTTTACAATTAGCAGTTATCCCTAAAATATTTTAATATAGTTCTGTGCATAAATATTGTATGGAACTAATTTAAAAAAAAAAAAAAAAAAAAAAAAAAAAAAAAAAAAAAAAAAAAAACACACACACACACACACACACACACACAACAACTACAAAACTAAGAAATACTATTAATTTTGTTGTTTAAATTAATGTGTTTCACAACAACGTAACATGTAACAGACAACAATACATACTTTTTAAGTTCAGTCCCTACAAATTTGGCTCAGTCTTTAGTAGTGATGGGCAGAATCGAATGTTTTCAAGAATTGAATACTCTGTAAAGAATTGAAATCTTTACACTAGTATAAGGTTTTGAATTCTGCAATAACAAAGGTTTCGAAACCAGCCTGTTCGTAAGCAAGTTCTCGGATGTTATTGTCACTCAAGTTTTTCTCAGTTCTCTCCATGGTGGTTCTTGACTACTACGAACCTTGCACTAATCAAAATCAACCTGTATTCATAAGCAAGTTCTCAGATGCTATGTTGTCATCACTCGAGTGATGTTCTCAGTTCTCGTCATGGTTGTTCTGGAGTACTATACTCATTAATGCTTGCGCTAATCGAAATCAGTCTGTATTCATAAATAAGTTCTCGGATGCTACATTATCATCACTCAATTGATGTTCTCAGTTCTCAGCATAGTTGTTCTTGAACAATGAATTCAATTAAAATGATGGACAAAAAATATAACACGTGATTCTCAGAATGTTGGAAGTTTCTACTCAAGATTATCGTGACTTATATGTGCTATGCACTTTCATTCATAATTGTTTCTTCAATCAATTGAATAAAAAATGTTTAGAAATATAGTATAGTAATTTGATTATCTATCGATAAAATTATCTTCAATAGCTATGATTGAAATATTAATATTTTATTATTACAGAATATATTTGCCAGATACTGTTCAAATCAGTTGCAATATTTGGCATCTTAAATTTTAAGATTCTGGAAATACAAACACTTGGTTCACAAAATAACCTTTTTCAGAAATGTAGCATTTTGGTGTTATGTGTGTGTGGGTGGGGGTGGGTGTGCGTGTGGGTGTGCGTGTGTGCTCGCGTGCATGCGCATAACATCCAAAACATTTTTGTATTACTATTTACATAATTAGCCTGCTACTCCCTGGTTCCCAAGGTCGCAGTTTCAAACCTGGCAGAAGTTGATGGAGTTTTTAGCATGGCTTCTTTTGGAACAGAAGTAAAGTCATTGTCGCGGATGTATGTCAAGAACGTCAAGAGGCCTCTGAGCAAAATTAAGCATCTTTCACGCCCATATAAAATGGAATGCTGAGAACTGCATCAGTTAAAGAGAGTCCATAAATAAAAATCTTTGTAATAATTAGCATGTTTCAAAAAATTGTTGTCACTACTAGGTGTATTTCTGGTATGTCACTTTTGATCAGTGAATGTTATTTAATAATTACAATCATCTGGATAACAACATATTTAGGGCCATGCCATGGTGAAGGTCAGACCACCCACCTCTCACCAAGGTGGCCCGGGTTCAATCTCAGGCAACCACATGTAAGATTTATGGTGGATAAAGTGGCACAGGGATGGGGTTTCTCTGTTTCCCCCGCCATTGCATTCCATCGTACTCCACCTTCATTCCATGTATCATGAGTGTCATCGCCTGCAGTGCCATATGTACTAAAAGCAGGCATTAAACAGCATAAATAAAACGACCTATTTAAACATGCTCATTTGTGAGAACTGCTCAGAAAATACTCACTCTTTAGTTAATATTTTAAGACAACATAATTCTTGAACAGCTGCTTCGGAAAATGAAAAATACTTTGTAATTGAAATTGAAAATTGAAGTGCATGCTATATTTTCATAATTTATTGAATAAGCTTTTAAAATGTTTGACTATCGCTTTAGCCCAGTGTATTCCTTTATTTACCTTCTATCTACAAGGAATTAAGTAATAAGACCATTCTGCTAATATTTATGTTACTTAGCATGCAGTAATTAAGAATGATGTTTTGTAAGAAAAATTTGTTTGCACAACAGGTAGAGAAAGTCATGTAAAAGGAACACATCATTTTTTTTTTTCCTTCGTTTTTATGGCCCCCTTTAACTAGTATGGTTATGTTGTAGCTTTGACTTTAAAAACCAACTGCTGGTGTTTTTCTCGCTGGACTATAGGATCTCTTTTTTTATTTTCAGTTTTAAACTATTATAAAACAATACACGCACATTCACTCCCACGTTCATACTTAAGACTCTGTGGGGGATAGAGAATGATTCTGGTTAAAGAAAAATTCCCTGCTCCAGCCGGGAATCAAACCTGGTACCTCTGGGTCGAGAAGACAGAACGCTGGCCACTCTTCTGCAGAACCAATCATTTTGCTATATATGTGTAGATGCTATGCTGCAGGAATTCTAAAGCTAATGATGACAGGAAAGCAGTTCATTTGAATAAAGTAAGGTTAACATATCATTTTAAGGCAGTATATAAGGACAAATTTATTTAATTTTAATTTGATACAGTTATCGAGGGTTTACATGCTCCTTAGTAAGTGTAATGAAAAGTTTAAGCTTTATAATTCCTTTAAAAGCTGACAATTCCTTTGCAAAATAAAATGGATTGTTCATGGGCCAGCAGAGAATAGCTGGTTAAAATATATCTTATTCCTGAAATATATCTGGAGGTAAATGTTAAATTGGACAAATGACTGCTACTAAAGTGTACTAATGATAGTATAAGAACAAATTGTTATTATTGGCCACTTGCACAATAATCCATGTAGAGCCAGTCAAAACCCGTGCCGTTCTTGCTCGTTACTCATAAGCTATGCCACTCTTGAGAATGTGGCAACGACAGTCTCATGTATTGAGAACTAGTGATCACGAGCAAGGTAACTTGAGAATTCTCGTAACTACAGGTGGATTAGTTGACGTATGATCCGTGGAATAAATGGGTTATGTAATAACTAGGGACCGGATTTTTAGGTTTTAATCTATTTTTCCCCTCGTAAATTAGAAAGCTTCAAAGAACTTTTATGTTGCAAGTGGTTTGGGTGCTAATCTTATCCAGCCTAAAAGAGCTAAATGGGACATTAAGACCTAAAACTTGCTAAACTTAAGTTTTTTTTTTCAGTTCATTTGAATTAACAATATTTGTTAGCAATTCGTTTAGTTTAGTTTTGTGTGTACATGTGGGGTTATCCAGGAAAAGAATGCTCTTGGTATAAAAATTGCGCGAACAAAGTATGCGCCAATGACATCTTGCGATGTTGAAAGCTCTTTTTTTGCCTATAGGAATGTATTAATGAACAGCAGAAAATTTGCAAATGTGTCTGGTTGTATATAGCAACAGTGCTACCAAGTGAACTTTATTTTATGTGAGTGCTATATTTTAAAACGTGTTGATATGTTAATTACAATGTTCTATCACACGTTTACTGTGTAATATGTTGTTTTAAATTACTGTACATATTAATAGCATGCTTCCGTGAAGTAAAATAATTTTCAGGTTTTTTTATTACCTATATTATGTTTAAAAAGCTTTTGTCGTCGACTTGCTTAAATAGTCAACACAGTTCATAACGTATCAGTTTTGCATATTTCTGCAGCTGCTGTGATATTGAATAAAATTAAACTGTCTAGCGTTGCGATTTATAAACGGAGCAGCACTTCTTCTTCATCCTATACAAAAGTTTTAGTGAGCAACAGGGTTGCCAAGTTATATGAGGGCAAAATTTAGTTTTCACGGATTTTTTGACTGATATTAGCAATTTTAAGTAATATTATATTGATTTTCTTTAGAAAAACTGTCACGGATGTAAATCTTTGTGTATACCTACAAGACAGTGCCTGTTAAGCAATTTAACAGCTATCTTTTCTTTAGAGCTAAGAGCAACAAACTTCTTGCATGACTGAACAACTCTGCAAACATGACACTGTGGTATATGGCCACGTGTATTTATCAGAGTGGATTCTGAATTCAGCATAGTGAACGCAGTGTTAATGCATTTTTTTTTTAATTACCTATTTGAACAGAAGGCTCTGCGTTATTTTGGAAAAGAATGGTTAAATAATGGATAATTAAAGGAATGGTTATTAGAGGTGCCTCTAGTAGTGCGCGGTGGCAATATTGCCAATGCAATGTAAATATGTTCTTGTCAAATTTAATTTTTCATGGAAAAAATAAGAAACATCTAAAAGCAGCTGAATCCTTTTTAACTTCCCAGTCAAAAATACCATTTCAACCTATTAAAGACACGTATGAACGTGCTGCTGCAAAAGCTGTTCTCAAGTTGTTTGGAGTTAATCACTTCCCTTGGTCATCTTTCAGACCTGACCAAGATATTGCTCTTAAGTGCTGACCTTGAGTTATAATTTTTATTTTTGAAAGAAAATACAGAAATCACTAATTTTGATGGATTTTGACGGATTTTTATGAGCTGATCTGATGGAAAAAATAATCATGTTGGCAACTCTGTTGAGCAACGCACTGAATCTGATCCAGCGGAATGCGCTTATTGTAATAAAATGCAGGTCAAAATAAACACATGCATTGCTTTCGGTTATTGAGGCTCATTTGATAGCTGAAAGATGAATGTAAGTCACAAGGTCATGGGGAGACGTAACCTATAATTACAATAGGTATCTCTTTACTTTCTTAGTAACAAAGTAGCACAGAGGAGAAGCATATACATACCTACCAAATTGTTTAAAACAAACCAGCACCAGGGAAAAAGATTTTGTTCTATTCAAATAAATGTGCTTAGATTAGAGCGCATAACAAAATTACTGCTTCAAATAATGTTTACATACTGATTTATAACAAAACCATAGATCATTTGCATTCTATTGTGCGAGTTTCTGCGCATTACACCACAGTCTTGCTATTAACAAGACTCGTGAGTCTTGTGAGTAAACGAGAATCTCGTATGTTCGTTAGTCTCTTCCTGCCACCCATATGTTCAGCTGCATCTACTGGCTGCAAGAGGCACGGTTAGCAGCAGCGAGAAACGAGCGAGACTGAAAGCTGTTTTGACCAGCTCTAAATCCATGCTAATTATTATGATGTAAGATTTAGTATAATAATGCATTATTTTCATTGTTAAACTCATATTAACAGGAGATTGTATATAATTAGGTAAGCTTCATGTTATATGATTACTGTTCTTTAAAATACATACCATGCAAGAGTTACATGAGAATTTAGTTCCAATTTCTAATATTGTTGTTCATTCATTGTACTAACCAATTGCACATTTTACATTCCTTTAAAACATGATGTACAATTAAAACATCATGTATATGTAGCAATTGTATGGGAATCATTTGTTAGCTTTGGGATGGTAAAACATTAATGGATTTACTTGATAACATTCTCATATTCTATCCTGGCAAGGTGATTATCTCGTAAGATGTTTATCAGTCTGCTCGCCTCTCTCTGCACTCTTCCCCGCCAAGTACCATGGTTATGAATGACCTTTAAGCAAAGCACCAATCAGAGTTAGGTAAAGCTGTTCTCGAGATGAGATGAGATTCAGCTTGGTGTACCTGCACCTATCCGAGACCCGAGTGCAGTATTCAAAAACAGCATTCATGGCATTTTCAAACGAGAACTCATCTGAGTAAAGGATTTGAATACAACATTTAGAATTCGAGAACATCTCGAGAACATCCAAGAATCAAATACATCAACAGTTTGCATTTGAATACTCCCATCACAATCTGTAGTTGCTTTTCATATAGTGAGGATCTATTTTTGTGAGTTGCAGTTGTATGTCATGCAATTGTGTAACTAGGAGCAATATGTCATCTAGAGGATGTAAAAATAACTGTGATATATTTTGCCATATTTGTGGCAATTTTGTTGTTTGAAAGAGAAGACAAAATATTACAAAATTTGTTAAAAAGGCCTACAATGCAGATTTTCATATGAAGCTTGGAGATCTTGACAAAAAATGGGCTCCAAAAAGTTTGTCACACTTACGTAGAACAACTAAGGAAATAGATTAAAGGAAAAAAAGCTATTCCTATGATCTGGCATGAACCTGGAAACAATGTCGATTGCTATTTTTGTGTATGTGATGTTACAGGCTACAACACACAAAATATGAAAGTAACCACTTATCCAAATTCATTGTCAGCAAAAAGACACATATCACATGGTCCTGGTGTTCCTGTACCCTCTCCATTAGAAACATTTGAAAGGAATCATCATCAGATTCTGAAAAAAATTCTCAGGACAGCAGCAGTGATTTAGATATTCAAGAACAGGATTTTCATCATCAACAATTCACAAAGGCAGAACTCAATGATACGGTTAGAGACTTAAATGTTCATAAGGATTCTGCTGAATTATTGGGATCCAGAGTATAACAAAAGGCTTTAAATAAGGATGGCAACTGCTACAAATATATCTGCAAGGAGTTCCCTGGAATATCTGATTGCTAAATTTAGAGTGGATATTTGTAGGGCCACAAGTTAACGAAGTTGATTTTTGATACCTTATTGGAAGAAACAATGACAGATACTGAAAAACAGGCATGGATTGAATTTAAGAGTGACCTCACACTCTGGGAAATTACAAAGATCCACATTACAAAAATATTGTAGAAAATATGCTTGAGAACTTTCAAAAGCTGAGATGTAATATCAGTGTGAAAGTACATTTCCCAAACAGTCATTTGAACTTTTTTCCAGAAAATCTTGGCTGTGTCAGTAGGAGCAGTGAGATTTCGCCAGTACATAAAGGAAATGAAAATATGTTATCAGGGAAAGTGGAATGTGAATATGATAGCTGACTTTTGCTGGTTGCTGAAAGGAGATGTATCAAATTATTTCCATAGCAGGAGCTCTGAAAGGCGTTCATTTCAAGGCAGCATGTAAAAAACTGGTCTCTGTTAAAATATAAGTGATGTGAAATATTACTTAATTTTAAAGTGTGTTGTGTTGACAGTTAAGGATTTATTAGCTTCTATTTAATAATACAACATAAATTCGTAAGAGCAGAGTATAAAAAATCATATTTGACTATTTCTTATATTGTGAAAAATTGGTATGTGAAGAAAAACCAGGTTCATATTGTGATTCAGCACACTCAAATTAAGGGTATTGAGATATTAAAATAAAAACCCCAGACAAAAGGTTAAAATTTGCATACCAGTGTAATGAATGCGTTAGATTATTCAAGTAAGTTGAATGTTAGAAAGGGAATAAATGAAACAGCTAATCTGCCAGGTGCTCAGAAACAGTAGTGTATGGGATAAAAAAGAAACAAGTGAAAGGGTCTGCAAGAACACCATTAAATAGAAGGCAAAAAGGGTGAAACAAGCAAAAATATGCTAGCTTAAAGGAAATACCTTATTACAGTGGCATAGCGCACAACATGGTGCACTACATGGTTCATTCTGTTTTAAACCATTCCACCCGTCTGAATAAAGTATTTTCAAGAGTAAACAATGATGATGCCTGAAAACTTTAATTCTTCATCATTTTATATCTCCGTCAAAATTTGTTCTTTCAAGACGTGTTTAATGGTGGCTTATATTTGCAAAATGTTTCGCCTTCCATTTAGGATAACTTGTATATTAAGGCATGAAATAAAGCAGTAGAGAGAAAATATGTACCAAAATAAAACAAGTATGGTAACACAAAATGTTGTGTTCATCTTATTCAGAGAAAGCACAGAACAATAGCTCTTTGCTATGTTCTTCAATCCATCTGGCCATCCATTTACCATTATCAGTACATATTGTTATTGATACTACAAAAATATAAACTTCTACTGCAGGTCTGCCTGCGAGCAGTAACAATCACCCTGAGCACTAGATAGCATAGAAAATAAAGTTCTGTATAATTTACAAGAGTTTGATATATAAAGAGATCAGATATTTTGAAATACCAGGAAAAGTTTAAGCAATTAAATTAGAACTTTTCTTTTTTTTTTTTCCAGAAAACCAATATAAACATAATAAAGAAAATAACAAAAGCAACTGTACAATTATTTTGAGATTTAGGTTCAGTAATATCCAAGTATATATATTAGGTTTGCTATAATTCCTTCAGATCTTTTGTTGGTTTGGATGGCTCAGTTGGTGAGGCGGATGGCCTACTAATCCCAAGGTTGTGGGTTCAAACCTGGCCAGGGCAGATGGTTTTTTAAGTATGCTTAAAAGTGACAGCCCCAAGTCAGTAATTTACTGGCATGTTAAAGAACTCCTGCAGGACCAAACTCTGGCACACTGGTGGTGCTGATATGATCCTTCCATTTGACGGCATTTTAAATTCATACTATTTGAATAAGAACCTGATATAAAAATAGGTATTCTACATTTGAGAACTTTTAATACCTGTGTATGCACATACCAGTTAGATGCACTGAGAGAGCAAAAATAGAAAGGGAATTATTTTTAGATAACTCTGCATATATCATGCACAGTAAACAGCAACATGCATAATTAATATTAGTAATTAAGTGAAAGTGCTTAGCTGATAACATTCTAAGTGGAAAAACATATGATATCTGAGCTTTTACTCATTTTTTATATCTTCCAGCAACCCTTAAACGTAGGACAGATTATCGTGACCTAATTATTCCAGTTTCCGTTACATTATTTTATTGGCACTTCTAAACTGAAAATTACCAGAACTGTCATGACCAGCACCCTCAAAGATCCTGTGTCTATTCTAAGAATCATCTACAAAGAATGGAAGGGTTATAGCTGTCCATGCCTCAAGGGATGATTATTCTTATTTTTAAGTGCTATATTCATAAAATTTCTTCAGATAAAAATGATGTGAGATTGTTGTCAAAACTTTTTTCTTTAATTTGTAAAAGTTCCATACCTTTTGGAGCGTAGATCATAATAGGATGTATGAGATGTAAAAGCCATTATCTCAAACTAAACTGAGCTGTCGGCTATTCTCAAAATGGCATATGCTCAATATATTTGTCTACATGTTTGCCATAGTTTTCTCTTGACACTCAATGTGGCTGTGGCAATGTGGCTACATGGTCAGAATTTCCTGTCAAAACTCCTATTCTGTGCTGCTGCTGCTGCTGTATGCCCTGCATTCTCAGTTGTAACTGACCCACTGCAGGGCTCAGTTCTCTCCTTTTTGTACCTTTTGATGATGTAAGATTCCTTCAGAAGCAGTCACATTTGCAAAAAACCTCAGGTATCACAAACTCAAGCAGGTGCAACAATTTCATCTCTGATGTTGCAGAACCCACTGACACCATACATGCCCACCCATGCAGTTGCACACATGCATAGCAGCAGTCAGGTATGACTTCTGAAGCAGCCACTCACACATGTGCGGAGATTACAGTACAAGGTGTTTTCTCCTCAGGCCTGGTTATTCTGACCAGCACTATCGTAATGGCCATAGTACTACCAGCCTTTTCCCTCCGGACAGCCTGTGGATGCGATAGACATCATCACATATCTTCTTCACAACAAGGTATGGTTGTTGAAGCTTGAGGCAGCATCCCTTTTTCCAGCTCATCCTGCTGGAAGCCCTGGCTGTTGACCATTCAGCTTCCGGTAGTCCATGCAGAAGCATGGCTTGCCTTTCTTCCTCACCAACATTACAGGGGTATACCAAGGGTTGTCGGATTCTTCAAGGATTCCTCTGGATTTGTATGTCCTCCAACATGTCCCATTTCTCTGCTAGCTTTGTCAGGGGAACATGTTGTGGTGGTTCCTGGATAGGTCAGGCATCACTGGTGTCGTTGTGGAGTACTCTGTCAGTGCAACTGTAATCACTGTTCCCTTTGCTGAAGGCAGACTGCTATCAGTTGAGTAGATATCGGACCCTCCCCAATATCTCCAATTTTGGTGTGTTCAGATGTTCAGCTGCACTCTTCGGCAAGCTTTCAGCTGGGGGCTCAGGTCCTGGGTAGTGCTGGATGTTCAGTTCCATCACATGGCAATACATTTGCAAAGGATGACCTTGTAGTTGAACGCCCTTAACACTAATAATCATCATCATCGCACTTCCCTAACTCTCTCCCAGCTTGGATGCCCTGGTTGGTGTCCATTAGGTTCAGAAACTTCACAGGTACTTCCTTTCTCTGAGGCAACAATGTTCAGGCAGCCATTATGTGTTTCCAAGATGTCTTCTTGTCCATTATCAAGTTACTTGACCATTGGCCTCCCAGGTATGCCTTCACTGCCACCTCACTTTTTGCAGGCACCACTGTTCATTCTTTGGGATGACCCTACAGATCCCTGGATATTGATGTGGGCTCCAGAGCAATACCTCATCTCGGCCAAGTATCAAAACTCTCCAGCCATTGCCGACCATTGCCTCATGGCTCCTGAGGGCATACAATCACAGTATCAAACCCTCAGTCACCCTCATAATGAAAATCCACAGGCTTACAGTGCTTCATCCCAGTGGTGCAAGATGTTGCTTAACATTGTCACTAGTTGGTAACTGGGTGTTTGTGTTGGCAAGCCCTTTGCCACATCAGGTCTGAATAAAGTCATGGTTGCACCTGTGTCTATGAGTATCTGCCTAAGCTTCCCTTGTATCCAGTCATTTGCAGTTCTTCTTACCAAGGCACATACCGTTACTTGAGGATAGGCCCAATGTACCCCTTGCCACACCAGTCCTTACTCATTTTCCATATGCTTGTCATCTTGGTGTGGACAGTCCTTCTCTAGGTGACCTGATTTGCCACCCCCCAGCACACACCAGCTCAAGGTCGTCATCATTGTCTCTGGATTGCTTCTCTCTCCCTTTCATAAAGAGTACTCCTGGTCTTTGAGGTGGGTGCTGCTATTGTCTTGGCCACCTCCATCCTAAGTGCTGCCATTAATGTCTTGTGAATCATCCTTTACAAGATGGAATGCGTGTTGAAAAAATACTAAAAGCATTGTTAAGAGAAGCAATGTTTTGTAAATATTTTTGAAAATAAAATTTTGGGCAAATTCTCCTTTTAGAAAGATAAGTCCTTCGTTGTTTTTCGTTGTTGTTAGTTAATCCACCCATCACAAACCGATTCAATCCACTCTTCACATACCAGGCCAGTCTAGTTGCTGAGTTATCACATGCTTTCATATCTCTGCATCATGCACCCAGTCAACGAAGATGTAGGCAACTTCATGGGACACATAAGAAGGCGGTAGGTTTACCAGGGCTTTGTGCATAAGCTGTTCAATGCAATGGCAAACTCCTGTATTGCCTCGCCCGGCTGTTGCAACCTCACCTTAAACTGGCTGCAGTAGGCTGCAACCAAGCAGTGGTTCCTGGAGGGCCTCCCAGATCTCCATGGACTTTGCTGACATTGGGACCCTATTCAGTACTTCTGATAGCTGTCTCTGGAGACTTGCTATAAGCTGTGCACCTTCCTGTATGGCTAATCATCAATTATTGGTGACAACATCGTGAACTGTTCTGATGGAAGACTTCAAGGGTTGATGTCCCATCGTACTTGGGTGGTCTGATGCATGTGGATATGTTGGATCCTGGCGTCTCATCATTCAAGTCTTTCAACCTTCTGTTGGGCATCTTTTTCACGTGGCATTCAGTTCTTTGGTACTGCTGTTGACGCTTCCCTCCAGGTCATTAATGCGTTCCCCGAGGTGTTTAGGGGTATCAACACAGAGGTCAAGATTCTTAATCATTCCCGCAAGCTCTTCCACTTTTTCTTAGAAATCTTCCACTTTCTTCTTTCTGTTGGCCAGTGTATCATCAATTTTGGTAGAAAGTTTCATTTTCATGGTAGACATTTCTGTGCATAAATATAATAGATAGTCACTGCTTTATAATTTCATATTCAGCCTGTTACCAAGTATGGTGAATGAATTTATGGCATGGGTTGTAGTTGATCATATTCGTTTACAGGTAGTTCAGCAAAACATGAGATCAATCATTTATCATTCACAAAACCATGTGCTTGTTTAGATGTGCAGTTTGTGTGTACGCATTGTGGAAGTAGTGCAGTAAGGGTGAAGTTGAGCAGTGTACAAATGTGAAATTCTGCTTCAAAATTAGGAGAACTCCAAAGGAATGTCACAAACGTGCTGTTTTAGGTATATAAAACAGTGCTTTATAAAAAAAGTGTATATATAAATGGTACAAGGGATTCCATGATGTTCCAGACAATGTGAAAGATGTGCACTGATCAGGTAGGCCCATGGTGTCATGCACCAATGAAAACATTGAGAAAATTCAACAACTCGTGACTAAAGATCATCGATTGATGGTTCAAATTGTGACTTATTTTCTCTGTTTTCTTTGTTGCACATCTTTCACATCGTCCAACCAATACAGAACCTCTTGCACCATTGGTGCACACACTTTTTTGATAAAGAACTGTTACCATACACCTGCCACAGTATATTGTGATATTAGTTTAGACCTCTCCCAAGTTTAAAGCAGAATTTTACATTTGTGCATGGCTCCATTTCATCCTTAAAAATTTTGCTATACGAGGGTCAGCTGATAAGTCCCAGGCCTCTCAATGATAACATAATTTTAAAAAAAATTGTGTTTGCTTTATTTCTCAACATAATCTCCAGAAATGCTAATACATTTGTCATATCTGTGTTCTAATTTAATTAAACCATCTCTGTAGTGCAATTTATCAAGGTCCTCAAAATATCTGTTTACTGCATCAATGACCTCATTGCATCCTCCAAGAAATTTTTTGAGGTTGGGAACAGGTGCTAGTCACTGGGTGCTAAATCTGGCGAATAGGGTGGAGTTCAAGTAATTCAACGTTTAATTCACACATTTTTCCCATTGCAATGACTGAATGATGGGCTGGAGCATTGTCGTGATGAAACAAGGATGATTTTTTCTGCCAAATGAGGTCTTTTTCTTTTCACCTCATCACTCATATGTTGCAGTAAGCTTGCGTAGTAGTCACCAGTGATACTTTTACCCTTTTCCAAGTAATCAATAAAAATAATTCCCTGTGCATCTCAGAAAACACTCGCCATAGCCTTGTTAGCTGGCAAAATTGACTTTTCTTTTTTGGAATTGGTTCACCTGGTTCAGTCCTCTGTTTTGGCTCTGATTTACTTTCTGGAGTGTAGTGATGTATCCAAGTTTCATCCATGGTAATAAGCCGTCTCAAAAATTCACTGGGATTTTTACGGTAAAGCACCACATTCTTAACAGAAACAGTTTTTCTTTGCAACTTTTGATCAGGTGTCAAAAAACGACACACTCATCTTGCACAGACCTTGTAAAAGCCCAAAGCATTACTTAAAATATTACCTGCACGTTCTTTGGTATTTTTACAGCCTCTGCTCTCTCAAACAACTTTAATCTGTGGTCTTCCAGTACTAAACAATGAATTTTTTCAATGATCTCTGGAGTAGTCACTTCTCCAGAGCATCCAGAGCGAGGCTCATCACTAGTGTTCGTATGTCCCATTATAAACTCTGCAACCCATCTTTTATGCTGACCACGTCTCACCCCCCAATACTGCACCCCATCCATGATGTCTGTAGTGGACAGAGATGGGGGACGCAGCGGCCGGGCGGTAGGCCAAGGTTCTCCGTGAGCTGTCGTGCCATGGAGTTATAACCCACCTTTAATCATTGAATATGAAGGGGCAGAATCTTTCAATGTACTGTCCATTTCCTCCTTGATTTCTTTAGCCTTTAGCCTTTCAAATGGAACTATTTAATCACTGCTCATTTTTCCCAAATCCTCCATTTTCGTGAAAACTCTAAAGTTTTGTTGTTTAAAATGCTGTCATTCGAAAACTAAACAAGCAATTTACCTTTAACAATGGATACAAGCTAGTCTAGAGTTAAATAATGTGATGCTACCATCTAACTATACTAGTGGTGCCATATCTGTGGGAGGCCTGGGACTTATCAGCCAACCTTTATACTATACCAAGTTTCCAAAACATGTGCACACAAACTGCATGTCTGAATAATCACACAGTTTTGTGAACAATAACTGAATGACCTCAGGTTTTGCTAAATTGGTCATATTCCAATTAGATCAACTACCTTAGATACCAGAAATTCATTAACCATATTTATTGATCACAGGTTGTAGTTTGCATCTGTGTCTTGTGTGTTCTTTTCTTTCTTTGTTCTGAACTTAGAACCATAATGGCTAGTGAATATTTTGAATGTGCTTGTTGACAGCATGCCAAATAAATTTCTGTTGCTTCTGTTGTACTATTTTTATATCACGGGGTATATAGTAAACTATGGTATATGCTGGTGATATTGGCATTTTTGTGCATATTTTTCATACTTGCATAATTACCCAAACAAATTTTTAAGCGTTGTTATATCCTTTTGAATTTTTTTGTATTGAAACATAGTGCATTTTTCAATTTTGGGGGTTAGCTGTTGTATTTTTGGGGATTGCCACTAGAAATTCTTGCTGCATATTTCGAGGATGAAAAAGGAGTACTTTTTAAAATAAAAATTAATGCTGATATATGGAAGAACTACAAAATAATGCTGATACTCTAAGCCGGGGTTTGTCAAACTATGACTCTGGGCTAAACCCAGCCCTTGAGGTGCTTCTGTTTGGCTTGCCTACAAACTTGAACATTTTATATAAAAAAAACTAGTTTGCCCCTCTGTTAGTGCAATTTATTTATAGAATTTGAATGATTAAATAAAATTAATGCATCAGATTTTCCATTTATTTGTAGTGTAGTGAGATACTGAAGGGCAAATATCAGGAGGTTAATTTGGTTGAGTTTTTACAGCTGACTGCTGAATGATGTTGATGGTACCTGAGCGTTCTCACTGAAGTTATGCATGTTGGTTCTTGGAACCCTTTGTGCCTTTTAATCTGGACTGTGCTCAAGGGAGTTGGTCCATATAAAATGGACCATGTTCACAATTGAAGATTGTGTTGATTATTACAGATGACTTCACGGGATAGCAACCAAATTAGACTGGAATCAGATAAATCCAAGCTTTTGACCATCTGTGAAGTCATCTGTAATCATGTTCATAATATGCTCTTCTTATATCCACAGGATCCACAAAAAAGGTGCTTAGGGTACACACATCTGTGCATAGGGATTACTTAACATTCACATAGAATGTGCTGGGAGGTTTCAAAATCCTCCTCACATTTCCTACATAAAGGATCTTCTGTAAGTCTCGTATAGATGTCTTCTTGGAGTGTTGTGACTTATAATATAGCCAACAACTCATTTGATCTTAGTTCTAGATAGGTTCAAAAGAACCTCACTTAATTTTCTACCTGACCCAGGAATAAATGTATGAGCTTGTCTGGTTTTTTTTTTTTTTTCTTTTTTTTTTTTTTTTTTTTTTCTTGTACATATACACACACCTCAAGATGAGATGTCACTTTAAGCTGAATTATCTCCTACTTGATATTTCTGAAACATACACCACAAAAGAACTTGGTGTCCTACAAAATGAAGACTCACTTCACCATCTCATTATAACACCTGCATGGCCAGGATCCCAAATGAGGGTAACCAGACAGCAGGCAAAGAGCCTATCCTGCATCCTTTGGTAATACCACACCAACATAGATGACTGCTATGAGTGCTTTCAGAGCTTCCTGGCTATCTGAGCAAGTTGACACCTCCACTTGTCTGCCTGGCATATTAAGAATGGCATAATGCAGACTAAATGCATATACGTCAATCTGAAAAACCATGGTAATATTTGCAAGGGAAGCAAACCTGGTCCTGTGGCCCTGGATCCCAGCCTCCATCCTGCCCCTGAAACAGGATCCATCTGTATACCATATTTGCACTCCTGCCTTCAACGGAAACACTGTCTTTGGGTTGCACTCCTCCCTGGAAGGAATTGCCATAGCATACATATATATCTAGGCTTTCAATCAGGGTGATTGGACACCTCTCCTGAAATCTACTCAGAATCAATGAAAGTCCCTTATAGGATAGCTTAATACTCCACCCCCTCTTGTCAAAGGTGATGCATGCTCACCATGGTAACCTCCACAAATAAATGCAAAGGAGGAAGTTTCATCAAAAGCTGAAGGGCAGACCATGGGTGGTCCTCTGCACCAGTTATCATAAGACAAGTCAATCTTTGCAGCGAGTCTAGCCACTGTCTTCACCATCAAACCTGAGCTGCATTGGTTACCAAAGGCCTTACAACCAAGGTGTATTTTAATTTGTATTCAATATGTTTTTCCAACTCTGCCCAGCAATCAATATGACTCGTAGACACATGACTGAATTCCAAATAGGAAAGTCCTCTACCAAGCCAGGCATTCCTTCTTCCTTGTGAAGACCATAACTCGGTCTAGTCTAGAGTACAAGACATGTCCATTTCCCTACACCGTTCCTCAAAGGTATATAAGGAGCCCTGATTAATCTCTGAGACAGTACTTGTAAATTTTTCATTAGCTGCTAGGTATAAGTCATCAGTGGGTCCTGGATTTTTAGGTGGCATAAACCTTCATTTTAGGTTTCATGTGTGCTTAACCCCTATAGTGCTGGGCTGGAGAGCAAAATACATGTGAAAAGTGCCAAGAAATTTTGGAGAATAAATCAGGATTTTAACACATTGTGATAGCAAGAACATCAGTGTTATAGAGGTTGATTCTTTTTTTTTTATTTTCAGTAAATACTCTCTTTCATTGCGTAATATACATTACATTAATGATAAGTCTTTCCTGTATTTTTAAAAAATTACAAACAGAACAAACATTTTAAAATAAAATTAAAACCCTAAAAAGAATTGATAATTAAAAATGTAGAACCTTATAACACAGAACATTCAGAGCAATAACATGAAAACAGTTGTTCACTAAAATAGAAACATCTCTGGTTCTGCTGTCCTCCTGTTTAAAAAAAAAAATAAAAAAAAAATGTTATTTTAATCTGCAAATTGGGGGGTTAACAAAGTTGCTGTTTAATTCAGCACTTGTGTGGTTGCGAATATATTGGTGCAATCCTTTTTTCAACCAATATATGGTTCTGATGTGTTGTTTTGTTTCTTCTTAGGAGCAGACACTACAATATCACTCCTTTTTGTTATTTCATCACTGAAACTAGAAATTAAATCTTTTTCTCTTGTCTTGATGTCAGAAGCACTGAAAATTCAAATTCACTGTTAGTTTCTTCTAACATCTGCAGCTTCTAGTATAAAGCAAACATGTTCTTAATCTATTCAAAGGAGGCAACAGGTATGGAACATTCAAGCAATTTCATGGTCTTGGCAATACTGGAAGCTTCTGTTTTATCCAACACCGTTGATAATATTTTTATGGCTTATAGGTACTGAGCATAATAAATTGCAGTGGGGAAGTGTTGGCTCAGTTGGAAGAGGGGTTGCTGAGTTTCTCTTTGAACAACTGAATACATATTTATGGTAGAATCAGCTGAAAAATTGAATGCTATCGACAGGATTTGAACTTGGCGACTACACTTAGTTTACTATTTCCTGGGAATAGAAATATTTTAACCAACTATAAGGTCATTAAATATTAAAAATGAGCACTATTAACAGTGAAATATTCATCATTAATTTCGAGTTATACTGAGTCACACTTACTTACTATCCTTCACTTAATATTGTTGAAAAACATTGAAATATTTTCAAGAACGTTTGTCCTCTTCAGCAGTTTGGTGAATGTCCCTCCTCCTCCTGTTTGCAATTTTGTTGCCATCTGGTATTGGGGATGCAAAGTTTTAACACTTTGTTCAGTGGTGGGATTTCAAAATTTGTTATGTAATTACTGTTTTTAATATGTGTAATTTTTCCCAGATGTCCAATTCTATTGGTGACGCTAGTGGTTTTAACAATTTTGCATTTTTCCAAGTGCTAGGGTTTTCTGTCTAAAAATGGTGTGACACAGCAGACTTGCCTATTTGCTTTAGTTTTATGTTTCTTTGGTGTTCCTTTAATCTGATTTCCAAGTTTCTCTTCATGTTGCCTATGTAATATTTTCACAATCTTCAATACTAATCTGGTAGATTTTGGATTATAATGTGCTCTGAATTATTCTTAAGAGGTCTATTAGAAGTCCCTCAGGCAGAATTTGTTTTGTGGGGCTAGTCTTATGTTGAATGTGTTTGGTCTGTCGCCAAACTGCAGAAGTTAAGGACAAATGTTCTTGAAAATGTTTCAATGTTTTTCAACAATATTAAGTGAAGGAGAGTGTAAATAAGCGTGACTCAGCATAACTCCAAATTATAAGCTCATTGTTTGTAGGTATAGGTGAATAATTTACTGCTGAAGGTTTTTATTGTTTTTTGGTAGAGTCAGCTGAAAAGTGTATGTGCTTCATTTAGTAACCCAAACTAACTTATTCCTACAGTTAATAGTAGTGGTGAAATAATAATAATAATAGTTTCATTTTGAAAATGAAATTCTTCATTTGAGGAAAGCAAAACGGCTTTTTAGATTACTTTAGGTGTCAATCCTTCATTTATATCTTTTTAGGGGCAATGAGATTAACATATTCTACTTCAGGAGTGTGAAACAAATATATATATCTTCAAATTTACAGCCAAAACTGGCCAAACCTGGGCGCATACTTAATGAAAGCTTGTGTACTAAGAGATAAAGTATTTCTGTAAATATTGTATAGACTTATTTGGAGTTTAAGTAATATATATGTATGAATACGTGGTGTAGTTTGGGGGTTGGTGTGTGCGCATGTGCATGTGTGTTTCTAATGTTGTTAAGATAAATAAATTAAATATCTTGGTAATATTTTAAATTCAAATATTTTTAGACAGCATGTATGGTTACCTGACCCATGCGACTGTGTAATGCAAATATTGCACTATTGTAAATTTAATAATAAAATACTACTACCACCACGACCACTGACCACAAATCTTCAAATTTGTTAATTAGCAAGGGGAAAAAAAATTTAAAATCTATAAATATGTGCCCTGGTGGTCAGCATGGTACTGAGAATGAATCCCACCCCTTGAGTCAGTTCAATAGAATATCTACCACCAGACACTACAGGATGGGTGACAGAACACCTCCTTGGGGGCAGCCACAGGGTATGCTGGTGCCCTGAGGCTCTCACTCTCGAGGGCCACCACAGCATGACAACCTAATCCAGTCCATAATCATCAGACTAATACATCTGTTATCCAGATATTTCGTAATGATATCTGAAGTCATATGACTAATGACACCCTTGATGTTCAGGAATACTGCCATGGTCCTGTGTTCCCTCCAGTCTTAACCACAAGCTGGTGATTGGCTAATTCTGTAGATTTACCCAGCCAAATGGGTATACATTCTGCAGGACTGGAAGATCAATATATTAGAGGAATTTCTGGCCTATCATCTTTCATGCTGAAAATAACTTTAAAAGTCAAATGGGTTATCTTTTCTTTGCAACCCTACAAAAAAGCATGGGGAGGATGATTTTTACACCTAAGCCAGCAAGCAGTCATACTCCAGGCCTAAGGATTCATTGGAAGCCTTTTTGACCTTACAGGATCCTTGACATATTCGCATATGTCTCTTTTTGACCATAAAGTCATTATAAAGCCCATGTGTCTTTAACCTAAAGGCCCTCAAAAAGCATTCCAACTCAACATGTCTTTTGTCTATATTACTTGTAAAAGGGGACAGTTCAGTTTTTGAGAGAATACAGGATGTCAGTGAAATATCCCACATAACATTTCAGGTCCTCTCATTCTTTAACTGATTTTGGAGTGTATTTCTTAGCCTGCCCCATGAAAAAGTCCCAATTGATTATCCTGGGGTTCTTATACAAGTGGTCCTTTCCTTTCCCTGAAGATCAAATTTATCTGTGATTGGATATGTAAGGTTCCAAACTGACCCTCCAATCCCTAACTTCCTTTAGGATACTAAAGGACATGGGGTCTAATCTAAGACCTTCTCCCACTAATAACCAACAAATATCTGAATTCCCTTGATTCATGTTATTTAGATCAGTAAAGCTAAAAATTCAGGCACTAAAAAATTCAGGCAAAGTCCCTCCCCTCCTATTCATATCCATGCTATCCAGGTGCTATGATGGGGCATTGGAATCACATACAATCCAAAGCTGAGCTTTCAACCCTTAAAGTATTCCACAAGATTTCTGAATTCTATAGAAGGAAGTAATTCCTTGGAATCATATGGAAAATAGGCAGAACGGACAACCAGCTGCTGAGGTAATCTGCCTGTCTTAAAACTTACCATGAGGAGCACCAGGTCTCTTGTTTGAAAGCCCAGCAGTGCCTAGAGTTTGTCTAGTCCATATACAGGCTCTGGACTTACCAGTTAGAACAATGGCGATAGAAAATCTGTTCATATTTAATCTCATAATTTAGCCTATTAAAGGAAGATTCCTGTATTGTGGAGACTTCTAGATTCTGCCTCAATATGTTACTAGATAGCACTTGGGACAGTAAATACTGTGTAATGCTTTAAATGAATTGAGAGTCACCTTTTTTACACTTTTTGCTCCAACTTTGCCTTCATTTGGGAACACCAGTTTCAGGGTACTTTAACCCTATCTTAAGATCCAGGATCAGTTCATTTAAATTATGGCTCCACTGTCTAAAATACTTCTTTTTATTTTATATACTATGCTATAGGTTAGCCAGAATGAAAGAAATAATTGTCATCTACTTCATCACCCACTTATCACTTTTATTTAGAGGCCTGTTCCATTACAGAAACCAGGTCATACAATGGCAATATTGTGAGATGTGTATCCTCTTCTTTGGAGGAAGTACAAAATCCAGACATTGGTCCAGTCATTCAAAAGGGTTTCCCAGATGAGGGCCACCTCCTTCTCCCATGCCCTGGGCCAGCAAGCTAGCCAGTCGTTTTCCTCCTCATTTCGGCTCCTTGCCAATTTTATCTTTAGATTTAGAGTACTGCCACATGCCTGGGTATGACTAAATATGCTGGAACATTGTGAGGTATCCCAGAGGCTCTGTTAATGACACATCTTCCATGTGCCATACCTCTTTGCATGAGTCATATAACACCTTGGGGTTAGGGCCTCCTACTAGTTATACAGACATGTCTGACAATCATGTCAGTAGTCAGCCAATTTTGCTTGGCAGGTTCCACCACCCACCACCTGTCAACATGTCTGGTACCCACTCAAGAGTCCAACTTCATGGGCTTACAGGCCGTAAAAATGCTCCAGAGTACCACTACTTTGGATATCTGCCAAGTGACACATTTCTTTGTTTAAAAGACCTTGCATGAGGACTACATCATTTGAATCTTGAGTTTTATGCATGACAAGCATCACTACAATAGTTTTGAAATAAAACTAAGGGTGATCCTTTGAAATGGATTGCACCATTGGATAGCCATTCCTTTGTCAGTAAAACAGTGTAGCAGTTCACATCCCCTCCCCCTCACAGACAACAATGCAAGGTTAACAACATTTACTGTGCTGACAGCCAGTTTCCAGTTTTCTGAAAATCTTGTCATATGGCTACCATTCCTCTTGTGGAACAAAGGACATCTACTGTGTACTGATACTTGACAGTCTGCTTATCAAAGTTTTTGAGAAATTTTGTGAATTGTAGCCAAGACAGGACTAGGGAATTCTACTGTACCATAGCAATGCCTCTGTGCACACAGCCAATGCAGTGATTCAGTTTTAAGTCCACAGAGGTAAAGCTGATGACTCATTCCCTCTACAGTCCTGATTTCACTCCATTACATTTTGTTCCCCAATCATATGCATGGAAAGAGGCTTTTGAACCCTGAAGAAGCAATTGCCATTTACAAAATTCAGCTTTTAAGCTACATTAAAATGATGGTAGGAATGCTTTGGTTTGAGAGTTTGAAGCAGCAGTTGCTATGTCCAAAATTCAGCTTCTAGACTACATAAAAGTCAGTGGTAGGAATGCTTTGGTTTGAAAGTTTGAGAAAGTAGATAGTGTGTGGTGGTGAACACTTTGAAAATCTCCACTAGTCAGACTGATTTTATTGATGTAATTTTTGTGTATCTCAAAATTTTTGTAGTGACCCTCATATATCTCTTGAGGACCTAATATTATTCCATCGATGTATATCTGTGAAAAAACATTTTCAAAAATGACATTTGTCATAAAAAAATATAGGTTTGCTATGACCTACAGAGTTCATTTTGATGAAAGGCAGTACAAAATCAGAACCTCAAATGTCTGCATTTATAGCACAGAAAACACAGTTTAACTCTTCTCATGAATGTTAACTGCTGGTAATGTTAAAATACATTTGTGAAGTAAACTGGAACATACAAGTTACACATGTTGGGGGAAAAAAAAAATATTCTCAATAGTCTATTCTTTAAAATGTATGAATTACTTTTTATTAACTGCATTTAAGAAGCTATTCATACAAACACTTGTGATGCTCCATTTTAATTATTGTGACACTCTTTTTACTAACTAATTAGAAATTTCAACTCTTAAGACTACAGTGGGCTCAGAACATTTGTGTAAGCTTTCAGTGCTTCGTAGATTTGAACATTTTACACCATTATTTGAAATATTTCTTAGTTACAGCTTTGGGATCAAACAAAACTGCATTCTTTATCACTTCTCTATCAATTATCTAAAATTCAGTTTTTAAAAGTATTTCAAAACGTTGGTTAGTATTATTTCATACTACACAAATATCATTTACTCCTCCATTCTTGCAGTCACCCTCTATGGTGTAATGGTTATCATGCTAACTTCATATACCCAAGGTCGCAGGTTCAAACCCGGTGGAGGATGCTAGATATTTCGGGCGTAAAAATCCTTAGCATGGCTTCCTTCGGAAGGGAAGTAAAGCTGTTGGTCCTGTCATAGAAGCATGAAACATAAAAGAACCTCAAGACTGACAAAGGCATCTGAGCAAAATTAAATGGTATTTCATGCCCAGTATAGTATGGGATGCTGAGAACCACAGCAGTTAAAAGCGTCCATAAATAAAAACTCCATTTCATTTTCCATTCTTGCATTCCAAACTACCTAAACATTTGCTGTAAATACCTTTATGACTGCCATAATCGAGAATCTTCTTTACAAAACTCTTTCATTCTTGCTATACCTGCTTATCATAACACATTCTATTCATCATACACCATAGCACTTGCTCATCTTTGAAATTCCATACCAAAAGACATAGGAAACTGCCAGAACATTATACAGTTAAGGAGGAAAAACCTTATAGTCAAACCTTGTTTCTACCTACATGAATATACCACTTAAAAATCACTTTGGTTATGATTTTTTCTTTTCATTTTAATATATTTTTAGACCTTTGTATGTTTGCTTTCATTGGGTTGTATTGAATTGTATTTTTGCTTTTTTACTTTAAGGATTATGTTGAATTGCATTGTATAGAGTCATTAAATTATAACGTAACCATTCTTGCGACTTCTCTCAACTTTGCAAAAGAACAAAGAGTTACTGGTTCTTACATGATATCACCAAATTCCTGTAGATTACACAGGGAGCTCAGTTGAGTGAGCAAGAATACTTTTATTTGATACGCTGGCAGCAGAAAGTCAACATTTCCAGCATTTACTGTAAGGCAATGACTTCAGTGTATCTTTGCTGGCATCACTTTTCTGGTGACTCTGTTCTGTTCCGCAGTAGAGAGAGGCCATGAGAGGGGTTACCTTTAATTTAGTGACCCTAAATTTTATGTATTGCCTGGTAGAATGGAAGAGAAGGCCTTATGGCATTAACTCTAACCAGGGTAAATAAATAAATATATTGCCAATGAGTTACATTGTGATGGGACTGTTAATGATTGGTCATTTGCTAAGCATTTAATTACATTAATTCTTAGTATGTACTAGACTTTAATTTGATAAAACACTGTATTTGAAAACAAATACATTATATGTATGCGTGCATGCCTTGTACCCATGAGTTTATTGTTATCTTAGCTATTATTGCCCATGGAAGGAAGTTCTGTCTTATGTGCTATATTTTAGAAAAACAGGTAACAATAATTTCTAAGGTAAGACCAATTAAATAGATTTTAAAAGGAAATTTAGTATCCTAAATTGCGATAAAGCCTAGTGCTGATGCATTCTTGCTCCAGGTGTGCACTATTTAACTGCCAAACTTGCATGACACTTTCAAGGATAATACATTGTATTGTTTACATATTGTTTGATATATAGCATGTATTAATGAACTGAAATAAAGTTAATTACTTTAATCAAAGTCCAATATCTTGATTTTAATTCCTTGGATAATTTGCACATTCCTATTTCCTGTTGATCCAATATATTGGAAAATATGCAATTCATACTATGGAGAATAAGTACACTAAAATCATGCTATTTGAGTTGGCTGCATAGACATCATATAATAACTTCTTAATGGGAGCTGATTGTTTCCTTGGTCTCTCTCCAGTTAACTCATTGATTTGTATCCTGTGCATGCTTATCTAAAGCAGTAATTAGTTTGGTGAGCAGAGCTAACAGATACAAATCTCAGGGTTCCTAATTTGTAGTCTGTACATATGCAAATATTGTGAAACACTTATGGAATATACATGGAAAGACTTTAAATAAACTTTGTGGGTTTGAAAAGCACACAATGATGTGAAAGTTAAAAATTTTCAATTTTATTTAAGGTGCCTCATGGTAACTTTAAAACATTGGAAAATAAAAGCTGTGTGAAGGGACTAAAGAAGAATTTGTTGTGGAAAATATATTTGCAGTTGTTCAAGCCAATATAGCTGTTTAGCAATTAAGCCATCCTGCTACCCAGAATTGTCTGATGAAGTATGGCAATGGCAATTTATCATCTACAAACCAGATGAAAAGAGCTGCATTCCAATGCTGAGTGAAACAATGAGAGCAGAAATCATAGAAGAGATGAGAGGGAAAGATGTTTTTCTCTTGTGTAAAGAAACAACGGCCAAGACTGCTAGTTTTGTCATCAATGCCCCTTTGTCCATTGATACCATATATTTAAGTAGGTACACTTCTGGCTGTTTTGCTGATTTATTTGATTTGGCAAGTAATGCAAATTGTGGCAATACAAGTTTGGAACAGTTTCTTTATATTACATTGACTGGGAATATGCTTGTGCAAAATATGACATACTTCCTGGCTGATCGAAAAAGTAAACCGTATGCAATGCTGAGCTCACAAGCAATCTTGCGGCATATATTTTAGGATGTGTTTTATGTTCACACAACTTTCTGTAGCCATTATCATTTATTTTTATGTAACAAACTGTTTTTACAAATGCTTACTTTTCAGTCCACTTTATATTAATTTTTAATGGTGTTTAAGGTCTGTTGTTACTACATGTGGCACCACAGGCAGTAGGCATTAATGATACACGAAAAAGAAATGATAAGCGGGAAAGGAAATTTGGAAAGTAAATGTTCCAGGTCTAAATTAGGTACTTTCCCATCATTTCTGTTTGTAATAACTGTGGCCAACCAGAGGGGGGAGGGAGAAAAGAAACCACCCAGGGAATGTGATCATGGCAGGATCTCCTGTTCATGAGTCCATTCCTTAATGTTGGTAATAAGTACAAGGAGGATAAATGAGACTAAAGCAATAGTCAAATGATTAAAAGTGTGTCACTATAAGTTAGGCTTGAAATTCAGTACTCTTTCCATGGAATTGCTAGAAATAACTCATTGTTCACAGTACTATATAAAATATATTAAACATTTTGAACAATCAGTGGATATCTTTAAAGAGATTGAAAAAAAGAGAGAAAAAAAAAGTTATTTAAAATAAATTGGGAGTGATAACAGCTCTACCTCCTTTAGTGTGTTAGGCTTTATTTGTTTTCTATGGCTTAGCAATGAAGCATATGGTATTTTAATCACAATCGTTACAGCTATTGAAGAAAATAAAAATAATGAAATATTTTGGAAGATACTGAACATAAGTAACAAGCTTGATATTATCTGATATTTTATTTTTGAGTTATGCTTCCCTTCTTTCCCTCTCTCTTCTTTCTCCATTTCCTCTCTGTTTCTCTCTGCTCTCCCTTCTCTCTATGTATTTCTAGTATGTCCATATAAAATTTTTGGCTGGAATCCATTACATATGTACATATCAGTTAAAATGAGCAGAGTAATTGACTACAGTGGTGATTAATATTCATCCAATGTGATTAATTGATGAGAATGATGAGATTTTATAATTATAAGTTTAAAAATTTTCTTTAAAAAAGAACTGCAGAAAATAAGTTATAAACTGCCTGATTTAAAAGGGTTATTGTGATAGGGTAAATAATGTAATTTTGTTACCTTTATGCTGTAGTATAAATGCAGAGTGCCTTTTGGAATGCTAGGAGAAGGGAAAACTAATTATTTTGCATTTTTCAAGGAGAAGCATTAAAAAAATTCCTGCTGCTTTCCCTGTGCCTGTTTGTACATAACAGAACTGATGGTTCAAGTTTGCCATTCACATTGCAAATGCTTTTGGAGAATCTTTCTGAATTCTTCAAAACATTGAATGCTGTATATTTTGATAAGTTTTTCCAGCAGACAGCAGTTTCATCAATTAAAATGACCAAACTGCAAATCTTTTGTGCCCTAGATGTAAGCCCCTGTCCTATGAGCTTCTTACTCTTTCTCTTTATTGGAAGGAGAAAAAAAAAATAACCATTAATCTTGCTGGGGAGTAGGATAATCTTGAGACAAAGTTTTACTGAGCAAGGGAGTATTTTGGCGGTCTTTAAAGCAACTCTCACAACAGATGCAAACAAAAAAGAAATCAAAGCTTATACATGTTTCCCACTCAACTTTTACAATAGAGAAATGTAAGAGCAATGGTTCAGCAAGGAAGAAGATTGTGTGGCAGTCTCACTTTGATCCCTGCCATGCGCCAGAAAATGTTTCCAGCAGAACTGGTCATGCTTGAGCACAATATTTAATTTGGAAATGTGCAAAATTGAAAATGTTTCCTGAAGTTCACAGTGATCATAGTCAAGTGAAAATTTCAGTAGGAAAATGCGTGAGGGTGAATGTACCAGAAATCCTCACTGGATAACAGCTGCTCACCATTGCAACAGCTACATAACAGTATGTTAAGCTTCCACTTCAGTGTATATGAGATCCTTTTACAAGACACAGTCTTATGGTTATTGACAGGAGGCAGCAACTGACAGCAGCAAATGCAAAGACTCTTACCATGATTTATTTTCAATGAATTCTATTCTTCAGTTTTTTGGTACTGTTAAAAGCAAGGAAATAATACCCAATTACCCACCAGTAAATATAACTCATGCATTTAGCTATCTATATATGATAAGCATTAGCATAGGCACACAAGTAAAAACAAAAAATACAATATTTTTTAACAAATTCTGGAAATAAAAGCACTTGCCAGCACCTTGCCCTATGTATCCCTAGCAATGGTCTCTTGTCTTCTGGGATTAATATCTAGCTCTGACTTTATCCTTAACTTTCAGAGTTCATTGCTATCATAGCAGTTTTTAATTTAATTCTGAAATAAGTAAATCAGTAAAAACACTTGGGATTTTGGGAAGTTGACATTAAGGGAAGAGAATGCTCAATGTTTTTAAACAATTATTTTTAAAAATCTTTGTGTTATAAAAGACTGAGGGGGCCAAACTCTGAACTATAATTCAAAAAACTCTTAGGGGCACAAGAACCTCAAAAGTAGGATTTTTGGTCTGTTTATATATCTGTCCATTTTTAAAATTATTTCCTTCATTTTTTTCAGTGAAAGTTTGCCAATTAAAATATCTTTCTTCTCCAAGAAGAAAATTGTAACTGCCCTAATAGTTATTTAGGAAGAGGTATTTTAAAATAAAATCAAAATTTCCTAATGTACCCATTAATTCAATTCTTTTGTGAGGGAATTTTCTTAGAGAAGCTCTAAAATTTAACGAAGAGTGCACTTAAACAATTTAATTCAAATCCAAAATGATATATCAACATTATTGAGTGAATACATTGAAAAAGCTGGTTTTGAGAAAAATGCAGATTTACCTTTGGTTATCATTTTTGGGTCAGTCACTTGAAAATTGAAACATCTAAGAGTGCCACCTGACACTGCTTGAACTAAAATGCTCTCATTATCTGGCATCTAGTACAATGTATTATCTGAAGTATTACAGAGTAGGAAATGCAAAACAAGATGCTAATTTCAAATACAATGTTCCATAAATATCTAAAACTTAGATAATTTAAAGTGACAAATCATGTTCTTGGGTCAATTGTATTGCATTGTGATTGTGTACATTTTAAATTACCTGTTGTGCAAAAAATTAAACATAAAAATTTCAAGGCTTTTTTAATGAATTGTATATCCTCTTCTCGTAAACATACACTATAAGTGGTCTATTGAGCACTCATAAAACTTGATATGACAAAATACTAGAATGTACTTTATGCAATGTTTTTGGGAACCTCCAATCTCTGTTGAGTGGTCATTGCTTTATACGAGCGTAATCCCAAAAGTAAGGTGTCCAATTTTTTTTTTTTTTTAA
Source organism: Hymenopus coronatus (assembly GCA_030762935.1). NCBI lineage: Eukaryota > Metazoa > Arthropoda > Insecta > Mantodea > Hymenopodidae > Hymenopus > Hymenopus coronatus. The sequence goes on from CM060900.1 coordinate 260,113,948, forward strand.
ATACAAAAAACGTTTATTGACAACAAGTGGTACATAGTTTTTAAACTTGAACATTTTTTGTATTTTTCCACATAATCACCATTTCTGTCGATGCATTTTTGTAGATGCTGTGGCAGTTTTTGTATGTCCATGTCATACCAGCTTGCCGCCATGCTCTTGAAGTGATGGTCCTCATTTTTCACTTCATCGTCGTCACCGAAGCGCCTTCCAGCCAAGTGTTCTTTCAACTTGAGAAACAAGTGGTAATCACTGGGTACTAAGTCTGGATTATAGGGTGGATGGGTGAGGATGTCCCATCCAAACTGTTGCAGAAGATTCATGGTTTGACGGGTGGTGTGGGGATGAGCATTGTCATGGAGAAGGCTTATGCACTTGCTCAACATTGCTCCTCTTTGGTTCTGAATTGCCTGAGTTTATTTAATGACTGACAATACCTGTCAGCATTTGTTGTTTTCCCAGGATCCATAGTCAACCAACAATATCCCCTTTTGATCCCAAAACACAGTTGCCTTGACTTTACTGGCAGACTGTGTTCTCTTGAATTTTCGCGGCTTGGGTGAACTGGAATGCTGCCACTATGTGATTGTTATTTGGTCTCAGATGTGAAGTGGAAAGTCCAGGTTACATCACTAGTGACTATTGAATCCAAGAGGTTTTCCTTTTCATCTTCATAACATTGAAGAAATTGGCGGGAAATTTCAGTGCGTTGCCTTTTGTGATCTTCTGTCAACATTCTTAGGACCCTTCTTGCACACACCTTCCAAAATTTCAACTGTTGTTTCAAAGTCTGATGAATGTTGCTTTGAGAATTCTCAGGAACAACAATGCAGAGCTCATCGAGAGTTATATGCCAATCTTGAAGCACGATTTGTTCAACCTTTGTGATTGTTTCTTCAGAAATGGATGGTCTCCCGCTTCTTTCCTAATGAATTTCCGTACAACCATCTGCAAATTCTCAACACCACTTTGCGGCCATTTTTGACATCCATACAAGACTCTCCATACACTTCCATCAACTGTCTATGAATTTAGATTGATTTAACCCTTTTGCACTCAAAAAGTGAATAACTGCGCGAACTTTGCACCTGGCGGTAGCGGCTAATGGGAGCTCCATTATAACTGGCTGCCAAGCCAAGACTGAGGGTGCTAGCGGATATATGGTGGTTTTTGTAGAGAGTGGAGGGAGGAAGGAAAAAAACAGTATGGCGATCATCCACACAAATAGTTTCCCTGTGACAGTTTTCCAGCACTTTGGAGATCTTACATTTGGTATTACCCTCGTATTTCATTTTTCCCTAACAGGATGTATTGACTCTCTGTTGGTAGAAACTGTAAACCTTGAAATCAGTTGATTATATATGTACCTGTATAAAAACTTGAGTTATCACTTTTAACGAGTGATATCTTTCCTACATTGTAAAATCTATTACTTTTGTTATTTAAAACAGCTGATTTGTCTTTCTGTTAGTATTAGCTTTTCTAAGACCTTGTAAACACATACTAGTATTTCTGTTCGATTTTCCTACATATATATTATCACACTGGAATCTTGTTTATATAAATTTGTAATATGAGGATAATTCAAATAAAAGCAGTAATTCTTTAAAATGTATTTGTTGATTAAACATACAAACATGATCCTTCTGTACTCCTCTACATAGCATCCATCACTCTACACACTTTTGCCAACAATTTGGAAGCTTGAATATCCTTGTTCAAAAAAATTTTGAGGGTGCATCGCCAACCAGTTGTACCTATGTCATTTTCACTGCTTCTAAATAATCTCCAAGCAGTTCTTTCATGAGCGCAGACAAAAATAGTCTGGGTAGAACAAATCTGGACTGTAGGGAAGATGTGCAAGGCTTTCCTAGTGCATTTCCTCCAATGTATCTGTCAAATTCAGGGTTTGAGAAGGAGAAGCATTGTCTCGGAGAAGGATGATATCTCTGATGGACTTAAGGCATCTTTGGTTTCGGTGGGTAGCTTTTGCTGACCATAACAATTGGTAATAGTAAACTGCATTAACTATTCGTCAACCATGAAGAAAATAGAGTAGAACTCTTCTAGTCACAAAACGCTATTGTGAGAACTTTTCCAGCTGAGAGGTGGGTTTTGGCCTTCACTGGACATGCTTCATCCTATCTTTGCTACTCCTTGCTTGCTATTTTGGATTCTGGAGTGAAATGAAAACTAGAGTCTCATCACAGCAATTATGTGCTTAAATCAGTCCCCTCCTCTTGCTGGGATCGACTCAGAAGTATCTCATAAATCTCTAACCGAACCTGTTTTTGCTGCTCAATTAATGACTTAAAACCCATCAAGCACTAAGTTTTTTAAAATCCCAGATGTTAAGTGGTTATGGTATGAATACTCCCAATACCGACACCCATTTCTGATACAATTTCTTCAATAGTGTAACTTTCAAAATGGCATGGATGTCATCTGTGAGACTTGACTGAGGGCACCGAGCATAATTTTCGTTTCAATTTCTCAGCCACCTTAAATTATCTGCCCAGGTAAACACTCAATTCTGGGACAGTGTAGCATTCCCAAATGTTACCGTCAAATGAGTTCAAATCTCTAAGGGTTTAACATTGGTTAAAAGCTTGAATGCATTACACAATAGGTCAAGGAACCTCTTACTCACACATGGCTGTACTGATGCCAAAACCTACCACAATAGCTAATCATACTCATTACCCTTCCCTAACTCACTGATCTTCAATCCTCAACTCCACCATCCTGCTTGGATCTTCCATCACAGTGCTCTGGCTCAATTACTTTTATTATTTGAATCACCCTCATATTATACTCATTTTTAGTTGCCATTGCATTTTCCAAAACCCTTTTGATATTTTTACCATCCCCCCCCCCCAAAAAAAAAAGATCAAGTCTAGTGATCAAATCAGACTGTTCTTCTGCTATGAAAACTAAAAAGAATATAGAGGAAGTTGGCAAAATTATTTGAGAGACTACTGATTTAGAACTGGAGTAGTTGCCAAACTTACACACATTTTTAAGGAATGTGTTAAACAGATTATGAAGAAGAAAAAACTGGTATCACACTGATAACTTTACTATTTTAAAAAATGTGATGTGTTCCATTCAAATGACTTTTTCTACCTGTTCTCAAACTATTCTTACAAAAGATTATTCTTTTATCCACATCGTGTTACTCAAGACAAACATTAGCAGAAATGGTCTTATTACTTACTTCCTTGTAACTAGAAAGGAAATAAGGGAACACACTGGGCTAAAGTGGTAGTCAAATCTTTTAAAGTTGGCACTATATGATACAATTTAAATTTGATTCTTTTTGCGTGGTCAGGATTAAAACAAAAGAGATATAGGAAGAAAGATAACTTTCTGTTTGAGAAAGGTATAAGTAGTTTAAAATTGGAAGCCAATAACAAGTATTTGCAAACTGCCTATTCTGGAAGGGGGAAAAAAAAGAGAGAGAGGGGGGGGAGGGAGAGTGAGAGAGAGTGAGTGAGTGAGAGTGTGAGTGTGAGAGTGAGTGAGAGATAAATGGTGTGTTTTAACAAGATCTGCATTTTTGGTGTAGTTAGTTTTTGTCTTTTACAGTTTGCAAGTTATACAAAAGTCTTTCAGAATGAAGAAGCCTTTGAAAGCTGTTCCCAGGAAATTCAAGAATACATTTTGTGTGTCATAAAAATACGTAAAGGGTAGTAGAGTTAGAGGGATTTTCCTAAAATCCCTGGTTCCTGGAAGAACCAAACTGAAATATAAAGTTTGGTATTTAACAAACCTTTTCTTTTTTGAGTTCTCTCTCACCCCATCCCCTCTCTCACTCATAAACATGCATGCACCCCCTACCTTTTTTGTAAAATGTTTATTTTTTTATTCCTGGGTCCTCAAAAACAGATATTTTTTGTTTAAATCTCTTTATCAAATTTTTGGGTGGAGCACATTACTTTCTCTCCTATATGTATACTGTACATACAGGCTAGAGGAAGTAAATAGACTTACTTAGGACTTAGAACCGCACACTAACAGAATCTTTAGTGCTTGTCATGGAACACAACTGCTGCAGTGACTACACACCTTTGCTGGATGTATAATGAACCACATGATGTATCAGGTAGGACTTGGAAGAATTTCTATTTCAAGAGATGACTTTTTATTTGTTTTTATGTGCTGGCTGGATATTTAAAACTTTTCTTACTGATGTTAAGTTGGCTTTCTCAGCACTGAGCACAGCTATTAGAGCACTGTTCCTTAACCCTGGCCGCCATATAGCTGTTCAGCAATCAGCTGCTGCAGCTCAGATTCACAGTGAAGGTTATGACATCCCCACAACTGCCTCATACTCTCATAATTGCAATTACAGTGATAGGCACATACCTTATCCCAAAAGATGTTCGAAAGTTGTTCTGTATCCACGTATTTTTGGCATCTTCTTAGGAAATTTTCATTCACGCAACCAAAATTGAGAATCCCTCACCTGATGTTATCTGGAAGTTCTTACATTGTATGGAGTTTAGTTGCAAACACTTTATTTTTCATGTGATCATGTGTTGTAAATTTTTGTAATTGATTTTGCAAAATGATAGGGTAATTGGTCCACCCTTAGTATTCTTCTCCAACAAGCACAGTTCCATGTATGTCTCATCACAAAATAACAGGCAAACCTGATTTCACAATATAATATTCTCTTGAATGACATGAAAATAATGTGCTCTAAATGCAAACAGAATAAGAAGACATATTTTTTGAACAAGCAGTAAATGCAGGGCTGTAGAATTGTCATAGACACGTCAGTTTTTGAACAACTGATCTATGTGAAATACCAAGTTGTCTCTGTTACTACACATAATACTGAGGAGTAGGGAACAGATTTTTATGTGCTAAAAACTTTAAAAACTTCAATTTTTTATGAAGGAAAAATATTAAAAATATGCATAAAAAGGACAAAAATATTTTGTTTCAATATTACAAAGATATAAATATTTGTGTTAAAAATTAATCACCAATCATGCTGAAGCAGTGGTGGATTGAAACAACTCACTGTTGCAGTGAATCACGAAAACTTTCTCCCAGTTTTCCATCACAAACCAATGTCGGTTGTCTTGATACAATGCACGATACCAGGAGAAGGACCTTCCAACATCACATGAAGATAGTCTTGCATATTTCATCAAAGCAATGTTATGGTGCACACATTTTCAATATCACCATCTACTTCCCTTCCAAAACCTTGGCAATTTTACACATAGTATGAAACCCACCATTTTTTTCGAACACATTTTTAAATTTCTGTTTTATAGCTTCTGCTGTTGGGCCTTTTGAGTGCACTAATTTTTTTCTCAATGCCATACACTTCATTAACTGTCTCAGTTAACAAGCTGGTGGATGTTTCTAATTTTTTTGATAGACTGAAACAAAAAACTCAAGTTTGCAGATATGCAAGACCATTAATTTTTTAGTATACTGACGAGTAAGTTCTGAAGAATTTCAATTGAAGAAGCATCATCCTTATTTAGTTCATCAATCACCAATTTAAAACTTTCAAAATTGTTTGTATAATACACCGCTGCTTCCAACCATGTCTCCCAATGAGTAACTATGGGTGTAGGTGGAAGTGCAAGATCTGGATTTTTCACTCTGAACAAATCAATTCTTGTTGGCGCTTTCACAAACACCTTTTTACCATTTGAGATCAATTTGTCCTCTTTAGGATATCTGCTCACATACTCTTTGTAAACTATGTACTGTACAAGTTACATATATCATGTGCGGGAAATTAGCACCATCTGTAATTCAGAGTAAAACACTCTAAAATTTTACCCCATTCGGCCATAACTGCAAAGATTCATTGAATAAGCGAGCCATTGTTACATGGTTCGATGCTGATATATCTCTGTATGCTAATAGTAAACACCACTTGGAAATTAGTTCATCATTTCCTAGCACACCTATCACAACATTTCCCACTTTCTTACCGCCAGAGTCTGGTTATTCGTCAATGCTTATCCAAATATTTTTATTCTTACATTCTGCTCTGAGAGGTTTGTTAGCATTTCTTCATAACAGGCAGGCACATACAATTTTATTAATGTTGACTCTTCTGGTGTTTCAAAATGTGTGTATTTTGTAAGAAAATTTCTGGGTTCTGTACTTCTCAGTTTATATAACACAAAAGAAAGGTTTTGCATAAATCTGCATAATATTCGGAACTTTTTGAAACAAGGGCATGAGAAAAGGAAGCTGGTTCACCTAAAAGAACTTGTCTACAAGTTGTGAGTGAAGCGGCCATTCTATGTTTATTACCTGCTAAATGCTGCAAGACTTGAGATCGCTGGTCTGCATTCACCGTTTTCCCACATTTTTGACACATTTATAATTCATCCATCACTTGAAAAGATGCCACTAAATTTGTCTTCCAAACAAGAGCGAACAGTTGTCTTTACTTTCAGCATTATATCACGCCAATCACTTCACTTGAGATACCACATTTTATTAAAGCTCTACTTTAAACAAGACAAGGGTGGTGACTTAAGACTGTTGTGTATATTGCATCAGCTGTGCACACACAAATAAGGGATTCCTCTTTCAGTATAGGTCACTCACTACACAATATGTTTACGAATGAAGTTCATTCAGCTAATGCCTTCTCATAATATATGACAATGTACAATACCTTTTATAAAATTTAAAAATTATAACAAAGAAAGTGACAAATTATGTGGTTTTAGCAAAATTATTTAAAATATTTATTTACATAAAAATATTACAAACATATGTATTTTTATGTGAAATAGAATTTTGTATATGATTCAAGCGTGCTATTTTGGGAATTTCCATCTTAGTTACAATGTTTTATCTATAAACCCCCAAAAAAAAAGTATTTACATAAAATCTGTTTCCTACTGATCAGTAACTAAAAGTTTAATTAAGGAAAATTTTGATGATAGGAAAGTTGGTAAAGACTGTCACAATCCCTTGATCTAACTTTGTGTGATTTTTACTTATGGGGAGACTTAAAAAATAAAGTGTGTGCATGAATACCTAAAACTTTGGTAAAACCAAAGAAAAAATAGGCAAGTATTGCACTCAATTTTGATATTAAATGCATGAGTGTGAGTGTAAATTTCCTAAGAAAATGCCAGAACTGTTTGCATAGAGGACATTTTCAACATCTCTCATAATAAGCTATGTGTTTTATAGTTGTAAATATGTGAGAATGTGAGGCAGTTATGGGGATATAACTGTTTCAATAGGACTTCAAGCTCCAGTGGCCAGTATGCGAGCCACTGAGTGGTGTCTGCAGTATAAGGGAAGAACATTGTGTATAATGAATGTCTCATTAAATTAGTAAACCTCATGAAAGAGCATGGAGAAATGCATTATTCTGGCAAGGCATGCAAGAAAAAATTTGATGTGTTCATTCATGCTACTTTCTCTGTCCTTATCATTTATTACTGGGTATACAAATGGGTATTACCCTTACAAAAGTTAATTTTTCTGTCTACCTTGCATTCACTTTATAGCAGGGCTGCAGATTGCATATCTGCATAGTTTGCCTTTACTGCAGTGACCTTGGTATTTTTCTGCTGTGCATTAGTAGTAAATCACCTGCTCAAGCTTACATTATTAGCTGTGTTACACTGGTATTGCATCAGTTATGGTCTTATATTTGTGCTGTAAAGACTAGTTTGTGCAATATGTATCTCAAAGGTGAAAGTTTATTCAAGACATCTTGGGTGTGTGTGATTTAAGAGTTGTTGTTTTTGTTGCTGTTCATATCTTTTTATTAGGCCACTGAAATGCCTACTAACAAATGAGTGCTTGAACAAGAAATCTTATATACAATACATAAAATGGAATCATGTTGACAGATGTGTAGTCAATTTCATCAGAAAATTCCTGGTGTAGAAAACTCCAGGTAGAGATACTGCCATCCGTTTAATAGGTTTAAGACAACAGTAGCACTAAATGCTAAACCTAAGAAGTAATAACATGCTCTATTGGAGGAAAAACTAAAGTTTATAGTAACAATACCCCACACCATAAATGAACTTAAGGACAATATAAGAACAGAAATTATGAAAGTGCAAGAAGAACTTGGATAGGAATAGAAATTTCATCCGAGGATACAGGAATGTATGAATACAAATGGATCCCACTTTCAGCACCATTTATGACAAGGTTAGTACCCATTATAGTGTATGTTACTATCACTTTTTGAGTAAATAAAGATCTAGAATGGAAAACATCTAGTGTAATAGTATGCAGAGCATGCATACGCAGATCTGCGGCCCAACAATTTAATAAATGCACTCCATTTTATTTTAATAGAGATAACCTTTAAAAAATTGCTACATTGTACATTTTGTTACAGACACAAAGTGAATTCTGATAGTTAAATGCTTAAAAACTGGACACTTTATCCTGGCCGTAATACTTCATACTGTTTCCATGCAATTGGAATCACTGGATAGTTAAAGAATTTTCATATTTTAAAGAGATCTATTTTGCTGTGTAGTATGTTTTTGTGGTTAATGTTTACCCATTTCCAGAAAATTAAAGATACACATTTTATCTCTCAAGTAAATATGTACGATAAATGGTACTTTAATCATGGAGTGCTTACCTTTTTTTTTGTAGCTATACATATGGATTACACCTGCACTCCACAAGGGAAAAAGACATATGAATAAACTCATAAGAAAAGAGAAAAATTAAGTGTATGTGTGTGTGTGTGCGCATGTATGTGCATAATCCCACAGCAATGCAGAAACACAAAACTGCCTGAAAATCCCAACCACTAATGCATGTGCCGGGTGACTGCATGTCCCTTTACCTTTGCCAAAGTTGGAGGATAATGGAAAGTCATTAACTAAAGGATAGTGGTGATGCTTTGTATTATTATGGCACTGTGATTAATGACATTTAGTGAAACATATAGTAAATATATGAACAGTTTAGCAACTGGAGATTGTTTCAGGGTTAATTAAAATCATTAAAGCCATTTTTAAGAAAATCAAAATGTAGAAAAATGTTCTATTTGTGGGGTAATTGAGTATGGGGGAGATTTCTTGAAAACCTTTGTATTGCATCCTTGGAAGATTCTTTACTTAAATATTAAGTTTATTGTTCAACTTTTTCTGAAAGTGCTTTTTTAATATTCAGGAAGTATCAAAATATGTATTGTTAGTGAAATCGAGGTATCAAGTGTTTGGTTGGAATGCATTACTTTATACATAGTTACTATAGGTAAGCAACAAAGAAAGTATTTTAAAAGAAAGATTCAGGCCTAATATTCTTCTCCTTTTATCCCCTTTGAAGCAGTGTACATATAGATAGGGATTGCCTAATCAGATTAAAACCTTCTGTGTGTGTTTGACCATGCTGTCCTAGTCCACTCCTTGCTGAGTAAGAAATGTGAATTCTTTCACTTTCACAGCTCAAAATAGCATTACACAATCTTGGGATCCATTAGAAGAGTTTATCTTTGGAAAATCATCTTGAACTTGCCAATATTACTTGCATAGGCATAACTTAGGGGAGAGAAGACAATGGGAATTCCCCCCCCCCCATATTTACAAGTTAACAAGGTTTTATTTTAAGTTAATTTAACTCAGGCTGTATTCTATATTTAATCTATGGAGTACTTTTCAACCAAAATATCTGCATTAGGAATCTTTTATAACAATTACCTTATAATTGCAAAGGGACTGATTCTGGGGGTTCATCACTACTACTGTGTGTACATATTTCCTTGTAAATAAGCTGGGATTGACATAAACATAATCACTATTTTTTGCCATAGAGTAATTTAATACTGAAGTGTAAGTGGTATTGCGTAAATAAACACCAACAGACCAATTTTTAATGTGTACTTCCTCTATGAACTCTCACCAAGTATTTGTAACATAATGGTTAATATAATAAAAAGTTAAATTGACTTGTCTTTTGGCAATGTGAGGTATTTACTATTTTAAATTGTTTATTGTGAATACTTACGATGAGTAAGGGAAAGTAATACAAAAATAAAAATAATGTACCGGATGAAAAAATAATGGGATGGGCAACTTGAGGTTTGTGGTAGTGGCAACGGCAGTGTTCAACTTTTCGTAAAGTGTGTTTCTTTTTTCCTAAAATGTGACAGAAATTATACTAAAACACATTTTATACTTCATTTATTATTTGGTTTTCATTTACTTTGTTCCATCCTCAGAGAATGCTAATTTATATCCATGGCTTTATGTATTTAATAAGATTCCTAGAGGCACCAGCATTTTGTGGGTCTCTCTCTCTCTCTCTCTCTCTCTCTCTCTCTCTCTCTCTCTCTCTCTCTCTCTCTCTCTCGATGTCCATGAATCTTGCAATTTGAAAAGGAGCATATTTTGCAAATAATGAGTTGAAATGTATTTCCTTCTGAAAGTTTTTGATATACACGAGCTGGTATTAATTAGTCTCTAAAGATTTTTTTTTATTTTTTAAAAAGAATGTTGGGTATCTGCTGGATATGTAGCATTTAAATCACTGAGAGCCATGAATTTCAATACTACACAGATCAGTGTAAAATGACGTACATTTCTTGATATTAATGAGTGAGATACATATGCATTTCTGCTTAAAAAACCATCTTGTGAACAAGCTGCTTCCTATATGAAATTTGGTTGTTTATTACATTTGGAGAGCACAAGTAAGAAATTTGGTTTGCCAAGGTTTCTCCTGGATTTTTCTTTTATCCTTATTCATTGCACTTGACACTTTGAATCATGTATTCAGTGAAGAATTTGGTTATACTTAGGGTGACCATAATTTCTTTGGACAAAAGTGGGATTTTCATACCTTTTTTGGCCAAAAAGTGGGGCAACTTTTAAACTCTCAGTACATGCTGCTTTTAATTATACATTTCCTTTTCCTCTGGAAATGTACCTTTTTTTATTATTATTATTATTATTATTATTATTATTTTCATTTATTTATGCTAAGCTTTATACAGGTGAATATGACCAGTGTTCAGCCCTGGCTCTTTACCGGCCATACTCATATTTTACAATAGTTTATTGATTCTAGTTTATTACACTATTTTGTCTATTTACTGTCCATACCCATTTATTTTTCACTTTGTATAAGAATTGTCCAATCTTCTTACTATCTTTTTGAAACATTCCAACTACTGCTACCTTTATATCTATTTTAAACCATTTCTTATTAATATTCTCTTTTCTCCAAATTTCAGTCCCTTTACATTTAAATAAAATGTGTTCCATATCTTCATTTCCGCCACATATAGGACATTGGTTTTGTGGAATACCTTTCCTTAAACCTTTTAATCTCCATACTCCTGCTCTCAGCCATGTAATACCTTCTCGCTCCTCTTTATTTGTCACATATATGTACTTTTCCCTTCCCCATGAGACTTTCATTGGTATATAGAAAACTAAAGATCTCTTTTCAGTTATTTCACTAAATATTTTTTGTATTTCTATATCCTCAAATCTTTTCCTTGCCAACTTCCAGAAGTTATTCACATTATTTTCTCCTCTTCTCCACATTTCCCCTAACCCACTACTTTCCAGGTTATTTCTGAGACAGTCTATCCATCCCTTGTTCTTTAAACTTTTCTCTTGATATACTAAACACTGCTTTAACAAATTCCTTTCTTCCAATTTCAATATTCTATGCCGAAATTTCAATGCCCTTTCCATAATCTTTCCCTTACTTGCCACTCTACCCAGCTCTATTTGTGCTACCTGCCTAACAGTTGCATTTGGTAACCCAAGTATTTCTTTGCAAAATTTCCTATGCACCTCATCTATGACTTCCCATCCTCCTTCTAATCCCCATACTTCTATCCCATATAGCATTTTTGCCTCGACCACTGCATTGTACACTTTTTCTAACCATCTAATATTTATATTAGGTGCTTTGTATTTGCAACTTCTAATAGCTGATAAAGCTCCTTTTCCTTTTGCCAATGCAAATTTCTTTTGTTTTTCCCAGTTGCCACCACTATCAATTTTAACTCCTAGATAAATACATTCTCTCACTACCCTGTACTCTTTTTCATTCTCATTCTTCCATTTTTCATACTTGCTCAATTTCCCCCCTTTTTTGAACACTACAATCTGTCTTTTGTCCTGGTTCACTTTTAAACTCCATTCTTTACAGTAATTATTTAATGCTTGCAAGGATTGTTTCAAGCCATTCACTGTAATTGCACCTATAACTAGATCATCTGCAAACAGTAATCCTAGAATCTGAATATTATTAATTACTGGCATAGAGTTATTATTTCTCCCAATTTCTGTTAATATGTCATCCATATATAGATTGAACAGGACTGGACTTAACTTACATCCCTGTCTAAGGCCTTTCTCTTGTTGGATTTGTCTTGTTACAACCCCTTCCTCCACTCTTATACAAAAAGTATTTTCCTTATATAATGCTCTAAGGGTGTCCACCATTTGTTTACTCACTCCTTTAGTCAGCAACTTATGCCACAGCAATTGAAGCTCTATCCTATCGTATGCTTTCTCTAAATCCACAAAAGCCATATATAACTTTCCTCTTTTGTCTTTCAAGTATTTATCTACCAGTGTTTTTATAATAAATAAATTATCAACTGTCCTCCTCCCTTTTCTAAAGCCCATCTGAAGTTCCGAGAGGATATTATATTCTTCAACCCATGTTTGTATCCTGCTTGCCATAATACCAGTAAAAATTTTTCCTACATTTAATAATAATGCAATGCCTCTATAGTTGTTTGGTTTATCAACACTACCCTTGCCTTTGTATATTGGATGTATGATTGCTTTCCTCCACTTATCTGGTATATAACCCTTCACTTTAATTGTGTTAAATAAGTCTACTAAAACCGTAACTCTATTTATTTCAGTGCACCATTCCTTAAGGAACTCTGTCGGGATTCCATCTATTCCAGTTGCTTTATTTCTCTTCATTAATTTCACCTGTTGAATTATTTCTTCACTTCTTATTATATCATCGAGTATATCTACATAGTTATTACCTATTTCCCAATTTCCTATCTCATTTTTACTCTTTTTCTCCCCATACAGTTTTTTAAAATATTCCATCCATTCTCCTGGTTGTATACTTGGTTTTGTTACATATTTATTATACATTGATTTCACGACCTTCCATATCTTATTTGCATTATTTTTATTTAGGATTTGTATCAAATTACTTTCATATTTTTTCATCCAGCTTGTTTTCTTTTGTTCCAGTAATGAATTATATAAATCCCTCCCTTGCATATACTCTTTCTTTAATTCTATGTATCCTAATTCCCTCCACTTTATGGGCAGCTGTTTGACTTGTCTTTTAGTTACTCTACATTCTTCATCAAACCAGCCCTCATCTCTTTTGTAAACCTTCTTTCTCATTTTCATTTCCTCCCCAGCCCTTAGCATAATGATATTTAAGATATTCATAGCACTTTCAATTTCTTGTTCCTTTATCATAAATCTTATTCCACACTGACATATCTGGCCATAATTAGAATTTAGTGTCTGCCTAAATTTATTTCAATACTCTTCCTTCCATTTGTATCTACTGTATTCTTCTATGTTACACTTTTCCTCCCTTAAATTATAGACTGTTTGCTCTCTTTGTGTTTTTATGTCTACTATCAATGGAAAATGTCCACTGTTGGAACTTAAATTTAGTACCTTAAAATTACTTAAAATATACCCCATATAATTGGCCATAATACATAATCAATCACACTTTGACCATTATTACTAACATATGTATATTCTCCATTCACATCTTCTCCATATTTCCCATTCAAAATATCAAAGGCATTCAATTCACAGAATTCTATAAATTTCATATAGCCTTTGTCAACTATCTTATCTTTGCTGTATCTAATCTTCTCAGGTTTCTCTAATATATCATTACTCATCCAGCTATTCCCTCCAACAACATCATTTTCGCCAATCCTAATGTTAAAATCTCCCATTAATATAACCTCAGAATTACCATATCTCTCCTTTAAATTTTCTATTTCTATCTCTAGTTGTTTAAGGAGGTCCGGATTATGAAAGCGTGAAGGAAGAGGAGGATTGTATACTATACCTATACATATAACATTTTCAACTATTTGTTTCTCCTCTAATACAATCCATAGTATTTCTTTTCTCCTTGACCAAGTTTCTTTAACTCCTTTACTTAACGTCTTCTTTACAAACAAGCTTATGCCTCCAGATGCCCTCCCCTGGTCCTCTTTTAGCCATGTTTCAGCTACTGCGAGATAATCAAGTTTTGTCAATAATTGATTTAAACTCCCTGCATATATTTTGTTTTTAACTCCCTCACAATTCCAGAATCCAAGCCTCCTTATATTCTCCCTTCCCTATTGTGAGCCTGATCTAAATCTAAATGTTTCTAGTGTTCTTTTACTCCTTAATTGTATCCCTTCTCTGGGAGCAACCGCTTTATTTCTGTCTAAAACTAGAATGCTGCCATGTTCGGATGATATAATGCTGTCTTCTTCCGCATCTGTATTCTCCCCGCTACTCTGTTGCCATGCCTTCTTTCCCTTCGAAGCCAAATTAAGTGCTGCTATTACTTTCCCTCTTCTCGGTGACACTATTTTCTTGGGTGACATCACTCCAGTGGCTCCTCCTCCTCCTCCTCCTGTTGCTTCCTCTGTTGATGTCATTACTTCGTCAGCTGTTGCTTCTCTCGTAAGGATGTTGGATGACGTCCTATCTGCATATGCCGTTCTCATACCCATGCTGACAGGTGAATTTCGGTTCAAACACACGCTTACCCCGTCTTCACCCCACATCCATTCCTTTTTGCTTGGACTTTGACCTTCCTGTCGCACTTCCTAAAGTTGGCATTGACATCTGCTGAGTAATTTCCTCTGTGCCTGATTGGGGTTCTCTTAACTCCTTCTTGTCCAGATGCGATGCCTTTTCTCCGTCTATCCACTATTGGAAATTTCTAATATAAGCTCTTCTTCCCTGGGCTCTTGCTTCTTTCATTTTTTGTACTAAATTTCTTTGCAGAGCTCTCTTCTTAGGTGATAAATCTTTATTAATAAAAATGTCTGTTCCTTTTAATTTTTTGGCTCTTTTAAGTACTTCATGTGCTAATTGGGCTGTTGCAAATTTCACTATAATTGCTCTGTTGCCAAGTTGTCTTCCAACTCGATAAGCTTCAATAATTTCCTATCTATAAAATTCCAAATCCAGCTTTTCCTTTGTTATTTCTAATATTTCTTCTGCTGGCCATTTATACCTTCTTTCCTTAACTCCTATGAACACTAAATTAAATCTTCTCTCCCTTTCTTCCAATCTTTCCATTCTTTCCTTAACCATTTCAACTTCCCTTCTTGCTTCCTGCACCTCAACTCTAACATCTTCTTTGATATCTGTTACCATCTTTTCTAATTGTTTACCTATTCGTTGTTCCATGCCTTCTGTTTTGTTCATTTTCTCAGTTAGGTTTTCCAGCATTGTTATTATATCTCAATTGCTCCAATCACTAACAAGAAAGTTATAACACTTGCTAAAACCAATATGTTTGTCATCATCTCTCCAAAACTGTTTTTACTATTCACCAATTTTACTTTTCTAAACCGTCCAAATCTTGCTCTATACACTGTAATGTCCACTCCCATCGTGACTTAGATCCTTCTTCCTTCACCACAGGAGCACCTCTCAAAACACAACCTTCCTCTATCACTGCTGGCTTAGCACTCTCATGTAGCTTTTACTGATATGAGTAATGGTAATAAAGTGTGTGAAATAAAACAAAATGAATAATGGAAAAATTCTAGAGAAAAACATTTCAAGCTTTCAGATTTACTTATTAAGAACTGTAGCATTCATAATACAGAATGTAGAAAGACAATAACAATCATGATAGAAAAAAGGTTTTAAATGAACACAAGGAACTTATGTTCTTTTGGATTCCATACTCCAATCATGTTTCTTTGAAAATGAAATTTCATTCAATAACTCTGGTTTGCCTAATAGGTATGTATATAAATCAGTACAACCGTATTTTCTGAAGTTGAAACAGGTCAGTAACATACACCTAACATTCCTCACAATAAACCTATTCCTCTCATCTGTCCATTGGGATGATAGCAAGCTGAAAACTCTTTCAACATTTGCATTTTGAGCAGGGAGTGAAAATAAGTGCTGTGCTAGGTTAAACAATTCTCTGAACTGTTCATTACATTTGCAAGAATTGAAAAAGATACATCATTTTTCATTTACCATCAATTGGTTCCATTGTTCACTGTCTGTTTCCATTTATGTTACAAATGATTGAATATGAGCTACTTCATCAAATAAGAGATTGTCATTTACTAGAATGCCCTTTTCTTTTGGCCACTTTAAAGTATTTTCAACTACTGAGCAGCATTGATGAGAGTATAGAAAACTTAGATATTCCATGTAACCAAGAGGATAAATAGTGTACTGAAACATAATAAAATGTTGATACTGTTAAGTAAAATTTCTTAACAGACTGGTCATCACTAAATGGTACAATATGTTAATGTTTCCTTGAAATTAGGCTTTTTAAAGCTACTGCTATTACTTTACACATGGAATTATTCTCTTTCTCAATGCTCAGAATGGAATGTTGGAGTACACTAATTTGTGAATGTATATGAAGTAAATAACATTCATTTATAGGAGCACTGAAAAAACCCTTTAAGATTGCAGGGCACTTAGAGTTAGACTGTGACAAAATGTAAGACTTCAAAGGTTCAATCATTTTTAAGACCCTTTCTATGGCTGGCAACAATGAAAGCCTTGGAAAATTTCTGTTGTTTTGGAAGAGGAAAGTAAAGTTCTGTAACACCAACGAATTCACTGAATTCAATGGGTTCTGCAACAAAAATAGAAAAAAAATATGCAAATGGCTGTACAACAATGTAGTCGTCATCAAAATAGATACTCAACTAGGTAAATAGAAGTTAAACTGCCCTGATGCCAAGAACAAATTTTGGAAGCTCAAAAATGGGACAATCCTGATTGAGGCGCATGGTCACCCTAGTGATAGGTATTTCAGCTGACCTAAGTTATAAGAGATAATAAGCTCACCCAACAGAAATAAAGGAGGGAAAAAAGTAAGAGAAAGAAAGAGAAAAAGAGAAGCTTAATACTGATTTGATAGGGGAAAAATAATCTTGCTTTTAACAGGCTTAACTGTAAAAACAATTTTTTAATCAAATGCAGTCACTCAAAGGGCTTCATGAAGTCTTCAGAAAAGAGCAAAGGAAAGATACTACTAAGGCAATACAAAAAAGTGGGGGTTGGGAGCTGATAACTAATAAGATTGGTTGCACGCATTCAGCAGATTGCTTCTGAAACCCTGTAAAATCTTTCTGCATTTCCTATATTATGAAGTGTTTTCTGCCAGAGAAATTGCCATAACAAGGACATTATTGAAGAATTGCTTCAAATTTCATTTCAAGGTGAGCATTTTGAAAACAATACAGAAGAGTTTTTGTTGATGAAATGTTTCTTTACCGTTCAAGTCTCATTGCAAATTTTATGATATTCAGAAGACAGAAAGTTTATGAAAGAATAACTAAATGTTGCATTGCAAGACAGTAAGGCTCCTGCAGAACTGCTGTTCCCTTGTTTAATCTAATGCATGCATTTCAGCATATGGACATCAACCTCTATGGAAAGGAAATATTAGTCATAAATTAATATTCCAGTTTGGACCTAAAAGAGATACATTGCTGCCTTTCACTCATAAAATAGTGATAAGCACATTTTGTGATAAAAGGCTTCAATTAATTCAAAATTGGTCTAAGGAGGCTAACATATGCTGAGTGGTCCCTGAATCAGCATATTTTTCAGTTTTGAATTATTTGCTTCTCTTGAACTGATCTTTCTCTGTTAGCATTGTTTATTTTGTAATGTACAGTAGTATATCATAACTCTGTTTTCTTTATCATTGACATCAATCCTGGAGTTTTTATCTTGAAAGCATTATTTTTAATCTTTTAATTTAAAAATATTGCAAAGAACATATGTGAAACATGGTTATAATATTTGAACCATCAGTTTGATGGTGTTCTTAAGTTTTGCAGTTAAATAAATGACAGTGCAGTGTTCGTAGATCTTTCTCCTATAATCTATGCAAATTCTACTTAGCTTCTGAAAGACAGTTTTGATTCCTGTATTTGGATGCATGGCATGTGAACCTAATACCAAAATTTTAAAAACCAACTAGCAGTTGACAAATACCATTAACCTAATTTCTATTACCATTGAAACTAGATGATTTGTGAAAAATCAGCCAAGGCACATGCACTAGAGCGATAATGAAGGAATCTGCACACTATGTCTTAAACTTAATTAAGAAGCTTTCAGATGTTTAAAGATGACTTTGAACTAGATTCACATAGTAATAAAAAGCAGTGTGAAATGTCTCAGCAAATATTATGTGCTCAAAAATAAACATATAAGGACTTAAAGAAGCACCATTGCAGGGGACCTAATTCAGAGTCTAAAAAACCTATGTTTGCAGTATGTATTTGGACCATGTTGAAAAATTTGTAAAGAATTGGAACCAAATTAATGTAGTGTACTAGCCACAATCAGTACATAACAAAATCTATGCAATTAGAATTGATGAAACATGTGCAAAGCCTCATTTTGTCCCTTTGTTTTACTTTATCCACTGTGTAGGTGTTGTTTAAGTTAGAGTAAGTATTGCATGCAAACCAAAATTCCATAATTATCACTTTCCTGGATATGTGTATATTGGGGTTTCCAGTTTCCCCCCTCCCTAAAAAATCAAAATTTTTAAGAATCCAAGTTAAAGATATTTTGCATAGAAGAAATTTTAATATTCCTTCACAAATTAAAAATTTAGATTAAGGAACCTTAAGTTTTTGGTGCTTGCATGACAAATGAGTTTTGAATATTCTCTAGAGAACCTGCGACACCTTCTTCATTCTTGGCTTTCTATAACTGATAAGCTTTAAAAATACAATAAAAACTTTTTACTTGAAAAATAAAGGGTCATGAAAATGTACAGGTTATGTAAAACAATAACAACACAACCAACTCAGCATGAACCATTTCCAAAATACCACTGTTCAACAGTTAACAGTAAACAGTAAAATCTTAAATGGCGAGGTAGAGTAGGACTAAAAAATTCAATGTCATAGCTGGGATTTGAACCATGGATCTCCCGGTCTCCAGCCGGTCGCTCTAACCACTTAGCTATGATAGCAACATGCTGGCACAGTATTAAATTCCTCAACTGACTCGCATGTTTCCCGGTGAACCACAAGGGATCTCGAATTATTTTGAGATGACATGTCGTCTGATAATTTGAGATCACCTTGTGGTTTTCCAGGAAACATGTGAGTCAATTGAGGAAGTAATTGCTGTGCCTGCATGTTTTCATGGTAGCTCAGTGGTTAGAGCAACCAGGAGGAGACTAGATCTGTGGTTCAAATCCTGGCTATGGTATTGATATTTTCAGTCTGACTGTACTTATCCAACTCCTGTCCTACACACGGCTTGTGGGAAAGAGCATTAAATTAACATTTATATGGCAAGTTTTTCTTTCTGATAAGCTCTTGTGAACAATATACAATATTATGACTAGCATATAATTGTCACCTATCTCTCAAGCAGATGAGCATTGACCAGAAAAAAGTGTTTATTTCACATTCTGTGATGCTGAAACTATTTCTGGTGATTGTTGTAGCATGTTAACATGCTTGAGAGGAAGATAAAAGTTAATTATTGAAGTAATATGAATTTTACCCACTGGAATTTCACATAGTGTATGTGTAAAAAGGTTAAGCAGAAATAGTAGCTATAAACTTTGCCATAGACATCTTGTTAAATCAAACATATTTTATAATACATCACCTCGATTGATTCACAAACGGTAGTAGTACAAAGAAATTGCATCAGCTACCAAAAGTATTTGAGAAGCAAACTCCAGGTGCTAATTAAAAATATTGGAAGAACAATTTAGTGGTATCACTCTCTTAAGTCTTATAAAATTATACTTTAATCATGCTTGCATAATAGTTGATGTGTGGTTCCCTGTGTTGCACAGATGAGGATTGGTGTTAAGGTTGTGGTTACTTCCTGTGTAAGTTGTGTAAATGTAAATGGGGAGATACTGAATGTGATATGATTGATTGGATTGATTGATCTACTAATTAATCATTTTAATGAACTTCTGGTTCAATTATTTCACAATACTCCTATTTGATAGTATTCCAGCATATTATTATTTACTTCTTTATTGCTGAACTACACACAATAGCTATCCGGGTTGAAGAACAGAAATACCCATCCAACATTGTGATGTGTATGTTTCAGAGCATTAATTTCTGCATCTTGCAGCACTATTTTTTTCTTCTTATTTATTTTCTTTCTAGTACCAGTTGATATGGAAGTTGCATCCCTAATCTGTTGTTCTATGTTTTATGGTTGAGAGATAATCCATAAGGTTTCTCAGAAATGACAATTACTCTGTCTGGCTTCTTAACCTCTTGGATGAACTAAACTGGTTCACTAAAAGAACTGTTCTGATTCATCATGATCTGTAAGAGCCTTGCAAGACAAATGATAAAATACAAATGTATATTTAAGGAATCAGCAGAAAAACCATGAAATACTTTGATAAAGTGCATAAATTATGCTTTAGAATACTTAGAAGGAATATGTTGAAACATTCTGACACCAAATAATGACTGTCTTAGAGCATAGTTGCAAAAAATTAAAATTTGTGAATCAGAAGTTTGCACCCTATTTGAAAGTAGAAATCAGGAACTAATGAGGAATTAATCTTTTGAAGATGAAAAGATCAAAATTATTTTTCAATAAACTAAAAAGATGTTTGAACTAAGGGAACATAGCCAAAGACGTTAAGCAGCTACATTTGATGGATCCATTGAAAACCAGTCAAAATTAACAATAACAGTAATAATATGGAATTCATAGCTTGACAAAAGAAGAAAAGTGTGAAAATTATCAAGTAAATCTGAAAAATAAAAGAAGGCAGTAGTAACTGTAAGTCATAAATACAAATTTGAAAACAGCTGAGCTGTGGTACAAATCTGATTAGTCAGCTGTCAAGTGAACATTTCATTGTGGCTAAAGTAGGCAGTTATCATCAAATAAAGAAACTCTGTTGATAGAACTCAGTCTTTCAATTATTTTATAACTTGAGATTTTATATGCATCCCAAATTATTTACCAGCTCTGTAGTTCCTGAATATTTTAAATAGTATAAAGTTAATACATTCATGAGCATTTTGTTTCCCAAAGTATCCTGGGTAGTTTGTTGTTAGCTATATTTCAGGTAGGATATATTTAAATTAAGTGTGTGTTTTTTTTTTTTTTTTTTTTTTTTTGTAATGAAATAGTGTAGTGTATTAAAATGGATTATAAATTTTTGTTTATCTCGAATTTAAAATATTTAATTGATCAGCATTAGTTCATTCTTCAACCTTGGTTACAGCAGGAATTTATTTAGTAATTTGTTTTAATAAGGCTTTTCCTACTCATGAAATATTAGAATGCAATTCGGATGTTGTATTTATATACACCCAACTTTTAACTGAATCTGATTGTATTTCATTTCTTGTAAAGTGTAGGTTTCAAAAGTATTGTTAAATATGAACTAGAAGCTCTAGAGCAGTCACAGTCACTAACTTGCCCTGTGACGTAATCACGCAGAGCAGGTTCGCCTGGAAACAAGGACAACATGCAGCGAGGACACTGTTTACTCAGCATGACTGATGATGGGCAGCAGAGCATACAGGGACCCACCTGTCTAAGTGACAAATTCTCTGTTAGAGATCATGTGTTATGAATTTTAAACTATTGGTGATAGCTACAGGATATTCAGTATTATTAATTTAATATAAAATAAATGTAAACAGAATAGTACTACTTATTGTGTAACAAAATTTCATGCACAGAGTTTTGGAAACTGTTTACAGAAGAAAGAAAAAAAATCTCTTATGTCTTAGAAATGATGATTAAATCCTGATGTTGGTATTTAAACAAATCATTCCTTTGTCCTTGTGAAAATGGTCACTGTTGATGTAACCAGAGTATAAATTTACTGTGACTTTCATCAAAATATTTTAATTTTTTGTCCTGCAAATAGTTTTTTCAATATTAGGCACTATGCTTTGATTCGTACACAAATGAAGAATACATAAGTTATGGTCTGATAGCTGGTTTCTGTGATGTGGTCTATAAATCATCATTGAAAACAAGATAGTATCAATTGCAACAGAGAAAGGTGTAGCAAATAATTCTATATCAGGTTTCAGGTCTATCATTTCTTTAATAAATGCTTATACATTCTTGTATTATGCATTTCCACACATGAAATGCCACTGAACAAATGATAACTGCACCTACATTATCACCACCATAGTACACCTACCAATAGGCACTGGCTTCCTCTCTGTCCTGTCTGTTTTGCCTGCACAGTCAATGCCTGCCCTAATATCATTCTGCTTCATTATGATGGCCGCTACCCTAGAGCATTTAGTTAGAAGATAATGTTTCTTGGAATAAAATTTGAGACATAAATAGGGGCAAATTGATAACATCATTTAGTTAGTAGCACTTAAGGAAGCTGACTGTACAATAACTACTGGTACATATTCATATAACCACAATTACTGGAATTCATTTTTATCTGCAATAATCATTTTTAGATGCAATTCAGAAAACAATATTGTGCCTTTAATTCAGCACCATGCAGAAAAATGTCACTGGTTTTAACTTTACTGTTAGTATGAGTTATGCATGAGTAATTCTTAGATTAAAAAAAAAAAAATATAAATCTTATGGAGGAAGTACAGCTCAGCATGAGAAGAATATAGCTTTGTTATAATTTGAGCAAAGAGATCTTTGAAAAGGAATATCTGGGGGTTTCATGAACCTTTGTCTTCTTTGCAGATCTGCAGAAAATGTCATTACTGATACTGATGGCATTAAGAAGCTCAAGTTGTCATCACCCAGTACAGAAAACGGTACAAAAGTGGAGGTGAAAAGTGAGAAACCAAAGAGTGGTAGTAACTGTGAATTTTGTGGGAAAGTGTTCACACCTTGTAAAATGCTAATTCACCGGAGGATACATACAGGAGAGCGACCATTTCCTTGTGGTGTATGCGGCGAAGCATTTGTATCAAAAGGAGCACTTACTGTGCACATGGTAATTCACAGTGATAAAAGACCATTTTCATGTAATTTTTGTAATCGCAGCTTCAAAAGAGCTTTTGAGTTAAAAGATCATAAGAAAATTCATACAGGTGAAAAGAATCACATTTGTGATATTTGTGGATATTCATGCATTCAGAGAACAAATTTAGTGAATCACCGCAAACGGCATTTAAATGAATACAAACTAAAATGTGAAATCTGTGAAAAGGGCTTTTATACAAAGACAGAACTGCAGGAACATAAAAATGGTCATACAGGTGAGAAACCCTTTCAATGTGATGTATGTGGTTTAGCATACCGTTATCGCTACAGATTAACTGTCCACAAGAGAAAACATGATCCAAATTATAAACCTCCCGAAAAAGTACATCAGTGTGAAATCTGTAATAAAACTTATTCAAGGAGACAAGTGTTAACCTCTCACATGAAATCTCATACAGGAGAGAGCCAGTGTACCTGTACAATATGTGGAAAGGCTGTATCCAGCAAAGACTATCTTAAGATACATGTGAGGACTCATACAGGAGAGAAACCAAATATCTGTGATGTTTGTAGTAAGGCTTTTATTTCCAAGAAATACCTAAAAATTCATCAGCGAACTCATACAGGAGAACGTCCATATAGCTGTGAACAGTGTGGCAAGTCATTCACTCAGCAATCATCTCTTATTGTGCACCGAAAATCACATTCTATGCAGCGGCAATACACGTGTCATAAATGCAGTGAAGGATTTGTGTCGCGGACATTATTAATGTCTCATCAGAAAATGCATGCTCAGCTTGATTGTACCTCTGAAAAATGTAAAAGTGAACAGTTATCTTAACTGTGCATCACAGTTACTTAAAGATGATTATGAACCTAGCAAAACTAGTCATGTGTGACAGCAGTTGGCGTTAATGTGACTGCTTAACTTAACAATATTGTGATGACTTCAACTATATTTAAAAATGACTTGCTAGGGTATGAAATAACTCTAGTATAAAACATTCACACAATCTGTTCCTTGTGTTTGTTTGCCAGGGGTGTGTGCATCAAGTGAAATTGGGTATAGTAAACCTTTTAAATATAAAAGAGTTACAGAAAACAATGAAATTGCAGATCTTTGATGTCAAGATTTTGGATATTTTTGGAGGGGGAGGGCTTAAATCTAGTGTTTGTATGCATGTATCTCTTTCTCAGAGCCAATAGCCATGATCAGAATACCACCAATTTGTAAAGAAATTTTACCTTTTTTGTTTGCATGTTGAAAATAGTGTTTATAATTCATAGTAATAGCTTTAAGAAAACAATTCTGTAAAGAATAAAAATGCAAGTTTTGGAGGTTCAGATTTCAGAAATTCTAAAGGAAAGTGACATATTTCTTGTGTATTCAATAGACTGACAAGAGAAGCTGGGCTACAATTCCATAAACTGCATACACTACAAATAGAGGCATTTAACATGTTCCTAATGTATGTCCTGCTTTCATTAAATGCAATTATACAGGCTGTCTCAGAGTTCAACCACACAAAGTGTAAGCATTGCTGAGAGGTCCTAGATAAACATTTTGAGATGATCTTAGTTTCTTAAAGTTGTGCAATATGCTTAAATGGTCAGCACACCACTAGTCGAATCTTGACAGAATATGGGGAAAGGGACAGACACCTGGTAAACTCAAGTTACTATCCTTCATTGCTTCTGTGGTTAAAGGTTGGCTGAGTCAGAATCTTCCAGCTCTGCTTGCACATATGTAGTAACAGTCCTCTTGAAGCCTGGCTGGAGGTTGCACATGATTGCCAGTACTTATCTACTGTTAAAATGAACTAAAAATTCAATGCCAGAGATGGAATTTGAACATAGCTTTCCTGCTCTCCATGCAGTTGCTCTAACCATTGCACTACTGTGACAAACATGCCAATATGACAGTATAGGAGCAGCATTACCAATATAATAATGTCTGACAATCCTTACTGGACAAAGATCATACCACAAGGGCTTTTACTTCCTGCTACTTCATTTTAATTTTCATTTATCCTTGACAACAGCTTTCTATCATTGCAGAGCTACATTTCTTGCTGCTGACTGGCATGTACTCCAGTTGAAACAGCATGGCACAAAATAAATATATATATGAAGGAGGAAAAAGAGGTTAAAATCTTCCTAAGCCCTGCTTTTATTCCTGTTCTAGTAGTTATTTTATTTGTTCTGTTCTTCTGAGAACTCTTTCACTCTAATGAGTAATGTAAAATAAACGTGCAATATGTTTAACTGTAAGGCTGTGAATAATGAAGTAGATGAAAACTTGCAAAAGTATAATCTGTTACACAATCTTAGCAGTATGTACAAGATACTAGACAGCTATATCCAGTATTTATTACTTTGTCCTACAATATACTTACTAATTCCAAATTTTCTCGGGCTTCTAGCCAGGTAAAAACTTGGCTTGACACCAACGTTTCGAAGAAGTGCATCTTCCTCGTCTTCAGGGTGATCAGTTCACCCTGAAGACGAGGAAGATGCACTTCTTCGAAACGTTGGTGTCAAGCCAAGTTTTTACCTGGCTAGAAGCCCGAGAAAATTTGGAATTAACACGTCGCCAGGAAAGCTTCAGTTCTTATTTTATATACTTACTAGTTCACATGCAGGTACTCTTCAAATGTTATAGGACATTTCCTCCACCTAGCCAGAGATGGTAGAAGTAAAAGGAGAAATAAAGGGTCTCAATAAAAATTGAGTGTACTATATTCTAGTTTTTTGATGCAGTGTTAAAAATAGAGACAATTAGAGGACTAAGACGAAAATGCTTTTTAATTAAAAAGGTAAAACAGGGAACTCTTACAAAGACTGCTTCCATGGTTGAGTAGTCAGTGAACTGACTTCTCACCCAGAAGTCCTGGGTTTAATTCCCTGCTGGGAGTTGGAAATTGTAATTTTTCTACCTTCCATAGATGGGAAGTGTGCTGTATGAGTGCACAGTGAGAAACCTACAGTAAGCTACTAATATTTCAGACAAAATTCCCTGATATGACCAAGCAGTTAAAGGAGGCTATGGCTCTAGAAATAAATGGACCCCCCACCCGTGCACCAAAAAAAAAAAAAAAAGCTCCTACAAAGATGCATCTGTGAAGTAAGGATCCTTGAACACCGTCAAAAAGGTTTGAAGTATTAATAAACCTTATCACAAGCATCCAAGACCCATCTTGTTTGTATCAATTTATTAAGATCTTTCCCCATACAAACAAATTGGGCACCCACCTGGGTAGTGTGATGGTAGCTTATCTACCTCACATTCAACAGGTCGCAAGTTCGAATCTCACTTAGTGTGAGTTACCTGTATAAGTTTTTTTTGAGGGTTTTTCCTTATCCTGAGAAGATGAATGTTGAGCAACTTAAAGTTCCAGGGACCCCGAGATCTTTTGGACATCATTTCACCAATTTTATTCATCGTCTGATATGAACAACCAGTTAAGCTGCACATAAAATAAAAAATAAAATAAAATGAATAATTGGGGGTGGGGCTGAGAATTATAGGAAATGGCCAGTTTACAGGACTGACTCTTGCAGTCCACTGTCCAAGGTGTATGCCATTGAAATAAACTTGTAATTAGTATGTATTCTCATATCTCATGTATCTCATAAGTATGAGATGTGTAGTTTCATGTCTATGATACTTATTATTTCCTATACATGTGCACTTTTTTTATTAACTGCTATGTTTAGTATCTATTGGGTTACAAGATATGAATAAGCCTTTCAGGAACATTTTATTTTTTTCATTTCAAGAGCCTATGCAACAATCATTCCCATCAGTAAATCACTACCAGGTACAAAGTTGATAACACTACATTCACTAAGTTGAACACTCATTGAGCCACAAATGTGATAGAATGGAATGCTCTAGCAATTTAAAACTTGATTTGAAGTTCAGTGGCATGTATACCCTTGCAGAATGAATAATTTTATCAAAATTGGTTTTGTACTTCAAAAATACTTCTCTAGACCCCCTCTGCAGTGCTTACAATTGATATGCTTGAATTCTGAGACACTCTCTTAATTTGTAAAAGTCTTGTTTTGAAATGTTTTGCCTTCTAATAAGTAATTACAGTGTGTGTGAGATACCCACCTGAAATGTTCTTGGCTCAAGGCCTAGAATGTTCTTTACCAGGTAGTGACTCATTTTTTCTCATGTAATTCCTGTCCCTCTTCATATTTCCTGCCCCTCTCCATACACATGTGCTAATTAGTAAGTCATTGCATCTACTTAGCAAAGAAATCAAGAGGCTACTGCCAACACTGCTGCCTGGATGTGATGGGAACCTCTCAATTATTTAAGCTTTGCAAAGAGGAAAACGTAAAATACCGGTTGGTACGGCAATAATTATTGTAGCTCCTGTAAAATAAGCTCGTGTATCTACATCTATTCAGAATCAGGTTATATGGAGGACGAGGTTACATTTGTGAAATTTGAAACTTGTAATGCAGTCTGTATTTTCACACTTTTACCATTATTGTGATGGAGAATTTCTTCTTTTTCTGGACTACTTGCTCATCTTCTGAGTTTACTCATATCTACACTGACAGCATCATCAACATCAGTTCTTCTCGCTCCTTTGAGAGCATAGGGCATTTACAAAGCATCACCATCTTACTCTGTTACTTCCCATCCTTTTTACTTCACTCCAACTCTTTCCTTGTTCCCACCCTTCATCTTCTACTGATCTCCTTGCATTGTCATAGACAGTTCTTATTCTTATGAATATCCACTAGTTTATAATCATCCATTATGAAGTATACAATAATACCACATTATTTAAATTATCTATGTACGAGGGGCATACTGAAAGTCACGAGCAACCCATTGTAAAAATTTAAATTTCAAAAATGTAACGAAACGAATTGCAGGATCGTAATCTACAGACTTTAAGCCACTTGTTGACATATTGTGACGTCATTAGCTTCTATCACGTGACCACAGACAGTGTTTGAAAAATGGCTGACATTGATGTTTCGTTTCGACAGCGTGCTGTCATTGAATTCCTTGTGAAAGGTGGAAAATCTGCTCCTGAAATTCATCTCAGACTTCAACATGTGTATGGAGGTGTCTGCATGGGTGCCAGCAGTGTTAGAAGATGGGTGAAACATTTCAAATATGGAAACACGAGTCTGCAAAATGCGCCTTTTAGCGGGCGTCCTCGAACTGCCTCTACAGAACGCAACAAGGAAAGAGTTGATGAGCTCATTACAGGAGATAGGCGTTTCACTGTGAATGAAATTGCTGCGCAACTTGGAATAGGACATAGTGCAGTGCAAGAAATGATCCACAGCTTGGGTTATCGAAAGGTCTGTGCCCGTTGGGTCCCCCGTATATTGGCTGAAGACCACAAACTTCAGAGAAGAACCATTGCACAAAACCTTCTTCAGAGATTTCATAATGAAGGTGATGAATTTTTTACATGTATTGTGACTGGAGATGAGAGCTGGTTCCATCACTATGAGCCAGAAAGGAAACGTCAGAGTATGGAATGGCACCACTTGAATTCGCCATCGAAGAAGAAAACGAAGACAGTGCAGTCTGTAGGAAAAGTTATGGGTAGTGTCTTTTGGGATGCACAAGGTTGCATTCTGGTTGACTTTCTTGAACCTGGACAAACCATAAATTCTGCCCGCTACATCAAGACACTTCTGAAGCTCCGTCGGGCTTTGCATGATAAACACCCTGGAAAGAGGATCATCCTTCAACAGGATAATGCGCGTCCGCATGCTGCCCGTGCCACTATGGAGAAGATCAGGGCATTAGGGTGGGAAACTCTTCCACATCCTCCCTACAGTCCCGACTTGGCACCCTCCGACTACCATCTTTTCGGTTCTGTGAAGGAGCAGATGCGTGGCCAACGCTACGAGACGCTGGAGGATATTCGAAAAGCAGTGCGTCAGGGTCTGCGGGCAGCTGGAACGGAGTTCTATCACAATGTCATTTTCAAACTTGTAGAACGATGGGGAAAATGTGTGCAAAACAATGGAGACTATGTCGAAAAGTGAAAGAAAGTCTGTAGATTATGATGATGTATTTGGTTTGGCTTAAAAATAAATATTAAGATTGTAAAACAGTGTTGCTCATGACTTTCAGTATGCCCCTCGTACATTGCAATGTGTCATCAAATGCTTTCATATTGGTTTCATGCCAGTGTCTCTCATATTGATAACTTTTACGTGGAAGCAAATTTTCAAAATTACCCTTATAGAAAATAGAAATAATTTTCATTTTAGTACATATAGTGGTAACACTTAACTACTGGTATTGACACTGCACCTGAATGGTTAAGAAAGTCATTTCGGTAATGAAACAAAAAAGCTTGGTGAGTAAAAGTGAGGGATTAAGGTTTATTAACTTACTGACATAATAAGAGATTATATACTGTATATGAGAGAGATACTATAATGAGAGAGATGGGAGGGAGAGTATTTTTCTTCCCCTTTGTGCTGTTAGTATTTAAATTAAAGGTGGCACAATGGCCGAGTGGTTAGACTGCTCACTTCCCAGTTAGGTGACCCATGTTCAATCCCAAATGCCCACGTATGGAATTAGTTGTGGACGAAGCAACATCTGGGCAGGTTTTCTCTGGATCCTCCAGTTTCCCACACTACTCATTCCACCAATTGCTCCATCACCTTTCCTATCATCCATTTTGCTTGCATTTCATATCATATCATGATCTTCCTTGTGTTTATGCCTGGATATGAACTGACCATTCATTTCAAATTCTCCATTCTGTGGTTTCTTGTTGTTTGCTCCCCAACAGACTTCTGACCCTGGCATCCACTTGTAAGTCCTAGGGGGATGTCAATCCTAAATACAGGAAGGTAAGCAAGAAGTATTTAAATTAAAAAAGTCATTATGAATACCTGCAAAATTTCATTTCCATTGACTTTAAAGCCACATGTAATAAAAGGTGCAATACAAGCTATTCTTGCACATTGAATTTATGCAAATGCTGATTATAATGGTGTTATTGAAGCCTCATTTACATTGTATAATATACCCAGGACATGCTGTATCCATAGTTACAAAAATAATTTATACCTTCTGAATGTATACTTGTCAAGTTTTAATTATAGATTGCTTATTTTATCTAATTTGCATTTTCCATTCCTATATTCAGTGAAATAAACCACTGTGCTTAGCAGCACTGTTATATGATGAGGTATTATTAGTTGTGTAGACTGAGTGAATAAAATACCTACTGGGTTGATTGCTTTCATAGGACCCCCCTACAAGTCATAGCTTTTTGGTCCTCCTTTTATTTCTGCTAAGAAATGCATTTGCAATTAGTTATGCATGGTAATGCCTATCTTATAAATCCCCTAAATAGTTGAATGGTTAAGCGCTTCATTCATAAGGTGCATTGTTTTGTGTGAATGCATGTTCTTTTTGTATAACAACACACTTCATTGTTTCAAAGAACTGCAACTAACACTTAGCATTTTAAAAAGGATACATAGAACATAACCAGCCAACTCTTGTGGACTTTTGTAACACTTCAACTGGCTTTAAAGGAAGTACAAATTAAAGAAGTATTATAATACCTTTATTAAAATAATTTTGCATTTCAGTTGACACTTGTTATTCTTCAAACTAATATATATATAAATAGAGGACTGATTCTGTTCTATAGTTATATTTGTACAGACATTTGAGATTTCCTCAGGCTTTTGTTTATTATTAATAAACAGCTTTTACATTATTTAAATTTTTTGACAACACCCTAGTACACATGACATTCCCAAGTGCTTGCTCCAAGATTTTAAAACAAAGCTGTTTAATTTTAGGAATAAACAGAAAAATAAATGAACGCTCACCTTGCAGATGATCAGGAATATTTAGGACTGCTTATGTCAAGAAAATCCTACCTCTGCAGTAGAAAACTGAACTCCATTTTCCCACAAAAATTGGGTTTGCAAATCAATATCCATAGAGGGCAACCAGTCCTCAATGCTTTGGTGTGGCACTTATAATAGGGGTGACTTTAACAATGAAAACGAGCAGTATTGTTTTAGCAGACTGTTGACATCTGAGCATGAGTAGTTATGTGCTTTTTCAAATGAACCATTATTTATACATTTTGTACACAGAGACTATTCCCCCTCAAATTGTCTGAGATGGAAGGAAAATCAATCGTGCATTTTTTAAACAAAACAAAATGTTTTATATTTGGAGCCAAGCTTGATGATGAAAACTGAGTGGCCTCTCTTGAGGCCTCACATGGAGGCTATTAGAACCCTTTGTTCCTTATAACCTGGGTTTCTATCAAGTCCAATGATCCTAATAAATCTGACCACATCCCTGCTGTCTGCCCCTCTTACATTCCAGGGTCCAAAAGGAAGGAACCCACGTTACATATCTGTAAAAAATAATGCTTCTCATTCGCATAAAATGTGCTGGGAAGTTTTAAAGTCCGTCCCACATTTCCTTCATGTGGAGTCTTCTGTAAGTCCCATTATACATAAGTGTCTTCACAGAGTGTTATGGCCAATGAGAGAGCCGACAACCACTTTGAGCCTGGTTCTAGTTAGTTTAAAAAGAGCCACACTTAATTTCCTGCCTGGCCTAGGAATAAAATTATGGGCCTTTCTGGTAGTATTTTGCTTTCTCCAAATCTCAAGATGAACCCTCGTTTAGCTGGGCTATCTCTTACTTGACATTTCTGGGGGACATGCCACAAAAGGGCTCAGGTCATACAAAGCAAGACTTGCTCCCCATTTAATCAGACTGTCCACCATCTACCTCTGATGCTCACATGGTTCGAAACCCAGAAAAGGGTAACCTGTCTGCAGGCACAAAGTTTATTCTACATCCTCTGGCACTCCCACACCTCTCTGGATGTTGTTTTAACTACCATAAGGGCTTTCAAAGCTGCGTATCTGAGCACATATGAATGTCTACTCGTCTGCCTGGGATGACACTTGACACAGGCTAAGTTGGCACATATCTTAGCCTGGAATACAGTAGCAAACCTTCCAAAAGGAATGGCAAATCTTGTCCTGGAGCTCCAGGTCCTAGCTGAGCCTCTGTCGTGCCCCCAAAGCTGAAGCATCAAGTGTACCATGTCCAGCTTCCAGTCTTCAGGGCAAACCCAATCTCTGGATCCGAAACATACCTGGTCAGAAATGTCACCATAAATGCTGGGTCTAGACTGTATCTGGGCCCAATCAAATCTCCTGCCATTAGGAATATAGGACACCTTTCCTGATATCTACTCAAAATCAATGAGTCATTTATGAGTAGTTAGTAACTAAACCCCAATTTTCCAGAGGTGGTGCACCCTCACCCTTGTGACTTGCTTCATAAACAAAGGTAGAGCCATCAATAACAAATGTACAGGAAACAACAAAACCTCTAAGGCAGACTGTGGGGTGATCCACACTACCCCTGTTATCATACATACCAATTCTACAGCAAATCTAGGCTAGTTGCCACTGCCTTCATCTCTGAGGTGGGTCACCAGACCACCACTGCATAAGATAACAAGGGTCTTGTGACTAAGGTATAGAGCCTTTTCACTACTTTGATCTTAGGACCTCTCCTACATGCTCATAAAGAATTCTGGGTCTTCATAACTTTTTAATATACATGGCTTTTCCAACTCAGCCCAGCATCTAAGATAGCTTTTAGATACTTGACCAAACCAGATAGTTCCAGTCTCTTCCCAAACGGGAAGGGCTCTACTAATCCTGGCAGAACTCTCCTCCTTATAAAGACTATGATCTCATTCTTGTATGAATTAATAGGCAAGTCCATTTCAAAACACCATTCCTCTATAGCAAGCAAGGAGCCCTGAATAAGCATCAAGACCAGGCTAGGAAATTTTCCATTTGCTACAAGGCACATAGCCTTGAGTATGGATTGCCCCCTTTGTTAAACTGTGTCAACGGATCCACTACCAGGTACCTCAAAGTGGGTGATAAGACTCTTCCTTGGTAACAGCCCTAATGCTCTGAGAGTAATGCTCCCCAGAACAGCCACCACCTGACCTTTCAAGGAGATCATGATCCAGATTGAGACAATCACTCTGTGCATCTATTCTCCAGGCATCTCCTAATGGTACCTATAGCCATATGACTAAAGACACCTTTGATATCAGAAAAACTGCCATGGCCAGTTTTTCACTGCCCAGCACTTCCTCCAGTCTAATCATCAGTTGGTGGACTGGCAATTCTATGCTGTTCCCAGGCACTAGACATACTGCTGAAGGTGTATGTGTTTGTAAACCAGTATCCCATCTCTCAAATATCTGTCCCCTAGTCTTAATAAATCTTCAACATGAAGGGTGTCAGACAAATCTGTACCTGAGAGCCATTGTACTGTAAGTCACATTTTATTGGTTTTACAGGAGAAGGGAAAAACCACAAAATTAATAAAACAGCATTATTTTCAAGGCCTATTTTTTTTATTTATTGCTTCAAAATGTTTTACTATAATGCATTTTACCGTATTCTATCAAGCTGTGTACTATAACAACAATGTTTTAGCAAGGTACAAAATTAAATAAATATTAATATAAAAAAAAATGTACTTAAGATTGTATGGTTCCAAGCTTTAAAACCTATTTTTGGGATTTAAGATGATCAAACATAAATACATGGAGTAAAAAGCTCAATAATATTGCATAATTTTACCTCATACATATTATTAACATTGTTGAAGCAATTATGCCAGTATGAAATTAAAAAAATGTGTATGGCTCTTAAACAAGACTTCGGGAAAATTTTATCCTAAATAATATTAAATGCAATGTTGTTCTTCAGGAAAATCCACTATGTCATTCTGATATGGTAGGTTTTTGAAGTAATCTGTGTACTCTTCTGGAATCCACTGCAATGATTTAAGAATGCCATTATATTTTGCTTTTCTATCTCTAATGAGCAGTATATTTAAAGGTAAGTGAAGTAAGTGAAGCTGAAATCATTTGTTCCTTTCAATATCAACTATGTGAAATTCATCTTCATCAAAAGCTGTTTTGTAATTATAATATCCTATGTTCTCCTTTCGCACTTGAAGGTGCACGATTTTAGAAAATTGAACACCTTCACCAGTAAAGTCCCTTTTTCGGCTTACAAATAGGGAATTGATATTGCAATAAAGCTGCTGAAGTTCTTAAAATCCTCTAGTTTCATCCTCAGAACATTGTTTTCCCCACTTTTTTTTTGACAATCCAATCATTACAGGTGCAAATGTTTTGTGTATTTAATTTCTGTTTCTTCCTCTCTATTAGGCTGTGAATACTATCAATCTACATGTGTGTGTGGTCTTAAATCAAACATTATATATCTCTTTCAGATTTTCTGCTATAGCCAACAACAAAAAATACATCACAATCATTGCATGATTTCGATTTTAACAACAGTTGTCTGACCAAACTGTCAAATTTTCCACTTTCTTTTCAATTACGTCCTCTGCTGGCCATTTCAAAAATCATGAGGCCATCTCATTTCCACCCGGACCTCCTGTGCTTTCATCATACATCATGCAGAAAGAAGCCTTAGGAACTGGGTTCTGTATTGTATACTTTAACTTCCACAGCTTGCTCAAATAAAAACTCTGAGAATTAGTGAGTTATGGTGTGGAAGACAACCATTTGGTTACTGCATGATGTGGATTGTGTGATTGCGGGCACTTTGTTCTGTTTTTCCTCTTCATTTTCATTGGAATTAGTAAGAAAGCATGTAGATGTGTCACCTTGTAAGATGTCATATGGTTGGTCACTGCTACGAAGTTTGGGATTTTCAAGTAGTTGTGATGCAGGGACATAGTTAGCAATGTTATAATTTTCATTACAGTAATTTTTTATCATTATATTCTTTAGGATATCTGTAAAATACAATAGAACGTTGGTAAAGTGAACAAATGAGCTTAAAAGTAGTACATTCAACACTGATTAAAATGTTGGGGCTATTATTTTATCCTTAATAAGTTTTACCTAATTACTCATTAATTAAATGTGATATTTCCAGCTGCTGCCTTTCAGGAACATCATTAAGGAGTCCTAAAATTGAAAAAGATAAAGAAATAAAAAATAAAAATGGTTAGAATTCAAGTACTGAGAATATAATTTATCATAGGCAAATTAATGTGTAACATTTGTATGTTAAATTATAATCTTACCTTTCTGAAGTTCCTCATTTGTGGAGAGTGGATTTTCAATACCTTCAGTAGTGTTAATTATTTCTAGTGTCTGTTGAACCACACTTTATACATTAGAATTAATCAGCTCTGAAAGAAATATTTCAAGGCACAAACAGCTGTTTGATTGTTTTACTTGTATTTAGAAACTATTATGATTATAACTTGCAAATAATATTGGTAATATCACAAGTTATTTCTAAATCTTTAATGATTTATACATGAATCCGAAGTGACGGCGGAATTTATCTGTAGCATTTGGAAATCAAGAGTAGTATTTCCTAGGACTGTTATACAAAATATTTAATAAAGTGAAGTCTTTCACGAACAGTATATTAATACTCTGGCCACATTAGTATATTAAAGAAGGTGGAACAGCTATGTAAGGAGGAAGTGGTAAAGAGATTTCAATAAACATTGGAGTCAGAGTGAAACCGTTATAAATAATAATTGCCTTACGTTTTAATAGAGCAAGTTCAACAAGCTTCCTTCCTCTGCTAGCCATGTCACACTGTTAAATAATGTAACCACATGATTGATATTGTTGATTTCATAATCAATAAATGAAGATAAGCATTCCTGCCAAGGTTCATCGATGTAGGCATTGAATGAGCCAAACTATCCTATGTGGACTAACAATAATCATAGAAGCACTGATGTTAGAGTCAGCAAATCTTAAGTCCTTTTCAGATACTTTGGCATTAAAGAGTGCAGGGACTTACAATCATATGGTTCTCAATATCTCACCTTCTATCAAAAATCCAAAATATATGATATTATGGCTCTAAAGAGAATTGTTTTTTATGGATAATGGTGTCAAAATCTCAATTTTCCATTTTTTGGACTTACGATGGTAAGTTCTCAGGTACAGAAATGGGACATCAACTGTCTGCCCAACTTCAGTATAAAAACCACCTTGTCCAGCCTCCAGAGGCTAGGTACATACCTTATGTCGGAGGGGCCATGAAAATGCTTATTAGGTGTGAAGAAACAAACTCCCAGCCCTCTTGCAGGAGAGTCAGGAAGACCTCATTCTCACTTGCGCTTTTATAGGCCTGAAAAGTAAAGACAGCCCATTTAACTTTCTTAAAAGTGACCATCTCGGAGGCCGCATGCCAGCCTTCCTGCAAAGGCCTCTGTGCCTCAAACAAGGTTACTTCATGATCCATAATGCTGGTCTCTGGGAAGTAGGTTTCAAGCAACAGCACTGGAGGGAGCCTCCAAATAGGCCAACATGGCCCCACCTCCAGAGAGCTGCTATTTCTGCAATCAAGCATCATCTCTGCCTGACACTTGTTGACTTTATACTCATTATAAAGTCAAACTGTCTTTAGTTTGATGACCCTTAAAAGGGGTTCCATCTAAACATGTCTTTTGCTTGTACCTTCTGCAGGAAAGGACAGTACCTTATATAAGAAGAGACCAAGTTGTTGGTGAAAACACTCTCATAGCACCCCAGGGTGAGGAATATGGAAATATTCCTCAGCCTGATCCGGGGGTCCATTCTCAAGTCCATCAATCAGGTCCACCCAGAAGAAGTCCCAATTGCTCCTCTTAGGATTCCTGTAAATGCAGTCCTTTCCTTTTGAGATCAAAGCAGGTATAGCTGTGATCAGATAAGGAGGGTTCCAGACTAACCCTCCAATCCTTCACATCTAGTAGGATTCCATAGGACATTAGTGTCAAGAATAAGACCACCTCCCTCTGAAAATTAACCAAAGTTGAATTGGCAACCTCCTAATTCATGATCTCCAGATCCGTAAAGCTCAGGAGTAATACCTCCCCTCTCCTCTTGATGTCCGTAGAACATCAAATGCTGTGATGGGCATTGAGGTCACTGCCAATCAATAGATATAGGCTTTACATTTGCAGTAATCCACAAGATTGCTGAACTCCTGAGGAGATGGAAGTTCCTCAGAGTAATAAGGGAAATAGGCTGAGTAGACTACCACTTGCTATGGTAGTTCACCCAATGCATATCTCACCAAGACCACCACCAGGACCCTCGTAGAAAGCTTGGCAGAGCTCATTCATTTCAATGTCTTTTCAAGATACATGCTCTGAGTATCTCATCTGCTAAAATGCTGAATATAGAAAAACCCTTTAAGTTTATTCCTATAATATGGTTTTACCAAAGCCAAGGTTCCTCTATTATGGTGACCTCCAGATCCTGCCCAGTTACGCTACTAAATAACATGCTTGAGGCACTAATACTGTTTGAGTAGGCCTGAATGAAATAAATAATTTTGGCCTTCCATTCTGCACACATAATTACTTTCCCTTGTAAGGCCTATTCTGGACATGGAAACCTGGCCCTGCATTTGGAAATATCACAAGGATCAGCTTTAGGGTGCAAAACCTTATGCCCCACTCTCCTGTTTGTTGAGTGGGAGTCTCCTCCCATCTGCCACTTTTGAAGGAGGTAGATGGGCTGGCACAAGCCCTACAGTGGTTTCTGGGGGATCACTCAAAAGAGGGACCTCACCTACCACCATCTGTTGGGCCAGAATCTTAGCCTTTTTCCTCCTTTCTTTTTCTTTAGTTTTAGGGTGCTGACTACTTGTGTCAGGTCCCCCAAACTGTCCATATTGTTTTTAGCCCTTTCACATATCCACGAATTGCAGATACCACCTTCATATTTTGCTGTAGGAATGGAGTATCCCTCTTACAAAGGTGTAGCTTTTGCTAGAGTTTCAAAAAGTATCTCAATGTTCCCAGAAGGGACCTACATATTCCTATGTTATTTTCACCACTAGCTAGGGATAGCCATGGTCCACCCAGACAGAGCCCTGCAAACCTGAGTAAGACTAAATACTCTGCAAGGTTGTCAGGTATCCCAGAAGCTCCACTAATGGCACATCTCTCGTGTACCATACACCCAATCAGCATGGATTGCCAAACACCTTAGGATTGGGTAGTGGGTGTGCAGTTCTTTATTTGTTATTTTTTTGTTATCTGTTTTTTTTTATAGTGTTTAATGCCCGCTTTTACTACTTGTGGCACTGCAGGCAATGACACTGATGATACATGGAATGAAGATGGAGAACCAGTGGAATGTGATGGTGGGCGAAACTGGAATACCTGGAGAAAACCCATTTCTGTGCTGGTTTTTGCCCATCTCACATGCTGTTGCTTGGAATTGAACCTGTGCCATCTAGGTGGCTGGTGAGTCAGTGGTCAACTGATTTTTACCATTCAAGTCTCATTATCCATCATCTGCTGAAATTTCCAGCATTAAAGCCTTCATGCAGCTAAGCAACTCCAGAGGCCCCCCCGCCCTCTTCCTGCTACGTTGACAAGCCCAATACAGTACTTTATATAAAATCTCAACATTCTGAAGCCTGTCAAGTTTTGAAATTAAAATGGTTCATGTTTATTGTGTCTCCATAAAATTGACAATTTCAAGCTGTTGTAGCACTGAATCAAATTATTTAAATCAAATTGTATTTCGATTCCCTGAACTCTAAATTTCACAGTGATAATGTAAAAAATTCTTATTTTTATTGAAGTGAAACAACTTGACTTGTTACATAAGATAAGATTTCATTCTTTAAATACAAATGTATATTCTACTGCAGTGATGTCTGATAAAAATTTGTATAAAATGTAATTTACTTTGCATACAGAAGATGGCAATTTATGGTTGTTCTTGCAAATTTGTTTTGAACTGAAGTTCAGCTTTGTATGAAAGTAAACTTGAGAGCACTTATTATGCAGTTTGCGATACTGATTATTTCCTCACAGCATTGCTACAGAAAGAAGCATAGCACATTACTGATAAACTTCTACACTAGCATTGACTTATCAATTTTGTTACTTCCTGTGGAAAGTCACCTCAAATCTGCTCTTTTTTAGACATCTTCTTTAACAAAGTCATTTCTACCTAGTACAGCTCTGCTGTATTCTTCCAATTCATAGAAGGCTGGTCTAATTCAGTTGTTTCTCATGAAAATCTAGGATTTTCTTTCTGTCTGGAACAGAAATAGTTGCACATTTCCTATTCAGTTTTGTTGCTATACAAATCTTATGCTTAGTTTTTACAAATTTATCTTCTACATATTGCACATATGGCTTCCCTCTAATTTGGAATCAGTTCCAGAAGAAACCAGAAAGCCCATGTGAGAGACACCTCTTAATCTGGAGAGCTGCAACAGATCTTTGTCCTGAGAAGTAGTACACTGCATCCAGTACTAAGTGGACATACTGAAAAAAAACAAACAAAAAAAAACGTGCGAGTCCAAGAGTGAATGTGTCTAGAGATGGTACAGAATCCAAGTTCATGATATATCTCAGTGTTTTTGACATACCAAGGGACATTCAGTATAAGCCTTAAAACTTTATTTTCAAAGACCACCAGAGGTTGGGTGACCAACTTCTCATATTTTTCAGGAACTCTGTATTTTTTTATTTATTTGATTATCCCAGCTCCCATATTGATGTTCAAGTACTCCCATATGTTTCATAGATAATCATTATTTGTCCTCAACTTTTCATTAATATATATGGGAATATTTTGTAAAGTAATAGGAGGCGGCAATGGGAAATCAATGCAAAAATCATGGTTTCATATTTTTTGTGATTCAAAGAATTCCTCCAGTTATCAATCCAAGATACTAGAATAAAAAGAGAGATTTTTGGTCTTTGAACTGTGGTATTTAGTTCATAGTGTGCAATAAAAATGGCAATATCTTCAGCACAAATGTTGACATATGTTTAGGCAAATATGGCTTAGGTGAAGACGCTAAAGAATAGAAATATTAAATATAACCTTAAGGCTCTCCCAACATTAGTGGCTGCATAGAGGATGGAGTAGGACCAATTCATACTTCAAAAGTACAACATCAGAAAAAGCCTATCAATCACATGATAAAGATAATCCGACAACTCAGTTGGCCAGCTCGAATGCCTTTTTAAGGTTCTATAAGATATCATTGTCTGTTTATTGGTTGGTTCGCTTATCAGTCTGTTAAAAAATCTTTTCTTTTAGAGCATTTTCTGTGGTTTTACCTAACTTTCAGGGTATTTTATCTCAATTAATTTATTGCTTTTATATTGACCTCAAGCCAGAGTAAATTTCATGCATTAAAACATGTTAAAGGAAAGTTTTGATATTGCTTTATTTAAAGTTTTTAAAGACTTTATTATAGGAACAGAGTAAATAATTTATAATTCACTCATTACTGCTTGGCTTGTCTGGTTTCTATTCGGCTCTTGCATTTATCCTGTAATCTTGTATGTACTTTTGGCAGCTCCCCCCCTTTTTTTCCTCACAGTATCACATGCATTTGTGTCATTCTTATGAAGCCAGTAAAACAGGTATATTTGTACTAAATATCTGACCGAAGGTTGTGACCTGCATGCAAATGCTATTAGTGTCTTTACTAGTACAGAAAACCCAGATGCACCATCCATACAAATGTGTACCGCAACATACACAATAAAGTTCCACACAGTCACAAATTACAAAACTTGAATTCCAAACAGGTTTCTTTTGAATGGAATATACTTAGCAATACTAAGCCGCCTCTTGATATGATCAGGCTCCCATCAGTGCAAACATTTTGGATAGTTTTGAACACTTCGCTGTAAGTGTTTGAGGTGGTTAA
Source organism: Hymenopus coronatus (assembly GCA_030762935.1). Classification (NCBI taxonomy): domain Eukaryota; kingdom Metazoa; phylum Arthropoda; class Insecta; order Mantodea; family Hymenopodidae; genus Hymenopus; species Hymenopus coronatus. Next base: position 260,154,909 of record CM060900.1, read on the forward strand.
TAATGCTAATAAGTTCTTATAACCTGTCCTCCAGAAGCTGAAATTTGTCATTTATTTGCAACAGGCAAAAGATATTTGCCTCAGGATATGAATTGGCCTCACAAAGGTATAGCTATAAGAAGGTCTTTGGACCAGTATTCCTCAACACTGTATATGCCTCATTTGTGTATCTAATATTGCATTTGAATGATGTGTAATACTACAAGTCATGCTCCTTGATCATGCAGCTACTTTATATTAGAGATGTTTTCTTCATGCTATAAATCATACAAAAATCTTGGTTTCATCATTATGAATAATTCTAACAGCACATATACTTAGACATTCACATTATTTTGCCTTAAGGTAAAACTGTGGCTGAATGTACATAAATGTTGTACATAGTACTTTTACAAAACAGGTTTTAACTTTATACATAAACTTTCAAATTTCAAGTATGTCAATGGTAATGTGAGGGTTGTATTTAGAGGTTTACTTTAGTGTCTGTAAAACCGTGTCACTCCCCAAAACTTCTAAATGTTTTGTTTATTTAAATTCATGTCAAACCAATATTGGAAAATTTAATTATAGGTAGATCACAGTAGTTCTACTGTTAGTAGCACATTTACAAGTAAAAGTTACATGATACTCATCTGGGGTACTGTTAAGTTCAGATCTAAGTTTGGACCCCCCCCCCATTTTTTTTTCTGGGCACAGTAACATGTTTGGTATTCAGAAGGCGCATGCATAACAGATAAAAATTGTTGATGTCTTTGGGAAAGATCTCCTGGATGGTATTGCTTAGCTGACATATGAATAAATGCATTCATAACACATTTTAATACTTTTTTTTTAGACCTTGTATGGGAGAAATTTGGCATAGTACCCAAACTGAATAACAGCACTTCCTAAGTTTATTACTTACAATTGTACTGTAGTATTCCTTGTACCTCCATAGCATCAAATATTTTGCAGAAATTTAACAAATATGATCCTTATATCTCTGGTATGACATTTCATTTTTTTCTTTCCTTAATGTTAATTTTTTAACAGTTAGCTTAACAGAATACATTTAAACATGTATTAAAATGGATATTGATCCCCTAACCTGATCTGCCACAATGAACCTTGACATCTAATGCAGTAATGTGTCTTTACCTGGAAAATATAAAACTGACTGGTAACCAAGACATTTAATCTCATTGTTTGTTCTCAATGTGTTACTAAACTGTATTTCAAGGTTGCTTAGTTATAGATTAACAATAATATCACTTTTATGTTTTCTGAAGTGCAGCAGTTTACAAACTTACAGCACTTTTGACTAGTTTATTTAATGATAGCATTGAGAGATTGCTAAACAATTCTAAAAATGTTGAAAAGGTTAAAAGATGTTACATTCCTTGAAGTTATCTGTAGGGACAAAATTCTTCCTGTAAATTGCTCTAATCCATTTGGAATTCAGAGTATATTTATGAAAGGAAAACGGAATAATTTCTTTTATGTTTGTGCAATTATCATTATAATTTGGTGCACTATGCCTTGAACTAAAGGATAGAGTTTAGAGTCACTGTTAGAAAAATCCCACAGTTATGCACAGATCAAACATGTGCCTACTGCAACATTATAAAAATGCTTGCTAAGTCCAAAGAGTGTGACATCACACAATATGCTTATGTTTATTGAAAGCCTTTCTTTATAGGTGGTGATGACCATTTCAGCAGTCTCTCACAGATGGCACTAAGAGCATTGAAACCCTTGCTAGAGAGCAAAAGAGTGAAAAGATACCAATGAGTGTGTAGTTAATGCGATGAGGTATAAGTTTAAAATTATGTTTTGTTTACCAGTTGGTTTTATGTTTAGTTTTTAATCATCAATAATTTATTGTACCGTCATTGAGAACAGTTAATATAATGGAAATCCCTCATTTCTCAATTATTCCATATGTGAGAATATTTGGACACATTCTACGCTGTTGTCATTTGTGCATAAGACTTAAAAATACTTGGATTCCTTCATTTTTAGTTTTATCTTCTTTAAACATGTGGGGCCGTCAAATGAAAATGAGAAATATGATATAAACAGCATGATGGGGCAGTTAATAATGCTGATAGGAGTGTGTAGAGAAGTGCCCTCTATTGGGAATTAAGACAGCATGGTGAGAATGTGGCATTTATCTGTTAGATGTACTTGAAGGGAGGTCAGCGAGTATGCACATCTAGCATCATTATGGAGATCGGGAATGCGGAACAGTGAGATGTAGTGCTAGGAGGTGAAATTCATGCCCAAATGTCTGCAGTGAACACTGCAGCACCTGGGGTGCTATCATATGGAAGGATATTGTTTCCTGTCTCATATTATTGCAGGAGATGTAACATGGTGGTGTCACTATGAGCCAGAGCATACAATGTAAGCACGTGGATTCATCCCCACTGATAAAATTCAAAGCCATGCATGCCAGCTGTGGGAAAGTCATGATGTCCTTTTTCTTTGATTGGAGGGGCACAGCTCATTGACTTTCTGGGCTACGGTGCCACAAGTAACACACAGCAGTACATGGAAACTTTGCAATAATTGATGCATGCCCTAAGTTCAAATACCCAGGAATGTTGATAGACAACTTCATTCTGTTGCACAATAATGCCTGCCCACATGTTGCCAAGGTTGTTTAAACTATATTGTAGAAGTTCCAATGAAAAGTTCTTACACATCCTCCATGTAGTCCACATCTCTCCCCTTGTGATTTCCACAAGAAAGACATTCATAGCTGTCAATTTACTGCAGACAAAGAGGTGAATGACTGGGTTCAAACACAATTCTGTAGAAAACCACAACCATTTTGTTTTGAAGGCATTGACTGCCTTCTGTCACAGTGGAATAAATCTATAAATAGTAATGGCAATCATTTTTGAAATAGTAAACTGTTCACTTACCTTATTTCTATCTTGCTTTCATTTGACTGACCTGCATAGCATGATATGTTATAGCTTAAACTGCAGTTCAATATGGTTTAAGCCATAAGCCTAGCTTATCACTAATACTGTACAGTAAAATTGTTTTAAGCCTCCATTTAATCTCAATTTGAATATCAAGCTTAATTCGTGAAACTGGACCTTAAATAGTCCACAATATAGATCTATTTTGATTTAACAAAGTGATGTGTTAAGAATCGGAAGATTGGTTTTGCAATTTTGCAGACAATAAAATATTCAAATTCACTGTTTATTTTTGCAGTATGTTATTGCAATTTGTTGATCCCTGCGATTCTTGCTTGGGAATTCTGCCTTTCTCCTCTGAGTAAAAAGCCAAGCCAACATGTGTGAAACCGGACATGATAGAAGAATTAATGTAATCTTGTTGGCCATAGTGTACTTTTATGGAAAAAATGTCAATATATCTGCCTATCATTGGGAAAGCTATGGTTTAATCTCGGCTTCCTGTATACCATATTCATATATACTTTTATTCAGTCCATTTATTAACCATAAAATTCTAGATTTTTATCAGGAATTTAAACTTATGTTGGTCTTTGCTCATCCTAGAAGCGTCAGCACATTTTTTTTACATGTACTGTTTGTTGCCTTCAGAAGACTACTGGTCTCGGTATATTTCTCTGTAATAATGTATTGTTTACCATTATTATTGCACTTGGAGTGAAGATTCCACATTGTACCCACTGAATGCCATGCAGCCAAAACCTTCCATTCCTTTAATGCCATGCAGGATTGTCTTTCAAATACCAAAACGTGGAATCAAGTTCTTCATTTTCTGCAAAATGACTTCAACAAAAACAAATTAAAGAGAAGATAACTATATTGCTTCAAATTATTTTTTATCACAGCCAGTTGCTTTGTATCCAGGAAGTGCATGAGTTAATATTGTACTTATAGTCTTTTAACATCTGTTTGGTTTGTAGGAGTTTGTAGGCACTAATTTTTTTTATAGTGTTTTACGTCCACTTTTACTACTATGGCACCACAGACAAATGACACTGATGATACATGGAATGAAGATAGAGTACTGGTGGAATGCGTTGGTTGGGGAAAACAGAGAAAGCCTGCCCCTGCGCCACTTTGTCCACCACAAATCCCACATATGATCACCTGGGATCAAAGCCAGGCTGCCTTGATGAGAGACGAGTGGTCTAACCACTTGGCCTTGGACAGCCCATCAGTCAGTTAACACTGTTTTTATTGATGGAACATATGAAAACAGATTCAATATCAAAGAAAAATCCATGGATCCCTACATACTGAACAAGATTTAGTGCATTTGTTTGAAAGAAGTGATTAGAAAATGTTAAGGAGTTATAAAACACAAGGTCATATTATCTGAAGTGCTGTGGTATCATGAATAAATTTAAGCTGTGGACTTTGCTGAATTCTTGTGATTGCATTTATATCATATGCAAATGGCCCAAGGAAGAACATTTTTAGAATATTTGAGTAGTCATCAGTGATTCTATGGTTTTTCCAGAAGTAGTAGCTTTGTTTAACATTAGGATTTGCCAAGAAGAGCAGAAGTGACATCAAAGTGACAAGTTGTTTTAAATTTTAATTTTGAGGTGATACTTTACAACATATGATGCAAAATAGTGAGATATTTTTCTAAGTCCAAAGGTTTGCGAATGCGGAAGTGCAAGCAGACAGAACCAACTGAAATCTGCGAGCCATATTGCATCACACACAGCAACCAACCTGCACATCATTTCTAAGAATCTAGCCAACCTCTGTAAATAATCCTCAGACATTTGCACAACAAACTGTAGTACCATCTGGAAGCTATTACATTTTTTGAAAAGTCCGGACCATACTTTCTTTTGGGTTTTATTGCTTTACACACACGGGGATGCAATTAAGCAGAATTTATTGCAGTGCGAAAAGGAAAGATTGTATGTTACTGGTAAGATTGTTACATTTCTTCGTTCTTCTAACTTAAAGTCAGTCCGAATTAGTGCCAGTGAAATATTATTAAAATGAGTGTGTACATACCTCCTTGATGTGCAGTGATGCGCGGGCTATATCTCGTTGATGCTTGAACACACAAAATCGACTCTCACTGAGGGAAGAAAGAATGACATGGTATGTCACACTGGGTAGACTAACAAAAATAAGTACTTCACTAGATTCCTCAGAATTGATGGTGTTTATTCCTAATCATTTTATTATTGAGGCACTATTCTCTCGATTGACTCCTAACATAGTTCTTCTAGGTTTAGTAAAATATAATTATAACTGGTGCTACTTCTTTTTTTTTTTTTTTTTGTGTAATTTAACGTCCTTTAACCTGGTTTGGTCATATCGGACGATGAATGTAATTGATGATATGATGCTCAAATGCTCTCGGGGTCCATGGAGCTTAAAGTTACTCGACATTCGTCTTCTCAGGATAAGGGAAAACCCCGAAAAAAAAAAAACCCTTACCCGGGTAACTCGCCCTAAGCAAGATTCGAACTCATGACCCTTTGAACCTGAGGCAGACATGCTACCACCACGCTACCCAGGCGGGCTCTCTACTTCTTAGGCATACAAAGTTTCTTATTGCCACGGTCGTTAATAGTTATTACCACCTTTAGGGGGTACACATAAATCCCTTACTTCACTGTTAAGCGATATAAAATTTGCACATCAAACTCAAGCTAACGCAGTAACTGCACTTCGCGTAAAATTTTACATGATGAACTTCACATAACAGAGAACAGATAGTACAAAACAGAACATACAGCGTGCTTTTCTCGTATGCTCGCCACTTTTATATCCAAAACGTCCAAGCTTAGTGCCCATCTCTGATTGGTTACTAAGTAGCGTAAAAATATAGTTATCACTTCAGTTTTGGTATTTCATTGTATTTTACTCACATGACCTCTCTTCATAATGAAAGAGTCCCGAACTCCAAACTTTTAGGGAAAGAACCTGTATCTGTAGAAACTACTTGTTACTTATACCTTTAATTCACCAAAACCTTGCTCTTACAATGGCGTTTGTATTTTCCGGATTGACAAAAGTGGCCTTGACAGATACAATAGCAAATTCTTACCCTCACTGGTTGTTTTCTGAGATCTGCCAAGTAAATATCTTTCCTATACTAGTGCAAATTAATAATCAAAGTAATGGACTGAAAAGGTAGTAATAGGCCATTGCAATATTCTTACAGATTCTAATAGTTTTAGGAATGGCTCGTCCGATTAATATGGTAGATATGTTGGTTTATCTCAACGATTCAGTGGTTTGTCCTTAATTATTATTTGAGGAGGGTCTGCTGAGAATAAGAATGTTTCATTCTGAATGTAGTGCAATCTTGCACCCCTTTAAGAAACAGGACCATATATATCCTGAGTTTTGCTGCAGGTAGAATGTTAAAATAGAGCCCCACTCTTGTGACTTTTGGTATTGATAATATCTATGTAGTAGCTTTATTATTATTATTATTATTATTATTGTTATTATTATTAATTTTGAGTGGGCAAAATTTGCCTGGGAAAATTCTTTTCTTCACATACTGTTTTGCATACACTCTTGTGACTTTTGGTATTGATAATATCTATGTAGTAGCTTTATTATTATTATTATTATTATTATTATTATTATTATTATTATTATTATTACTGTTGTTATTATTATTAATTTTGAGTGGGCAAAATTTGCCTGGGAAAATTCTTTTCTTCACATACTGCTTTGCATACAAGCAGTCGTACGAGGTGACAATAATGGTGTGTTCAGTTGAAGACCAATGTGCGAGTTTGTGGACAGTATCTGATTGGTTCAGTTACTGCAACAAAGAGTGCATAATTTCTAATTATACCAAATACACTTAAACAGGGAAAATTGGTGGTCCTGGCCACGTCGTTCAAATTGACGAATGTAAAATAGGACGAAAATTCCTTTGGGGCACATCACAGAGGGTAACTGGATCCTTGGTATGATAGATATGCAAACAAATGAGGTGAGGATGATGATGTGTCCAAATAATAATAGGGATGCAAACACGCTTTACAGTTTAATTGCAGATCATGTAGAGTTCACCAAAACACAATACATACGGATCCCTGGAGGGGCTACTTTGGGTTGATGGTTGCTGGATTTGCTGCCCAGCTGGCTTAAATCATTCTGTGTATTTTGTAGATTTACTGATAAATGTGCATACAAGTTTATATTGAATCTTGTTGGCAGGCTCTAGAGCATCACCTATCGAGGGGCTGCATTCAATATGAACCTTTAGCTGCTCACATATGTGAGTATTTGCAGCATACTGACACCAAAAATTGTTTAGCAGACCCTTTTCAGGAACTTGTGGAAGATGTTAGGCAGGTTTACCCTGTGGTGTAGAGATTAGGTTTAGGGTAGACTTATTTAAAGGGCGAGTTAAGTGCTTAGTGTGCATAGCTAGTAATTTAAGGACAAACAGTGTACATAGTTGTATACTTAGTGCAATAGTGAGTCATCGTAATTTAGTGACAAACTGTATAGCTAGTGTAATTTACTGATAATAAATGACTGGTGGCTGCCTTGCGTTACATGCTTCAAAATACATAAGAATGGTTACATGGGCTGTAAGTAAATAACTAAAGAATTATAAACCTTTAAGTTACATTAAGAAAATGTTTTCCAGCAGTAAATCATAGTAAAAGGTTATTTTAAATCCATACTAGATAATAAAATGTAAAGACGTACTTTGAAAAAATATTCTGCTCATGTTGGAGTTAGAAAATATCCTGTGTCACATATTGGAAAGAAGAGCCAAACTTAATTACAGGACCAGCCAGATCTGAAATCATATAAATATAAAATCTATAAGACATTGGGTTAAGAAAAACAATAGCTTATTCTAAGTAAAGATATGATAAATGATCCTCAAGATTACAGCTCAGTGTCAAACATTGTCGGTTTGGTTTGCAGCATAGTTTGCCAGCTGCATACAAAGCAGTTGCTTGTATGAGTGAAATTATTACAGCAAAAAGTGAAGATTGTGTCAGAATGTTGCTGCTTTGTGCTTGTTTTTATTTTTTTCTAAGAAAAATGACCAAAGCTATTTAAACGACACAGAGTTTTGGAATTGTTGAAAAGAAGCTTACTTTAGTTTAAATGCTTCCTTGAATGCAAAACTGCCCCCCCCCTAAAAAAAAAGAAAAAAGGAGAAAAAAAAAAAAAGATTACAAAGAAGGAACTGTACGTTACCCATACAAAATTAATAAACAAAAACAGTGCTTCAAAATGAATCATTAAATGATTCAGTAACAAAAAAAAATACACACACAAACATTATTTGAAGATAAGTGTTCAAAACAGTTTTATCATACAAGAATAGTGTAATTTCACTCTCTTATTCCAAGAGACAATATGAATATGAGCGAGCTGAAACTGTGTTGTTTTGAAGCTGATATAGGTCATGTTGAGAAACTATAATTTATTAAAGAAATTTTTATATTGGGCTCATGGTTTGGAGATTCACAATGGAAATGTTCCTATGCCAACTGATATTGGAAGCCTGTTGTCATGAGTTCCAAAGTGTACACAGAATAAGATGTTATGTAAATGCTGTGAAATGTGGCATATAAACATTTTGTAATGTGGATTGATTCATTGGGAGTCAGCTGATCATAAAACCATGTGTTTTATTACCATCCTATATGGAATAGGATAAGAAACAGCTTCTCTGAACTTCTTGGAATTTATCATGGATTTAGGACTGTGAAGGATGTTCTACCTGCCTAAGTTGATGTTTATTCAGAAAGGTGAGTAGACAATAGTGTACACATTTGCTTTTGTGTATAGTTTTATATCGTCAAACATACATTTAGACATTTCATTTATGTATGAGCTAGCACCTGTTAGTGACACATTATATAAAGATCCACATTTTCACTTAATCTTTTATGACATTAGTAAAACATTAAATGGTCTGACCAATACACACTCTTTAACATTTAAATTGATTGCAGTCACATTTTCTAGGGTGCCTAGATTATGTAATTTTAATTGTATTCCAACAAGTTACTTGTAGAAATGTGTCATCTGTATTAAAGATACAGGACTGCAATAAGTCATTTAAGAGCGTGATATTTGTGCATCTGTTACCATAACAGTAGTGTGCTTCTTGTGTATTCCTTAACTAATGTTTCATTGTTATGCCCATGAAATGTTTGGTTTCATTTTATTTGGTGGAGTATGGTATAGGTTTAAAGTATACTTAAATTTAAAATTATAACTCTCCACTTGATGCCATGTTATATGTGGGGGGACAAACTAACTTAATACCACCTCTCATTCAGGTCCAATAAAACTGCTTAAAGTTTCTCTTATAATACATACCAAATGGAAAATTTTAATGCAACTGACACATTTTATGATTAGATGGGTAAAATTGGCATAATGAAAACTGAAATTTGAAATATTACACATTTTATCATATCACACTACAAAGATAAATATATAGAGTTCAAACTGAAGAATGCTGACCTCTCGTACAGACCCAATAAAACTGCCTAAATCTTCTGCTGTAATATGTATCAAAAGGAAACTTTTATTGCAATTGATACATTTTATCGTTATATGAGGAAACTCAGCATAAAGAACTTATAAATTTGACCTATTGCAATCAAATTATTACACTATAAAGATATATATAGACTTTAAATTGAAGGGTGTTGAGAGCAAAGGATATAAGAATATGATTGAAACTTGAAACAATACAAACAACTCATTAAAAGTTGCAGCTATATAAAACACTACCTCAAAAGAATTATAATCTGCAAATACACAGGTTTTATTGGGGGGGGGGGGGGGGAAACAAAACAAAAAAAAAATTGGTAACGCTTTAGTATACTGAGCAGTAAATAAAATTGAACATTTTTCAAGAGGGAACCCATTTTCAGAAATGCACGGTTTGGACACAATTGCAAACAGTTTGTATATGTTGATGGGTGCGCATTCCACATTTCATTAAGAAACCCACCAATAACATCACATTGTGTAATAAATTACAAGAGGGTTGAAGTTGTTGTCCTCATCCTTGAATGGAAAAGGCACATTGACATTGCTGAACAGATGCACATGGTTAATACCTAAGTGTGGCTGTGTGCTCAGTATTTGCGTTCCAGCGTGGATTTGTGCAATAAGATTCTCCTCTCATTTTATAAGGGTAGCACCCACTACAAGTACTCTACAGAAAATTGTCAGAAGATGTAAGATTGACTGTAGTGGCCATGAACCGATCTCCCTCTATTAATCTATCAAGTGGATATGTTGTGGGTGTTTTGTGAGCACAAGAAAGTTATGGCATAGTTCATCCATCCACCTTATGCTGATGGTAAAAGGGTTGCATAACTACATTAGCACACCTCAGATATTCTGATGAAACTTTAATTGCTGGGTTCTCTCTTGAAAAATGCCCCCCCTAAGTTGTCAATGCTTTTTTATACACCCGGTGTGTGAAGATGTCTGTTATACAAAAATAAGCACATTTTTATAGAATAAGTTATTTACCTACTACATAAACAATTTTTCAATACGGTTAGTGACCCTCAACATTGAGGCCCACTGCTCTATTAAACAAATTCTTTAGTTATATTTTCTGAAAAATCATTATAAAAAAAAAAATAAGTTTGGGATATACTCCAACTAGTGGGCCAATGTCAATTGAGCAAGATTACCATACTGTTAATGCTTTAAGTATAGAGCGTTGTTTATTCATTTTTCCAGAAAGTTTGTAAGAAATATATTTATTTCTTCAATGAGATATTTACAAGCATTTGTTATATAAATAAAAATGAACAAAGCACTTGATTTTGTTTTGCCATTTAATGCACATCTTGCACTATAATAAGCAGACATTTCTAGCTTTTCGAAAATACAAATCAGCGTTTTGCCACTGCTACAAAAGAGAGGCAACTCTAACATTATAGTAAATCTCTGTGGTCCTGCCTGCTGGATGTGTCATATGGCTCACTTATATCTGATATAGATGGACAGATAGAGAGCAGAGTTCACATGACCAATCATTGGAGAGCATTCTCAGTAGAAGTATAGCTGCACTCACAGCCAGCACATCAGATGCAGCAATAACTTCTCCAAGAAGATTTTGACCATGCCACTGAATATCCCTCATTCGTGGACAAAACGTCTGGAACATCTACCTCCAGCAGACCACAGCACAACAGCCTGGAAATTACTTTTTTTTATTATTGACTCTGACCATGAAAGCCTACACTCTCTTATAATGGGAATGTGTTGTTCAGCTTCTCTTGACACATTAAGCTCAAATGGAGAAATTTGTAAACATAAAGGTACTCTTGTATAAAGTTCATTGTGAGAAATACTAATAGTTAATATTTGGTAGCCTGAAAGACATTAGGACAACTAGCCAGATACACAAAAATAACCCGCTTTCAATGTGATGGGATAACTGGGCAAGTGAAAGGCGTAATGTGAAAGTTTAGCCAGAGCAAAGATTATAAGGTACCTGGAACTAAGACCATCTTGCATCAACTGCTTCAGACAATCAATAAGTGTTATTCCAACACCGTACAAAATTAAGCTTCATCAAGCATTTCATGAGAGTGCTGCACAGGATGGATACTAACCCATTAATGCCTGAATAATTTTTATGCTAATTTTAAGTTGTATTTGATGGCATTATGTTTCTAAGTAATACATATACATAGAATAAAATACAAAAAATATATTTGTTGCTTAGTTTTGTAAATATTTACCATATCCAAAAGGTAACACTAGGCTTATGCACTACCTAGTATTATTGGCTTTCATTTTGATGATAAACGATGCTCTCACTCTACTTCATTGTTAATCTAATGCTCAACACTATAGCAATGTGAATATTTTACTTTAGTTAGATATTGAAAAAATTTGAAAACTAACAAAATTCATGTTTTACATTGTACATAAAATCAGTGCTTTCTGTGTCTGTAAAATCAGATAAATGATACAAAACAACTAGCGAGTATGAAAGCAAATAAAGCATTCGATGCACAATCCCACATCACACTTTATGCACCAGATTTGCAGTTTTCAGTAGCACACCTTTTCCTTTTATTTCTCTGTTTGCTGCACAAGTTGGTCAGTTTTGTCAAATCTTAATGGCATCTGGTATGTGACCGATAAGTGATATGCATGGGGATGCTGATCTGAGAGCTTCTTTAGGATAGGTCTTGTATCTCTTGAGAAAGACAGTAGCTATTTCTCTTTTGAAATCCAGCTGAAATATCCTTTGTCTTCCTACTATATTGTACAAAATCTAACTACTCTGGAACAGCCACATCTAGCATCCATGTAAACAAAGGCCAGTGCCACTTTTTGCTTGATATCCCAATGTGATAGCAGGCAATATTCTGGTCCATTTGATCAGTACATCCCATATAGTTGTTGGACTTAGCGATTAACTTTGGTCTTGGAACCATATTACACTTCTATTTCTGTGAAAATCTCTTCACTTGACCAGCTTCTTCTTCTCCCCCACATGTAGTAGAGATTATTGTGACTGCTGAGTAATCCATCCAGCAGACATAAAACAGTCCATCATTCTTTTCTAATGCTGTCTCATAATACCCACAATCTTTTTTTTGGAAATATTTGCTTGTTTTCCAAGGGATATCCATTATTCTATATATATTCTATGTTCTCTCATAGTACCAATTACAGAATAACCACAATACCTGAGAAATAAGAAAATTGGTGCACTAGGAAATAAATTATCCATGAAGAAACTGTGGCTTAGTTTCCTCTTCTCCTCTGGTACTTCAAGCATAACAAGTAAGACTTGCCACTTCATCAATTAACATGTCATAGTCAGCATTGTATTTTGGTCCTTTACTCTGGTACATCTCAAAATTCACTAAATCCCTCCTTGGTGTTCAGCTTCCAGATCTTGTAGCTTACCAAAAATGAACTGTTTGCAACCATGATAATGAAAGCCCTTTTCTAAAACAATATTGACAAATATCCTTGTTATTGAGGATAACCGCTTAGCATTACCACATGGTAACATTGAAATTAGGAAGCCATAGCTTCACCTGTTTTACAAGAATCATTTTCAATTCTCAGAAAGCATATATTGTAGTATATAAGCCTCCTTACCACAGAGAAATTCTGTGCATTATAATTTAAAACATTTATAATTACCTTACTCAAAACGGAAGTCCATTTTTGCTCCACATGTAGCGATAGCAGTTTTCAAACAGGTTGTATGTCCTTATTGTAACAAACATGACAATGACTACTGTATTGTCATAAGTGCAGTATGTTCATAGATCAATATGCAGTTGCACCACTCCCCAAGCTTGGTTTTTTTAAAGGACAATAAAAACTTTTAGAATATGTTACATGTGTTACCATATGGCCACACAAGGCAAATGGGTTAATTTACATGCCTTTCTATGATGCTTAACCCATTCAAGGATATCTAATAATGGAGGTGAGGTGTTAAAATAGAATATAATAAAATATGTATGTTGGATGTTGAAGGATTGAAGGGTTTCTATTGAATGCAGATACATGCATTTTATTATTTTCTTGTACTAAAAAAAAAAAAAAAAAAAAAATTACTCGTACCATTATGGAGCATTATAAGACAGATAACACTGCAGCTAGCATGTGTCTGAATGGCCGTGTGGTGTAAGGCATGTTATGCAAGAGTTGACCATACTGGTCTGGTAGGAGGTGCGCATCTGTCTTATAATGCTCCATAATGGTATGAGTAATTTTTTTTATTACAAGAAAATAGTAAAATGCATGTATCTGCATTCAATAGAAACGCTTCAACATCCAACCTTGCCATCACATATTGCTTTAATTAGGCCCTATCTGTCCTGTCCTTTCTCTTGAATGCAGAACATCAATTTTGACTGCATTCGATCCCACGATCCTTGGTTTGAAAGGTTAGTCACTCCTATTGTGCATTCGATCAAATGACCATAAATCCAAACATCAAGGTTTGCATTATTTAATGCAGTTATCCAATGTTACCCGTTGGTAAAATGATTCATTTAACAATCATGCAAAGGACATCATATTATGTCCATATCGTTGATGAAATATAATTTATAGGTCCTCTACAAATTGTTGGACAACATTTTTGAGAAAACAAATGATAAAAAGATATACGGACTATCTTCAAATGACAAAAAATCATCAAAACAAGGGTAGAAAACTCACAAGAATTTGGGTTGGAGAATAAGTGCAAGTTCTCTTCCTGCACTCATTTATTGACTTTTTCCAAAATCTTATAATGAGATTAACACTTGCATGTAAATATTATGGATATGGTGAAGAGTAATAGATGGAATGATATTATGATGACTGGCTATTGTAGGAATTGAAAAGGGGCAGTAAAGATGGAAGGATCTGCTAGAAAGTTTTGAAAGTTACAAAATTAATGCAGTACCATATCACTTTTTGATTGGTACAGAATACTCAGGGAACATTTTAAAATTGCCTTTGTTGTTGGGAATAGAATAGCTCCTAACTGAAATGATGTTTGTATATGATTACTGAAATTATTTAAAATCTAGCTTCATAGTTTGTGAAAAATTCTGAAACTCTGGATGAAAATAATCATTATATGTTTCACATCTAAGAACACAGATTTAATCAATTATTGGTGAAGAAGTTTGGATTGACACTGGTTTTGTTCTTATTTTCTCATATATTATTGTTTTGAAACACTGATAGAATTAAGGAAGACTGAAAAGAAAAAAAAGTTTATTTCTATAGTACCTATTTAAAATTAGTCTGATCCAGAGCTCTGCTTACATTATTGCAATAAATGAGAAAGTTCTTTTTGCCTTACTGTCCTCTCCCTCTTTCTTTCTCTCTCTTCTCCTGCTGCATCCTTCTCCATCCTTCAACCCTTCTCCTTCATCTCTATTTCAGCATCTTTTTCCCTTTCTACTCTACTTTGCCTTCACATCCTCTCTCTGGATAACTTATATACTATGTGATTTTTTGAAAAGGTGTTGTTCATAGATTTTGGTGAAAATTAAAAGATAAGCAAAGGTTTAATAATACAGAACGTTTTGTATCTTATGCGTATAATGCAATTGTGGTTACTGGTTTATGTGCATGAATAACTTCTTACAAGTTCATTCTATTGAAATGTGTATCTAGCTACACTGGTGAGAAATAAAATGCTTTGGGGGGGGGTGGACACACTAAAGTCACGCATATAGGATATTTTGTTATTTTTCATCTGGTAAGAAGTTTTCACTTTGAAAAACGTAATTAAGATATAATGCAGCCAATTATGTAAATATAATGAGGGTAGTATGTAATACATTAAGTTTACATCAATTCACCCCCTCTCTCCCCCCTCCCACTTCTGTATTTTTGTTTTATATAAAATACTGTTATGGTCTCATAACAAAATTTCAGTATATGGGTTATTACTAATGTACGCCGTCTTAGCCTTTAAATTACTTTTTTCTTCCCTCTAAGAGTTATCATATTATTATTATTATTATTATTATTATTATTATTATTATTATTGTTATTGTTGGTAGTAGTATTAGTATTATTAGCAGTAGCAGTATTAGTATTAATAGTATTATTATTATTATTATTATTATTATTATTATTATTATTATTATGTTAAACCAATAATTTCAGTAGCATGGATAATATCCTCAATATTTATATACCTATACATATTTTTGCTTTGAAAAGAAAAGACTATAGGCTTTTAATGCAGGGTGATTCCAAAGTTGTATGGCATAAAACAATCCCATTATTAGTAAGGATATCGAGAAAATTACTTATGCCAGAATTTTTGGAAATATGTTGTATTAAATCATCCTCTTGTTGGAACTGATTAATTGTATGTTTTTTTTTTTTTTTTTTGTCTTTTTTTTTTTTTTTTTTCATTTATATAGCCCCCTGTAACATCTAAGGTCATATCCGGGGCTTTGCACTTGAAACAACTCATCAGTAGATTTAAATCATTTTGTTTTCTTAAAGCACACACACATTCACTCTCACATGCATACTTCCAGACTCTGTGGGGAATAGGGAATAATTCTGGCTAAAGAAAAATTCCCCACAGCCAGGAATCGAACCCGGAACCTTGCTGACCACTCGACCACGGAGGCAGTCAATTGTATGTTTTTGTTTCATTATCAAATGCAGAATTTACATGAAATTCTAGTGTATGCAGATCTATAAGACATTATGCTAAAACATTGTTTCTCTTGCTTTAAGATTGTTCTTTTTGAGTATCAGAACCCTCTGAATAAGGGAATTATTGCAACCATCCCATGCTTCTATTCCATATTGGATATGAGAATAGATTGATTAAACCATATTAAATACAATTTTAGTTTAATATTAGAAATTAGGAAACTCTCTAATCAGATACTAACCTTTGCTGATTGCTTTACATAATTAGTCAATATTAGTGGTCCATCACAGCTTTAGCCACAAATTAAAAAACTGTAGTTTTTGAAAGCAGAAATGTGTGCATTTAGGTCAATCAGGTAACTTAATGATGTGCATGTAGTATAGTGAAATAGGTGTTAGTTAATACCTACTTTCATTCTCTTAATTTCTCCTGCAATAGCCGGTATACATGGATTTAATTAGAAGCTTATTTTTAGGATTTCACCATGAACATTGTATATTCACTTTTTGTGGATTTATTTATTTTAGCATCATATTTTGCCTCTTTATGCTGAATTACTTGACATCATACCACGCAGCCACAGAAGTCCTCTTAAATAATGACTCATTATTAAACACATAACAGCATGTATAAAGAATAAAGCATATGAAGCTATATAACACATTGAATAGATCAAAATAAGGTAATTTTGCTGCAGAGGTTAATTTATCATAGTGGGTATCACAAAACATTAGACAGGCTACATTGCAGAAATAAAATTTGCCAAAAATCTGCTACAGTATACCCTTTAATTGTGTGGAGGTTTTTAAATTGCTTCCGGATACTATTCTGCTGCTATTTATTATATTTCAGATATTTATCATTACGAGGATATTTCAGCATTAATCATGGAGAGTATACACATCGTTGCAAACCAAGAAATTTTGGATATGGATTCAGTACTGAAGGAAAAGAGGGACGTAAAGAATTGTAGAAGAAACTCCAGCTAACAACATTTTGTTTCATTTTCATGCTTTACATTTTTTTTATTATTATTATTATTATTATTATTATTATTATTATTAATTTTATTATGATTATTATTAATATTAATTTTATTATGATTATTATTATTATTATTATTATTATTATTATTATTATTATTATTATTATTATTATTATTATCATTTGTATCATTGTCCATAATATTTCAAAATGTGCCTTCTCAGCTTGTTAATAAATCCATTGTGTACTAATCACAAACCAGTCTTTGCACAAACATATGCAGAAATGAGGTTAATAGTGTGACTGTCAAACACTGAATGAAAACCAGTGAAAACAGTGTAGCCAAACACCACCTCCTGAAAACTTATGTGAAGCATTCCTCTGTATATCTGGACTGCCGTGGTATTTATTTTGTGTTTATTTGCAATTTTAAATTATAAAAATAGGAAAATTTGATAATTTTGCTGACTTCTTGATTTAATAGTTTGAGTGAGATATCTGCTATGGCCACCTATAGTTCACTGAAAGTCTTGTGCAAGCTACAGAATTATATGTATGTATAGATGATTACTACTTGCCTACCTATATATACCTAGGGATTTGTGTGAGGTTGATTCCTGAATTATAGTTTGTGCTAAATTAATTTGAAACAAGTTAGTTGAGGCTGATGCCAATGGCATGTGGTGTTCAGTCACCCATCCAAATATGACCATGCACAGTATTGCTTAACTTCAGTGATCAGAAAAGAAGTGGTGTTTTCAGCATGGTATGATCGTGATAACTGAAGCAGCAGAAGAATAGCAGGTGGACATCCCTTATGTGCACCCCAGCGTTTCAGATGTGTGAATATAATCAACCATCTCCATTAGTGTCTTATAGGGACTAAGGCAAAATAAGTGTACTTGTTGATGCATAAAATACAAGTTCTTTCAGCACCAAGCTTAACAAATAATCCTGTCATTTTCATATTCTTCACACCTACTCACACTTAAAATGCATGCAGAGTTTAACATACATTCAGTGAACTTAGGGGTGGGCTGCTGTATATTTGTAAAGCAAGCTATGAATATGTAATCATGTCTATAACCATGGAGAAGAAATTTGGTAATGAATAAAAGAGAGAATTTTAAAAAATACTGTCCCACTGAGAAACCTATGTATGTTTATTCTTATTAGCTGGCAAAATTCGGTTAAGACTACGATGAGATTTCCACTGCCAGAAGAAAACCCTCTACAAAAGCTGACATTTCCTCATGGTGCTGGTAATAATCTGAGAATTTCTGGGAGGAATTTCTTTAAGACATGCACTATCATTACAAACTTGTACACAAATCTAAAATTAGAGCACATTTCTTAACAAAGCATTGGCTTCACAAATAATTTTCTGCCTTAATCATCTTCCTTGAAGCTGCCTGTATACTTCTAAATTATAACAAAAACAGATCCATCCTCATTAATATTGCTCATAATAGCATATGAATGGATCAGCACACAAGTAGATTATTATAGTTGATATACTGAAGATAAAGTTCTATTTGTTCTCATTTCATGCTCGAAACCATTCTGACATGAACATAGGAAGGGGGATATTTTGACAGCTACCTTGTAATTGTTTCCAAAAATCTTTGTGCCAGTTTGCCTTCTTTCGACATGAATGCCTATGAAATTAATTTTCTTATTTTACAGCTTTTAATTTTGATTTCTTTTAAACAAAATACCCAAGCGAAGTGTGTTGGAGAATAATCTTTTCCAAATAAATAATTGATTAAAACTTCCAAGCCCAGAGCTTAAATTTTTTTCTGATTTATGTCTTTCTTTACACCCTTAAAGCAAGCAAACACTTTATCATGCATATAGTTTTTTATGCTTATTGGGATTTAATGGTGTGGTTTCCGCTTGCTTTTTTAAAGTTTATGTTTACCTCACTGACATTGCCAAATTGAAGTTATTACCCAAAGAAAAACTACATTCTTAAAAACAGTGTAGTGCAAACTCTAGCACATGTCCAGTTCTTTAAAGAAACACAAGTTAATCAAACCAAAGGCAGTATCACATACATCCTTGGTAGGTAAAGCACACAGACAGAGGCTTTGCTGCTTACTGTTATGCATATGTAGATGAAAGAGTGTCACCCAAAATGGTTGTACAGTCCTCTCTTTTATACCAAGTAATGTTCCAAAGGTATTCTTAACTCATTTTAGGGTTCTTGCAGTTGAAAACAATACCTAATTTTTTTATCATGGACCTCTTGGACATAAATGACACCGGAAAAATTCTTAGGTATCTGTCAGTGCAAATATAGTAATTGGTTCCTTGTTAGATGTACTGTGAGGTTACAGTCATCTCATAACAATTCTGGTAATATGCTTTCCAGGTTGGTATGGCACCTCTCTTGTTTTTTCCTTATGACATCCTATTAAATGGTAGTTTAAATTATTAAAACATAATATATGCAAATGGTTATCCTTGGTAGATAAATCTTTGTAGTGATTAATGTAGAAGCACTTCTGTAGGATTGGAAAAGTTTTTTTAGGAATTTGGAAGTTATAGCAAAATATAGGAGAGGGTATGTGTAAAAAAAAAAAAAAAAAAAAAAAGCTTAAAGCCTAGGTAACCCAATGTACTTAATTTAGGAAAAAAATATGTACAGCAGATAAAGCTACACTTTTGGTTTATATAATCAGAGAATCAGAGATTCAGTATTAGGAAATACATCCCCAACACATAATATAGGTTATCAGAACTACTTTTTTGTAACGTTTTTGTAAACAGAGACTATTTTGAACATAAGGATTTTTCTTCTTTGCAGGTGTGCAAATGAGATAAAAATAAATTCCTATGGAAATTCTGAGCTAAAAAATCTAATCAAATGCAAGTGTCTATCAAAATGCTGTTGTGTCTCTGAAAACAAGACTTTAAAAAGATGTAATAATGAAACTGTTGTTAAGCAAGAGAATTCCACTGTCTCAAGTGGCAAAACAGAGTATGAATGTACAACATATAGTGAAATACTCATAGCTAATTGCATTTTATAGAACATCTGAGGAATCACTCATACAAATGGAAAGCATTTAGGGAAACAGTTTATGTACAGCAAATAAATTTACTATTTTGGTTCTGTGTAATGAAAGGTTCAGTGTAAAAATTACATCCTTCAAACAATAGTATAGATTAAGAAAAATTACTATCCGGGCTTGTAGGCCTTGGTCTACTGGGCTCCTCCTTCATTTTCCCAGACCTTTCGTCTGCGGCTGCGGCAGACAAAACGTCTGGGAAGATGAAGGAGGAGGAGCCCAGTAGACCACGGCCTACAAGCCCGGATAATAATTTTTCTTATACTGACACCGGCCATGAAAGCCTACAAATTTCAATGAATAGTATAGATTATCAGAGCTACTTTTTGTAACATCTTTGTTAGCAGAGAGTGTTTTGAAAATAAGGATTTTTCTTCTTTGCAGGTACTCAAATACCATAAAAGCAAATTCCTTTGGAAATTGTGAAGTACAAGGTCTAATTAAATGCAAGTGTTCATCAAAATGCTGCTGTGCCTCTGAAAACAAGTCTTCAAAAAGATTCAATAGTGGCACTGTTGTTAGGGAAGAGGATACCATTGTCTCAGGTGGCAAAACAGATTGTGAACATGCAGAATATAGTGAAATATTCAATAGTAAATTGCATTTTACAGAGCATCTCAAGAATCACTCATACAAATGTGATATTTGTGATAAAATGTGTTTGTCTAAAGGTCATCTCAGAAGCCACATGGTGTCTCATACAGACAGTCGACCCTATCAGTGTGATATCTGTAATCGAAATTACAAAAGGGCATTTGAATTAAAGAAACACAAAGAAACACATACAAGGGAAATGGAACATGTTTGTGATATATGTGGTTATGCTACTTTTCAGAAATCAAATTTGTTGGTTCATAAGAAAAGGCATGTAAATGACTACAAAATAAACTGTGATTCTTGTGGAAAGGGTTACTATTCTAACACAGAGTTACAGCGTCATATGATGGTACATTCAGGAGATCGACCTTTCCAGTGTGACATTTGTGGCCGAGCTTATCCATATAAGAGCAACTTAATACTTCACAAAAAGAAACATGATCCTGGTTATGGGCAGAAATTGCATTACCTGTGTGAATTTTGTGGCAAACTATTTCTGCATAACAATTCATTACGTATTCACAGAAAATATCACTTGGGTGAGAACCAATTAATATGTGATGTGTGTGGGAAATCTCTGTCAGGTGGGGAATCGCTTAAAGCACATCATCGGATTCATACAGGAGAGAAACCCTTTGTGTGCGATGTATGTGGAAAGGGATTTGGTAAGCTAGATTACCTGAAAGTACATAAACGTTTGCATACAGGTGAACGTCCTCATGTGTGTGATACATGTGGCAAATCTTTCACACAGCTCTCAACACTCACAGTTCATAAACGCTATCATACTGGTGACAGACCATATGCTTGCCATTTATGTACCAAGGCATTTGTTTCGAAAGCATTACTGAAAGCTCATAATAAGTGTCACAGTGCCTAAGTAATTTTGTGGGCATTACTCTCATTTTGGTTTCTACTAGATCAGATAACTGAGAGGAGATGATGACGTTTCCATGTGCCACTCCGTTTGAAAGGATGCTTTCACTGTTTCCCAATATCTGTTCCTTGAACAGTTTGCAGTATCTTGGTTCCAATGTCAGCATCCTTTCATAGATCTCTGATTATAGTAAGAGTAGGTCCCTTTCTTACTAGGAAATGATAGTCAAAGATGATATGTGAGGTAGTTTCCTCATCCTTTTTGCACATTTTACAAATCAGTTCATCCTTATAGAGTACTACTTACATGTATGTTTCCTGAGGTGATCACATTCAGATATTAATGCTACCACTTTCTATATTCCTGCTCTATCCAATTTTAGGCGAGATGTGGAGATTAGTGCACTGCTCTATTACCAATTTCCTGGCTTGTTTTAGTCCAGGATAAGATTATCATTGGATTTGGTGAGTTTCCTTAATCAGTGTCATTCCTAAGGGTTTTCCAGTAAATATGCTGATTCCAACTATGGGTTCAGGCCCAACATAGGGTATCTCAGTACCCATTTTTGTTAGCTGATTAGCCTTTTCATTTGCACAAATGCCCTGATGACCGGCACCCACTGCATTCTGAGCCTTTTGCAAGATGACAGGCCAAGCAGGACATTCAGGCATTCTCAAACTGGTTTTGATTTTACCTGGTCTGAGAAGAGTGGTTTTAAAGCATTTTGGCTGACTGTGAAGAGAGAATTCATTTCTCTTGATATTTTGCTCAAGTCCTCATAGAGCACAACTCAGGGTAGTAAATAGCCTGTAAACTATGTAGTATTTCCCAAAACATCAGTTTTTAACTTCTTAAACATTGCTATGAAGTCAATCTATCCCCCCCATAATAATAATAATAATAATAATAATAATAATGTAAAAAGTATTAGGAATATTTCTAGATTTAACCAAAGCCTTTTACATTATGGAGCACAAAATACTGCTTAGGAAGTTATCAGATCAAGAGTTCAAGGAAGCAGCAAATAATTAAATAAATTTATATCTTAATAATGGAAAACAAATAAGAAAATCAAACACTCAAACAATTTGGATATAGTTATGAACACCAGTTCTTCTGTAGAAATAAGAAAGCATGGTTTTCCCCAAGGATCTAGTAGGCCTCCTTCATTTTATTTCTATGTAAATAACCATCCTTATGTCAAATCAGATGGTTACATCCTTTTTACTGGTTTTACTTTTTACTGTATTAATTTAAGGGAAAAAAGATGGAAGAACATATATCATATGCACTCAAAGAACTACTGTCCTGAACAATTTGTAATAATTAAATTACACACAGTGTGCTTAAAATTTGGGAAGGAATAAACAAATAAGGATTTTGCACCCATATTAAAATTATATTACAATCATCAAACATCATTTTTAGGACTGTGGATACAAAATATTCTAAAATGGGAAATGCGTGTAAATGATCTTGCCAAAACATTAAATAAAAATCTGATGTATTACACCTACATGACTTTCTCTAACTGTTCTACAAACAGATTCCTTACAAAAGTTGATTCTTCCTTTTACACCATGCTAGTAAAGATAAGCATTAGCAGAATGTACTTATTACTTAGTTCATTATAAGTAGAAGGGAACTAAAGGAATGTGCTATGCTAAAGTGATATTCAAATGTTTTAAAAGCTATCGTTATGCGATTGTCATTGAAATTGGCTTATCTGCTTGGCCGGGAGTAGAACAAAAGAAAACTGGACACTTTCTGTCTCAGAAAGGTGTAAGTATTTTAAAATTGAAACCTGTAACAAGAAATATCTACAACAAAAATGCATATGACTTAAATTGTGTGTTTTAACGAGATCTATATTTTTTGTGCAGTAAGTTTTTATCTTTCTCTTACAAAATTCTGCAAAAATTAACCAGAATAAACTGCTCTCCAGAGGCTATTCCTAGAAGTTTCAAAATATGCATTTTATTTGAGTTTTGAATATCTTTAATATACAGTATTTTAATCAAAATAATTTGAACCATTTTTGAGAAAAACAAAATTTTAAATGTTTTTTTTTTCCATATAATGGGTAGTTTGGGGTGGCGGGATTTTCATGCAGATCTTTGTGTCGCATCCTTGGAAGATAAACTTAAATACCAAGTTTGGTGTTTAACAGTCTTTTAGTTTTTGAGCTATGCTGTCCACAGACACACTGTCACACTCACACACAGACCCTTTTCTAATTTTTTTTTATTCAGGGGGTCTCAAAACATGTATTTCCGGTGAAATTTCAGTATCCAATTTTTGGGTGCAGTATACCTTCTCTTTACACTATACACTATGTACATAGCACATGTAGAGAAATTAAAAAGACATGCATTAAGAACTTTGTCATGTGTATAGTTACAAAAAACCATAAGAAACCACTTATTTTGCTGCTATTTACTATTTTCTGAGGTATGGTGTTATTTTAGGGGTAAACTCACCACTGGCATTAAAGAAATTTGTAATCCAAAAAGAGAATCATCATACTGAGTGTGTAAGGTTAGATCATTGTTTAGACTATTCTTAAATAGCTAGATATTGTACTTCTGGTTTGCACTTATATAGATTCTGCAAAATTAAATAATGCTTTCTTTACTCTACTCAATAAATTCATACCCACAGCCTAGATCTAAAAAAAAAAAAATATGAACATACTTTCAGAAAACACAAAATTACTGGAAAATTTAGTGCTTCATGAAGCTTTAGAAGTGCTTTTTTTGCTTTATCCAATAAATTAAAAGCTGAATAAAATTCAAAATTTTTAAAGTTAAAACTAAGTAATTCTTGTATGAAAACGGTTTTCATTAGTGTAAGTGAATATCTTTGTTAATAATGAATATAATCTGTATCTGATGTACCAAATGTACAATATTAATTAAAAAGTACCAATAAGCACTTGAATGATTACAGTTGTAATATATATAGGACAAATGGGAGTTCAAGATAGATATAGCACATAATAGATTTGACACTTTCAATTTTTCTTTTACTGGCCCTATTAGGAATTAATTTATATTCCACACAGTTAATTCTATATTATGAGGAAAACCATTAATTGGTCATCATTTAGAGATTCCCAGTCACAAAAGAACTCTATTCCTCATAAGTTTTGTGCTACATTATAAGTAAGGGCACCAAATGTGTTTATCTTGTTCAGTTTTAATTTGTAAACTTAACCCACTTAATGATTAATTTTTGATTGGGAACATTGATATGAATTAGTGGATGAAATCAAATCAGATTAAATGAATAATGCGCAAATATTATGCACATACATTTTATTGGGTGCTCGGCTCCTTAGTCTTCATTTGATAAGGTGTGTGCAATTTCAAAAGTAGTGACAGCATTGAGACATGTTTCATGCTATACACCTTGATATTTTGCAGCTTCATTGCTAAGGTTTCATTCTATCTGTAGATCCTTGAGTTCATACTCATGCATGTGTACTATACTTCATTTAATAATTCAGCTAGTTCACAGTACATTAGATAACCTCTTTACAATAATGCTGAGGGCCTCAAAAAAAAAGAAACTATTTTTGATGGAGAATACCTCAAAAAGACAGCTCATTCTCTTCTTTCCCCCCAGCCGTCATTTCCCCTTAAAACTAGTTCTCAAAAAAAAAAAAGTGCGCGCATAGCACCTTCGATTCAGATTTCCAACATGTGAAAGCAATATTTATTTTAATAAACTTATACAGAAAATACATTCTGCTCATTTTCCATGACAGTGTTCTGAATTTCATTTTGTCTGGAAGCTACATCATTCCAAACTGTAATTTAGCTTTAAGGACAGAGTGCACCCTGATGGAGTATATTACTTTGGAAGTAATATTGCTAAAAGGTCCATACTATGGTGTTATGGTATACAGGAATAATGTAACATTAAAAAGCTGAACAACAATTTACTCATTTGGTCAACATTAGAAAAGTGAGAGGTCTTTATTTGAGCAATTTACTTGGGGTGATCATGCATACAGCTATGTGTGATAGGAAAACAGGGATAAATTCAGCGAAAGAGCTAATCGTTTTTTTCATAGAGGTAAAGAAATATCCATTTAAACAAAATAGTGTGCAAAAACATTATATAAACAGGCTGACATTTTAAAAAGAAATGCTTGGAAATTTGTACTGGATAACTTGAATGCATCAAGCGATGAGAAATTAATAAAGAGTGGCCTAAAATTCTTTGGATGCAATATTCCTAATCTTCATATTTGCATCGCAGATCACTTGCGTGTTGATACCCTTTCCAGTTTTCAAAAAGTTTACCATTTTCACTGGTAGGATACAAAATAGGAACATGGGTGTAGTCAATTACACCTATAATTTTTTGAAAAACTTTCAAAAATGAAGAAATGTCTTATTTTCTGAACACATACAATCGTTTTACCATGCTTAGATACCTCGATACCTCTTAACAACTTGATGAAAGATATGACCAGCATTTATGTGGTGAAGTTTATAAAATTACCTACAACAATCTGAAATGATCTGTAATGAAACAGTCGTATATTAGTGGTGATACTGCTGACTTCCTTTCTGAGTTTTCTTGTAAGGGGCCATTCACTCTGGAAAATTAAGCATTCACTTAATTTGATATGTTGGTATTTTTGTTCACTGTTTATCTTTCTTGCATATGTTGTCATTCACATTGACAAATGCAAACATAGAGAGCCAATCAAAAAGGGTGTGAAACAGCTGAGTTAATATGTATGTCTCCAAAGCGGCCACCAACACAGGTGGTTACGTACATAAATGTAAAAAATGAACAAGAGCTACGGGGTTAAAGAACAATAAACTATCAAAAAACTTCACCTATAATAATAATAATAATAATAATAATAATAATAATAATAATAATAATAATAATGATAATAATAATAATAATTTGTTTTGCTGAGATTTTAATAGATATCCCAGTGAGTCTTGCTGGTGAACTTAAACAGAAAGGCAGTTAGCCAGTTAACAGATTCTATGGAAAATCTGATGTGAGATGTCAGAATAATAGAGAGATGGAAAATCTCACCCTAACTGGCGAGTTTTTTTGTGTTTGACATATACATAAGCTTAAAAAAATAAGAGTAAAAATATAACAATATAAATAATAAGATAATAAAAATATAATAAATAATAAAAATATTCAAAGAACAAGGCATAACATTAGTCCCAGTAAATAAGCATTGCTTAAAAAGCCTTCTCGGGACCAATAATAAAGATAAAAGCCAAAAGAAAAAAAACCAGGGGTTTATGAAATTGGTTGCGAAGACTACAATAAATTATATGTATGGAAGACAAAGAGGAACATAGACACAAGGTTCAAAGAGCATTTGGAAATGTGAGGTACAGAGATACTGAGAAATCAGCATTAGCAGAGCATTTTTGGTCCACAAATTATCAGTTAAAAAAGGTACTCGAACAGGAAACCAGTAGAACTCTCCATTTGGGAAAACTTATACATCTATAAAAATAAACACTATCTATTAACTAAGAAATGTTTCTGGGCTGTTTTGCCGTGGTCTGCTGGCAAAACAGTCTGGAAACATTTCTTAGTTACACTGACTCCGGCCGTGAAAGCCTACGTTCTCTCACTATCTATTAACTTTGAAATCCTGGGTGAAAATGATCTCATCATACAGTGCATCCAGCCAGGAAAATGCCATCCATTGGTCACAGAGGAAACACGACATGAACTCAGGTTAAGAATGGAAATATTGGTCTTAGAAACATGTCTCAGTAAAGCTCTGGCTATATTGAGTGAAGCTAGAGTAACAATCATCCCAGTTTGTGCATATAAATAAACTTAAAGCTTGGATATAAAGGCTTTATATTTAATTAAATATTTATTTTTATGTTTTTCTTATTGCGAATGGTTCCATCATGGTACATATATTTTTAGTACCTTATTCTTATGCTTAGGTTTCATTATGAATGGAGTATAAATGTTTTCCAAGAGTTTGAGACTCGATGAAAAACGTACTTTCGTAACACCAAAACATTCCTTGAACTCTGATATATCAAGTGGGTCTTGTCTGTACTATACTATATGCACCATCATATACATCTGGCCTTTCTTGTACTAACATAATTATCAAATTCCTATTATTTTCTTTGTTGAGATTATTATAATATAAATAATCCACGAGCATCTCAAAATATCTTCTGTAAATTTAATATGGTTTTGTGGATGAATTGACATGTAAGTTACTCTAACAAAGTCACAAGAGTAAATTCTCAGCAATATTTGCTCCCATTTACCTCCAAAGTAACATACTAAAACACGGTGCTATTTGATATTTATTTCTCTAATAATTTACTACAGTAGTATCTGAAAGGAGTAAAATACTTAGAATGCAGTTTACTCTTATACGGAAATTGCAGTGTGTTGACTTTTATACTAGTTCAGTACCGAAGTAGAGCTTACTGTATGCCACCATAAGAGTTCTGTTGATATGGTTATAAGATGTTTTTATAAGCTAAGAAAATGAATGCACATGTTATGTTATCTTAATTTCAGACTTCAGCAAGTCTCATTTTACATGGAACTCATTGCATGAATGTGTACTATTTCTTTAAGACATAATTAACACTACTCACCTGGCTCACCTATGTGTAATATGATCTTTATGGATTCATAGGAAACAGAAATGTGATCACATTAGCAATATCCCTACTGTAATTGTGTTTACAGCTAGGTACAATGCATTTCATGGTATTTTGTCCTTTCAGAGTATTTTAGAAGTGAGCGTTGCAGTAAGTGTGCAACATGGGTGTTCTCTTACATATACTTCATGTTGAAATCCTTAAATGAAATCTGGTTTATCACTGATTAACTCCTAGCAAAAACAACAGACTGCCTTTGCTCCTGACATCAAAAACACGCTTTGGAGTGTCAGGCCCAAGGAAATATGACGACCTGGAGCTGCGTCACCTAGATGCAGTTTACCAAAAAGCTTGTATGTGAAATATGCAGTGATTGTTGCATTGGGAAACAGACAAGGTTAATTTTATTATTAAAAATTTTGTCCACAATTGATCATTAGAAAACTTAAGAGATTTTCTAATATGAAATACCTACTCTATTGTGTGTGTTAATTTTCATTCAGCAGGAACTCATAATTAACATGATCACATTTGCTAAAAGTATGTTTATGTGTGATTATTGAAATGGGGTTCAAAAGTTGTTTTTTAATGTATATTTTATATATGCTACACCAGAACATATATGGCCAATATACAGGCTTTGTAAAGACATGGTTTAGGATTAACTTAAGCATTAGTAGATTAACTTCACTCATTGTTAACGTACCTTTTACTAGCCTTTATGAAGATGATTGGAAAGACCAGTAGAAAGTTGAATTAAAACAACATAATTTTTTCCTGGAACTACAGGGTTCTTCATTTAAAGCCTAACGGGCACACAATATTTTGCCTGTGTGTGATTGGGTGTGCCACAAATGGCTTTGCGTCTATATAAACTCTGTGTGTAAAGCATGTATAACACTCTGAAATTACAATCAGCTCCTAAAATATTAACCTGATTATTATGCGTGTAGCACTAACAGCACACCAAACTCCAAATTTCGTATCATAACGAGGGATTTCTTGAATGTGATGTGGATTTTCAGAGACTCAGCACCATGTAATGAATGTTGACATGGCCATTTAGGTTGAACCATGCCTCGTCGGAAAAGGACAGAAGCTGTGGCTCAATTAAACTGTCATTCACTGATGAAAGAAACCATTAACAATAAAGCATTCGTGATACTGGGTCACCTTGTTTTAAAGAATGGACACTTGCACACTTATAAGATTTTTGTTTTAATAATTTAGTTGCTCTATTTGCAAAAGGCTGAAATTCCCAACTGTTGTGCTAATTTTGGGATGGCTTTTGTTGGTGAATGTACAACACTTGCACCTGTCATCTAACTTTTCCTCTGTTATAACTGTATGTTACGCTTTCATTCTACGAGGGCCGTTCAGAAAGTAACCTCCGATCGGTAACAGTACGGGTAGTGGGGGGAGTAGCGACGCCATCTGTGCATTCACGCACTCAGCAGGTCAGTCGGCATCAAGCCGTGGTCGAGTGAAAGTCGTACCTGCACTAGTTTAGTGTTTGTGGCCGTTTGAAATGTGTACTGCAATAGAAAACCCCGCCAAATGTGAAGTGCGTGCTGTTGTAAGGTTTTTTACAGCCAAAGGATATTCTGCAGCAGCTATTCATCGTGAGCTTTGTGCCGTGTACGGACCAAGAGTTATGAGTGAAGGAGTGGTCCGTGAATGGGTACGTTTATTTAAAAGTGGACGAGAAAACGTTCATGATGAAGAGAGGAGTGGTAGACCATCATTGGTCACGGACGAACTCGTTCAGACAGTTGAAGCAAAAGTTCGTGAAAACCGACGTTTCACAATGTCGGAGTTGTCTACTGATTTTCCACAGATTTCTAAGACTCTCTTGTACGAGATAGTGATGGCAAGATTGGGTTACCGTAAGTTCTGTGCACGATGGGTGCCCAAAATTCTTACCGACCACCACAAAACTCAAAGAATGGCCTCTGCATTAGACTTTCTGTCACGTTATGAGGCCGAAGGTGAACCATTGTTAAACAGAATCGTGACCGGGGACGAAACCTGGATTAAGTACGTGAACCCTGAGGCAAAAGAACAATCAAAGATGTGGGCACATTCAAATTCGCCTACCAAACCAATAAAAGCCCGGCAAGATTTTTCTGCCCCAAAATTGATGGCAACGGTGTTTTGGGATGCAAAAGGGGTGTTGTTGGTTGAATTCATGGAACGTGGGACGACCATTAATCAAGACGTGTACTGTGAAACACTAAAACAATTACGACGGGCTATACAGAACAAACGCTGTGGTATGCTGACTTCCGGTATCGTTTTTTGCACGATAACGCCCGTCCTCACTCTGCTCGCAGAACAACAGCCCTTCTTGAGTCCTTCAAGTGGGACGTTGTCAACCATCCACCTTACAGCCCAGATCTGGCGCCAAGCGATTATCACCTCTTCATGCATATGAAGAAATGGCTCGGGTCCCAGCGGTTTGATGGCGACGAAGAGCTCAAAGATGCAGTCACAGGCTGGCTCCAGGCACAAGCGGGTGATTTTTACGCAGAAGGAATTTCATAGCTTGTGAACAGATACGATAAGTGCCTCAATCGTTATGGAAACTATGTAGAAAAATAGTGCAAAGATGTAGTTGTAAGATGTATATATTAAAATATTTTTATTTAACTTGGTGAATTTCTTGCAATCAACCGGAGGCTACTTTCTGAACGGCCCTCGTATGTTTGCCACAGAACCAGTGGTTTCAAATTTCTTAACAATCTCTTGAATTGTAAATCTGGAAGGAGGCACTTCACCAGGGAATATACTTTGTGTGAACACAGCTCGGTGATTCCCATTTATAATAACTTTTATACACAAAAATGCATTGCTCTAGGATAATTGCCTGTTGATGTTGGTGGCCGGTACAATTCTGCTGACACTAGCCTGGATGTACAAAGGCAGCTGGTAGTGGGGGAATCCAGCAAGGTCTCGGGAGAGGCAAAACGCCATGTGCTCCATTAGGTTTTAAATGAGGAACCCTGTATACTGAGCATAAAATGTTTATGTCCATGGCTTTAATACTTTAGGATTGACATAAATATACCCAAACAAATGTAGATATCTATGTCTTTGCTCAAATATTAATCAAACAATTGTCAAAATTAGTCCATATTGGATCAACTGAAAACCAAAATTTACTCTTAGCTGGATGAATTTCTAACAGCATTGCCATTTAAGTAAGAAAAGTATTTTCAGCAATTAGATTTTCTTGTCTGAATGCTCTGCTGGTTGAAGTATTGCTGCCTGTGATGCACAATGATACACTTTGAAGATTGTTTCAACATAGGTTGATTTCCTGTTTCCTTAGGGTGTGAAATGATCACTGGGAGTTGAAACACCACAGTGACAAATTGTGAGAGACACATCTGCTCCATTAGGATACACTGTGTATAAAAGCCAATAAAATAAATGGTGCAATAGTGATTCAAAACAGTAATGAATGTATAAGCTAATTTTGTATATTTTATACATAAGTACTTGGGTAAACCTAATTTGTACTAAACAATAATTGGATGTGACATTAAACAGTTCAGCTTGTGTTATGTGTTTGTCACATTTGTTTTTGTTGATTTTGTTCTAAAGGTTGCAACTTGAAACCTATTTTATTAGGACATTTAAGGCCTTAGATTATACAAGCTAAACTGGTTTGAGTAAAAGTTTTTATTGCTCAAAATCTTTTGATTTTTAGTTTTACAGCACTTACAATCAGTAACAGTGCTAGAAACTGCTATATACTTAAATATTTTTTCTTATAATGCATAAAAAGGAAAACAGGGAAAAGAGAAATGAGAGAAAAGAGCATTTGAATATAAAATCAGTGGCCATCTCTGCACATTGTTGCAATTTAACATAATGGTATAATTCTTAATGGTTTTGGCATACAATGGAAGTAGGTG
The DNA here is from genome assembly GCA_030762935.1 of Hymenopus coronatus. Taxonomy (NCBI): domain Eukaryota; kingdom Metazoa; phylum Arthropoda; class Insecta; order Mantodea; family Hymenopodidae; genus Hymenopus; species Hymenopus coronatus. The sequence continues at coordinate 260,187,100 of CM060900.1, forward strand.
CACAAAGGATATCTAAATAATGTTCACATAATCAAACAAGATTTTGAGTGCGTGTGCTGTAGTGTTTTACCCTTCCCCAGTTGTGTTGCAACTTTCCAAATGCCTTTGTATGACTGAAATATATACAAATTATAGTTAGGCATTTGTTAGTGGTCTTCTTTTGCTGCTAAGTGATGGCCCACTTTTTCTTTGAAAATTTCTGTGAAGCACTTTTTGCAGTAGAGTATAAAGAATCTTGTTAGTTTCACTGAGCTGGGTGACTCTGATAGTATTATCTGAGGCTCACATTTTGTAGGTATTACATTAGATTCCTGTTATGCTGATTACTGTAGCTAAGTTTTTTTTTCTTTTTGTAGTTTCCTCAGGTCAATAGCTAAATTGCTGCCATAAACAATTTTTATGAAAGGGTGTTTTGGAATCCTGATACATATGAGTAGAGTATTTTTGAGTTGGATTTGTAACACTTTAAGAATCACTTCTGTATTGTTTTGCCAGACTGGTTTTGAAGCCATGTGGGCTTGGAAACCATTGACAATGAAGCCCACAAGGCTTCAAAACCAGTCTGGCAAAACAATACATAAGTGATACTTAAAGTGTTACAAATCCAACTCAAAAATATTCTACTACCATGAATTTTCCTGACCATTACCTCATATTTCATTTACTTTTATCTTTCATAGTTTCAAGGACTAGCTGAATGGTCAGTGATAAGTGGCACATGTGGTGAATATGCTATAAGGAGAGAACTGTTGTTTCCTTGCTTCTATTCATTTGTTCACCCAAACCTGTGGGACATTGAACAAGGTCCACGCTTTGTATTTTCTTGCTCCCTCTGTTCCTCTGAGAATTAAATGGATGCAATATGTACGACCTTGGCAGCAATGGCAAAATCCACTTCTGCTTCTTAAACCTAACCTGAATCCTCTAGTCCTTAAGAGGACAGCCAGTTGGCATAATATTGAAACACCTATCAATTTGTTTTCAGTCATGTGTTTGTGTGTCATTGAGTTCATTTCAAAATATATCTAATTATTGAGCAAATATAATATGACTGGAAAACAACTTTAATTATTCACATGAACCTGTGAGCCAGCTGTTGCAGGGCTGAAGGTGTTGCTGATGTATAATTTCCAGAAAACATATACTTTGAAGTCAGGAAGATTGTGATATGCACATTTCGATCAAAAGTTTGTTTATTTATTTTTAGTATGTTTTATTCTTCATATTTCTAAAATAAGTAATTTTGTAGTGTAAAACAAATACATTTTTAGTTTAAATCCTTTGAATGTATAATTTGATTCACCATCCTGGATGTAATTTTTGCATATATTATTTTGCATTTAAAGAAACAGGTTGAATATTTTGAGTATTTTTACAATTAGCTATTGAAACAATTGCTAAGTTTTGTTAATGCTACTTTAGAGAAATCTTTTAACTTCAAGATAAATTACAAGGCATAAACACACACACACACACACACACACACAATTTTTTTTTGTCCATTTTTGTTTTAGGATGTCTAGTCATATACTTGTCTTCTTGTGAGTAATATGCTAGGTCTCCCCTGCCTTAATTGTCAATACGAACACTAGATGCTAAACATATACACTTGAGAAAAACACGTAATGTGAAGCCTGTTGAATCATATGTCTAGTAGGAATTCCCATCAGCATTCAGTCTTCACTGCATAAAAAGTGAGGCAAAACATGTTGCATTTGTTAACATCAATGATCTTGTGGATTCTGATTCTGAAGATTTAGCCTTTATGGTCACAATGGTGCTTGATGTAAGACCTGTAAATACAAAAGATAAAATCTGATGTGTACCATTAACAGCCTGCTCCATCCTCTTATTGTTTAGTAGTGGCCATACAAAGTAGATATTCTTATGAATCTGTGTAGGTAATGTTTTTCTACATAAACCATGTGTAGGACAGGCATTCGAAAGATATACTGAAAAATTCAATGTGAATGCTTATTTTTCTTTCTAATTCATTTTAGTTGTACAAACCTTTACCAAAATAGCCAGTTAACCACATATTTTGGTAGAGATTCATAGAGAATAATGGTATCCAAATATTTAAGAACTAAGAACTGGCCTTAAAATTCCATCCTCTCTCCATGCCTTCATGACAAACAACTAAAGGATGGCTTAAAGAAAAGGAAAAAAAAAAAAAAAAAGAAAAGAAAAAAAAAAGTTACCTGAAATACATTATGTTTTAAAAAATCTACACTTTTTGTACAATGTTTTTTAGTATCACTTAACATATACCATTTATACAATATTACACAAAATTCCTTCTGGATGACACAAACACACCTTTTTCTAAAAATCTGATGTTGCATTCACATGTCTTTGTCTACCCATTCTTCAATAGGTTATTCTTAAAAAAGATTATTCTTCTATTTACTTACATTAATCAAGATAAACATTTGCAAAAATGCTTTTATTACACATTTCCTTGTAGGTACAATGCAAATAGGGAACTGCACTAGGCTTAAGCAAAAGTCAGATATTTTAAGAGCTGGTCACTAATTGATGATGTTGAAATTCTGTTCTCTTTGCTTGATCAGGAAAAAGAAAAAATAATGCTTTATCATTTGAGAAAGTAAGTACTGGAAAATTGATACCAACAACAAAGAGTTTCTCGGAAATGATTAGCTGTACAAAAAATTGCAGTTGATATGAATTGTATATTTAAATAAATTTTTTCTTCTTCCTTTTTTTTTTTTTTTTTTTTTTTTTTTTTTTTTTTTTTTTTTTTTTTGCTTCTTTTTTTTTTCAGTAAGTTGTCTGTTACAGCTTACCAGTTATGCAAAATTTGTTTAGAATGAGGACTTAAGAGGCTACTCCCAGAAAATGCAACATACATTCTATTTATTATATGAGCATCTGAAATGTATGGTACAGTAATCAAAATCATTGAGCCATTTTTGCGAAAATGAAATGTGAACATTTTTTTCACATAAAGGATAGTTTAGGATTGTTATTTTGTTAAAAATCTTTGTGTAGCACCCTAGGAAGATGAACTTAAATATCAGTTTTGGTATGTAACATATTTTTTGCTTTTTAATTAGACCCATACTTGGACACATGGACCTTTTTCTTCAAAAAAAAAAAAAAATGGGGAGGGAGGTATTAAGGGGACCCTAAAACATGTATTAGAGTGAAATCCCTTTATCAAATTTTGGGTGTAATGTAATACCTTCTCTACGTACTATACATATTGCTGAGAAAGTAAAATCTGTGGGTCACATTTTTCTAAGCAATAGAAAGCATGTAAATAACAAATTGTTTGCACTGAGGACAGCTTTGACTTCAAACATTTTGTAAGAAAATATAAATTTGCTGCTGTTTATAATTTCACAAACAGTTGCAAAATAGGAGATGATATTTAGAGCAGCCATATCAGCTGAATTGATGTTAGGCTACCATTTTTTCTCCACCTGAAAAATATGGGCAAGCTCACAAAAAACACTGCTTTCTTTATTTTATTTCTTTAGACTCATGGGTATATCCCAGTTAATGGGTCTTGCATGAATTTCATTAATAACTGCATCATCTATTCCATTTTCTCACAAGGAATAAACGTGGGCCAGTTCCCTGCATGTCTGGTCAGAGTTGGTTAGATCTACGCAAAATTAATTCAGTACTTATTGCACTCAACATGGTTTGCTGGAAGAAAATAATTTTTTATAGCTAAGACATGTTGAATCAACTTGTTTTACAAGACTTGTTGGTCAGTAGAGATACTTGTTAATTACTGATATATAGAGCTCATAGTTAAGAATCAACATGTTTTCTTGATTTTTAGGCAGTGGGAGATCCATCTGTATAATTAACACTGTGTTCAAAGACTTCAATACTTTAAGTTCATGTATGTTTTGATGCCAATGAATAGGTATGCTGTAAATTTCTATCTACACATATTAGTGCACACTTTTTTCACAAAGTGCTACAGACTGTTAAGTAAGCATGCAGTTTTGTGATTAATTCTATATAATTTATAAGGAATAAAAACACAAGGTGTGCTAGCTTAACTCCTTGCTCCATGTCTTTTAGTTTTTTTTTTTTTTTTTTTTTGTAAAGGAATGAACATTCTGTACTATTGCATTCTCTCTCTCTCTCTCTCTCTCTCTCTCTCTCTCTCTCTCTCTCTCTCTCTCTCTCTCTCCCTCTCTCTCTCCCTCTCATAATAAATAATAAAGTCTTATTATATATCTTGTTGCTTAGAAGCTTTGTTATGAGACTATCAAAAAATGTTCTATATTGGATTGCGAGAAAGTAAAAGTTTACTTATGGAATTTCTTCATGAATTTATTGATATAGGAATGGAGGAAAAAAGTTAATGGGTAACATACATTGTGTTAATGGTTACAAAACTAATGGGTAGAGAATTTAACTAGTTACTTAGTAATGGTTACAAAAGTAATTGGCTCACAAGGTTATCACTAATTACTCACAGAAATATTCCTTTACACCATCTGGTGATACAAATATCAACAATTTACTTTGTGGTATGATGTGGTTCAGGAAGTTTCATATTAATTACAGAAATAATGGGTAAAGGATGTACGTAATTATCTTATTCTTCAATACTGTATTAACTAATGTCAGCATATGTAGGTGAAGTATTGCACTAATTCTCCACAAGAATGTGATATTCTATATCAAGTGAACAGGAAGTTACATCTGCCACTTGTTATCAGCAACACATCGCAAATGTGCATGTATTTATTGCTTAGAATTGATTTAGGCATAAGTGTTTATGCATGAAAGTTGATTATCTTTCACCAAGATTAAAGGAACATTAATTTTTTCTACAATAATATGTAATTCAGTGTACAGTCAGAATCTATGGGTTCCTCGGAGCCAGTTGTGTTGCTAAGAACAAGTGTTCAACAAAGTATGTGTATGCATAGGCTTTTCTTTCACATTAATTTCCAACAAAACTAAAAGATTTTCTGGTGGTAAATAAATAAATATTTTGTTAACAAAGCTGTCAATTCCCAGGATACGATCAAGAGCTACTGGTGTACCAGAATTTCATTCCTCAGGAGTTTTCTTACATGCTAGTAAATCTACTGACATCAGGCTGTTGCTTTTGCATACTTAAAAACCATTGGTGTGAGCCACTGCCAGTGTTGATTCATGATCCAGAGATACCAAATTTTAGCAGATGTAGCCTTAAAAGTTTAAAGTTTGCTTAAAAAACGTGGCATGTTAAACATTTAAATTTTTAAAGCCTGCATGAAGTTTTATGTAATACAGTTTGCTGGTACTGTAGATATGTAATCATGGGTGTGTGTGGCGTCTATAACCAAGGGCCAGCATAGGTATGACAGGGCTAAGTCGAACCTGACATTATAGATTCTGGCACCTACATGAAAGGAAGTGCCCCATTACCTAGTACTACCAGCTGTGAGTTAAGTAATCTCTATTGTAACTCTACAATTAAATGCTTCTGACATTTCATCGCCCTCCGTGGTGTAATGGTTACCATGCTGACTTCATATACCCAAGGTCGCGGGTTCAAACCCGGCGGAGGACGATGGATTTTTTCGGGCATAAAAATCCTTAGCATGGCTTCCTTCGGAAGGGAAGTAAAGCCGTTGGTCCCGTGCTGTAGATTTACGGCACGTAGAAGAACCTCAAGCCTGATTGAGAGGCCTCTGAACAAAATTAAGCAGTCTTTCACGCCCAATTTAGAACGGGACGCTGAGAACCACAGTAGTTAAAGAGCGTCCATAAATAACACATTTACATTACATTCTGACATTTCAATTGCATGGACATATGTTTGTTGCATTTCACTTGTTGTCTGTTCCTTCCATTTGAAATTGCAAGGAAAGATGTACTTAAGATGTAAACAGCTTTAGTCATTCATGGAAAAGTAATACAAAGAAACATACCTTAGTGTTCAAAAGAATCAAAATCTGTTGATGATGTAGGCAACATACGCCTTCGAAACATGTCCAGGTAATTTATTACTTAGTGAAGCAATTCAAGTGTAAATTCAACTCATTTTATCCAATACCTTAGTGTGTTCGTATATGCAGCAAGCTGAAAAATAAATAGCATTTACTGCAGCAGAGTTACCTAACTGAGATATGCTATTATAGTCAAGGTGTTAACACAGTAAGGACTGGTTTTACAATGTCCTGATAAGTGTAACTTAGTTACTCTACAAATAAATTTTTCTGGTTGATAAGCAATGCTCATTCGACAATCACATTGCTTTCTCTGTATAGAAACCTTACAGGATAGATTGTGAGCATTAAGTTTGCCATTGTGAATTCAACAGAAGCGCTGCAGTGCAGGAGTTAGTAAACTAGAAAACCAGTAAGAATTGCTTGTGAAGCAGACAACAACAAGCAAAATGAAAGTAAGGTTTTTTTGGGTGATTTCTTTTGCTGGGAGACAATTCCGTTCACATAAACTTACATGTGTGTTGCTGACTATTTGCTAATGTTCTTCTCATTTCCTTATGCTCTTTCTCTTAAACCTAAATTTATACTACAATAATATTATAGACAGAGAAGGTTTGTGCATGGGTATGTGGGTTAATTTTAAAAACCATTCAACTGGTTTTAATAAATCTTTAATCATTGAAAAGGCCAAGTTTTAGTGCCAGACACAGACTATATATGACCTTATAATTCCATGAATGACTAAAATACTAATAATAACTTGTAGCCTATCTATTCGAATATGAACACATTGAAGTCATAAAAGAACATATTTCTGAAGACTGTATAAGAAGATGTTAAGGAAGTTGGAGGACATTCCACTTGCATGAATATTGGAATGCTTTATCCCTATTAGAAAATAGCTGCTACTGTACAAATTTGCAATTATAAGAGTAGGATTAACCATAGCACCTTCTGGATGATTGTAGAATGATTTCATTAAGAACAGTGGAAGGTAAATGAAGCTAATTAAAATGTCATTTGAGTTTAAAAAGCTATTCATGAAACATCTAGCAAGTTAGCTTGTCTTTTAAGCTTGTAAATTTTGCCTTTGTCCAATCTTTGGAAATAATTTTGCCTCTTATGACCCTAGGGTTTCTTCTATTGTGCAGGAACTTCCTTATTTTCTCTGTCATCCAGTAACTACAATTCTGTGGTGATTATTATTGCAAATAAGAATTTTTTCAATCATGAATGTGAACATTTATTTGTCTGATAATGGAGTATTGGCTACTCCAACTATTGGCAAAGTTATTTATCGAGTAGTGCCATTCAGAGATTCTAGAATGCCAATTACCTAGAAATCCAGTACATAATTTTATTTGCAGGTTATTGGTTGATTGTAGAACCAGTCCTAAAAGGAACATTTTTTCATTAGAGTGTGCAGTGATTACAGTTAGTAACAGATACCTAACTAGAAACCAAGCTGATATACATATTCATATCATGTATAGTTGCATCTAATCACTACTTGTAATCATTTATAAAAGTGATAAGCTTAAGTCTGTAATATAATTGTTAATTATATCCATTACTTTTAACTGTTAAGGTTATTTAACCATTAATTTATAACCATTACACAAATGTGATTGTCACAACCCCAATTTAATAGAATTTATTAATTCGTATACATTCCCTCCTGTGGCCAAGATTATTTTAAAGGAAATGTTGATTATCTACAAGTTTCTCAATGAGTAATGATGTAAGGAAGTAACATGTCATTTGTACATGTAGAATTTATAGGTATTAAAGTAGCCACAGGAATTCCTTCATCATTGATTAAGATAAGAAAGGCTAATTAAGGAAGATTATTTTACACTTCTCTTCTTTCTAGGTATACGAGAGAAAGATATATTAAAAATCTTAAGATATCTGATGGCACCACACTTCATCAGCCCAGGCTGTCTAAAATTAAAGGCAAAAATTCTAAGAAAACTTCGAAAAAGCCATTAATGAAAAGGAAGTCAAGGGAAGAACTTTGTTCTGGAAACCAGCTTGAATTGTATGAAGGAATGAAACCTTTTGTATGTAATATTTGTTGTGTGGCATGCCTTACAGAAGAACAGCTTGAGTTACATATTAAAGATCATGGCATTCTTAAGGATCAGGAAGATTTCAGGTGTAATATATGTGGTAAAGTGTTTGTGACAAAGAAAGTTTTGAAACGTCATCTAGTTGTGCACAGTGTAGACCGCCCTTTTGCATGTGATATTTGCCATAAAACATTTAAGAGACCATATGACATTACAATTCATAAAAAGAAGCATACAGGTGAAAATAAACATTCTTGTGATATTTGTGGCTATGCAACTATCTATCGATCAGCACTTGCAACACATCGTAAGAGACATTTTGAGGAGTACAAATACAGATGTGAGATATGTGGAAAGGGTTTTTTTGTCAACACATGGCTCCAAGAGCACAGAAACTTTCATACGGGAGAAAAACCCTTTCAGTGTGATATATGTGGTAAGGCATTTCCTTACACACGATATCTTGTAGCACATAAGAAAGCAAATCATCCAGATGCACAGCATCCTGTAAAAATTAATCAATGTGAGACATGTGGCAAAGTATTTGCCCATAAGAAGTCCCTCTCACTCCATATTAAATCACATACTGGAGAAAATGTGTGTCTTTGTGACATATGTGGAAAAGCATTAACAAATAAGGAACATCTTAAATTCCATCGTCGTATACATACTGGTGAAAAGCCCAATGTCTGTGATGTTTGTGGCAAAGCATTTAGCAAGCGTTGCAATCTTAAACTTCATCAGCGCACACATACAGGGGAGCGTCCATACACATGTGAAACTTGTGGTAAATCCTTTACTCAGCGTTCCACTTTAGTAATACACAAACGTTATCATACAGGTCAAAGACCTTATCAGTGTCACTTGTGTAGTAAAGGCTTTGTGTGTAGAGCCCTTCTCAATGCTCATCAAAAGAGTCACTGTGTGTAAAATAGTAAAAAGATGTTGCACATACTATGTTTAGTTTGCATTGCAAATAATTGATGCTAAACAAATTCAGCTAAACAATTCAGAATAACAAATATTGTTATTGTGATTGAAATGTTCTCTAGTTTACTATTAGGGAGGAGGATCAAGCAGAATAAATGGGCAGAATTAAAGATTACTTAAAACTTCCATGTAATGTGTCAGGGGATACTCTGTTGAAGAGACTATTCAATTTTGCTTCATATAAAAGCATTCACTAAATTCAGTCAAGATAGAAAAACTCAAGTTATAGATATCTTGACAAATTATATGAAAGCTTCTTTCTTTTGAAGGCACGTTCTTCAGCCAGATGGATAATTTGAAGTTGAAGACTTAAGAAAATATCCATCTGAGAAAACAAATATTACTACTACTACTACTACTACTACTACTACTAATAATAATAATAATAATAATAATAATAATTAATAATGATGATGGCAATAAAGATATAGTGATCATAATAATAATAATAATAATAATAATAATAATAATAATCACAATAATAATCATAATGATCATGATAACGATCATGATCATGATGATAATCATATTCATAATGATAATCATAATAATAAATAATAATAAAAGTAGGACTTGGGTGTTCATAATGGAATTGTGTTCCTTTATTTATATATATAATAAATGCTTCTTATGAATAAAAGCTATAGCAATTTAAATCATATTCATCATATTTTCACTCTTTCAAGAAGTAAGGCCCATTTCTCTTGCAGTTGACAGCCAAAGTAGAAAAAACCTTTACTAAGTACAAGGCTTTGTTGCCTGAGAACAGCAAATGTTTTTTAATTTAAGAATTTGTATAAGATAATCACTGTGTATTGCAATGCAGGATTCATAAATTGAAGTAAAAGCATGCTGAAAGAAAAAGATCACAGCATACTGTAACTGTACACTATTAAAATAGCAGTATAATGCAATTTCATAGTTCAGCTTGCTTCTCATGTGCATTGTTTTCTTAAATATATCATTGTCATAAACTGATATTTATTTTACAACCAAAATTTTACCTCAAGATATTGTTGTTCATATTCTGTGATAGCTTGCATATGTATTTGTAAATACTAAGCCATAACAGCTTTATTTTTCAATCATATTATGGTGATTTAAAAATCATTCATACAAATCTTAGTTGTTGGCAGTTTCTTACTTTATGTGAATCTTCACAAAAATTAGGTGATGACTATTTTCTAATGAAACAAAAAGAAATATAACAATTTCTTAAAGAAATAAATAACTGTGTTTTCATTACATCTTAATGTTATGCTTTTAAATTCTTTACAAATTTGCAAATTTTTTATTCTTTTGCTGCATATACTTTTTTTCCCCTAGAAAATATAGTGAGCTCTAAGTTAATGCATTAGTAAGGACTTTGTTTTCTGGATTTTTCCTTTGTTTATGTATGCTTTTGGAAACATTCATTTTAGTATGTTCAATCTACATGTTATATAACCCAGAGAGTATGAAAAGCAGAGGGTAAGTGTTATTATTAATGTACTTTGTTAAAGTTTATTAAAGAGGTCTACCAAAATATAACACATAAAATACATTCAAATAAATAAACATGCATCATTTAGCAATCCCCTAAGTGTTGATCCCAATTAGGAAAATAAGACACCTACTCACAATAGAGTATTCTGTGTTTCACTTTAGAATGTTACTGAAAGCACTTGGGAGTTGCTCAGAAGTCACTGTTTATTCAACTTGGGTCTTCTGTATGGAACACATTATGCAGTATGCCACGTAACAGCTGCAACATTTAACTGTCATATGCAGTACTATCTATAAAGAAAGTAAATGTACACTTAGTGCAAGTTTGTATTCTATTCTGCTACAGAGGGTAAGAAAAATATATTTTCCTCTTTATATCATAGTATGTACTATATATTGCATAATAGTTAAAATTGACTTGCTGTCTGTATAATTTAGTTGAGTATTGGATGAAACAAAGAGCACGTGCTGTTCTTGTAATTGCAGTACAATGAAGCTGTCCTATAGAAAGGTGAGTGGCCACACACATGCACATGTGCATGCACACCAGTTCAGACAGTTGCTTGTAGTTTTATAAATAACAAGAACCACAATTATCCATTATAATGAAGGGGGTTGGGGTTGATGGCCAAACATTCTGGGTAATCCATCTTAGTATAACAGTAGGCTTGACAAGCAATTACATTAAGAAATTCCTCACTGAACACATGTCATGAGTTATTTTTCTTGTATATTTAGAATGATGGGAATAAAGGTGATTGTTGTTTGCAGGGCAGGGCTGCATAGTAAGAAGTTCCATAAAACCAATACAAGTTTGTTTGTTTTTCATCAGTTTTGTAGGTACAGTTCTAGGAGACAACAGAACATAATGATTCCTACCATTGTCTTAGTGCTTGACCACTTTGAAACTAAAGCTGTACACTGAAAAACCTCTTGTCTAGGGTGTGCACTTGTTCATTCTGTATTCAATTTGTAACATTTAACACTTTGTTTTAGAGCATGGGTAGGAAATTTACAGAGGAAATGAAGGTAATGGCTAAGAAGTAAAAGTGAGGGGAAAGGTTGGTAGATTACCATGTTAGCACTATTGTTAAGTCTTTCATTTGTGCTAGCTTTTGAACTTTGAATGGGAGCAACTAGAGGATGAAGACAATGAGAACAGCCATGCATAAGTCCCTGGCTGTCCCCCAATGAATTTGAGGAGATAAGAGAGGATTGTTTTTATTTGCATAACTTGTGTTTAGTAATTTGTTATCTATGAGGTGATATTTTGGTGCATATGGGATGATAACCTTTTCTTTTGTTGGTACATGATCAGCAAGTAGCTTTTCTAAAAGACTTTTCTGGATGCTGGTGGAGTTGTGTGTTGCAGCTCTCAAAGCTCAACAACTGAGAACTTATGGGCACTTAGCTGTGTGAGTCAGTTGTCACTAGTGCTGTCTATAGGATCATTTGGCACACAAAGTGTGTCAGTTTACACTGGCATGATTGTGTACCTCTATGTTGTCATCTTTTAATACAGCAAAGTTGGGAAGTCTGTAATGATGTCACTGAGAGGTGGCAAAGGGTGCTTGGCCTGATTGCTGCAAGTGCACATTTGTTGCCTACTGTGGCACCTTGAGGCAAAGACCAAGGTCACAGAGAGTCATGTGTAGATGCCTGGTGGCATCCTGGAAGTCAAAGGCAGTGATGTCTGTGGAAGGCAGCTAATTGTCCCCCACAGGAGGTGCTGGTATCATGGCCTGATGAGTTGCATTTGGTGGCAGGCTGTGTCTAGTGGAGCTGGATGTGGTGATTGTTGACAGCATTGTGGATGAGCCCTGGGGCAGAGCGGGCAGTTGACCCGGCCTGTGAAATAGCCACCACTGCTGTAGATGGTTAGTAGTGGCAACAATGGGCCAGGTTGGGCAAGCCACAGTGTGGCTGTGGTTTACAGATGGCTGCATATTTCCATGGATATATTGAAATCTATTTGAGTGCACATTCTGTGTTGAACACTGCATAGAAATGCATACCCAGATTGAATCTTAGATTTGATCCTGTTAGAAAGTACTCTATTGATTGCAAATATGCTGGTTGCTTATATTTTGTTTTTATACAGTCATTTAAACTCCTAAAAAATTTGCTGTGCTATAGATATGGTTCAAGCCAATGCAATATGCATTTAAAAGTACATTTCTTCAAACTTCCTCCTTAAAATGGAAGTTTTAACAGTTTTATGTTTAACAGGTTCAACCCTCTCCAAGGTAAGTCTAGTTTGCAAATCCAATTTGATCTGAATATGTATTCAATTTAATATGGAAATGCAGATCATAATCAGCACAGAATATATACTCAAATCTATTTCAACTCACCAATTGTAGTATTTATTGCCATGCTCACATAGGAAGCAATGTAACATATACTTTTGATCCAGAGCAAATAAATTAAGTTAATTTTTGCCATGTAGAGGAAATTTTCATCCCAGTACGTTAATAGTAATAAACAAATAATAATAATGGTGATAATAATGATAATAATTATGATAGTAATTATGATAAAAATAATAATAATAATAATAAATAATGATGATAGATGATTTAATGAGCTGAAGATATAATCAAGGGTCTACTTTTGAATTAAAGTAAGGCAGCCAATTGTTATTTAAGATAACATGAACACTAGTTTGGTATTATCACATTTCAAGTTTAAAGGTGAACCTCCAATCATTAAAGCCACAATGAAGGAGATGAGTCTACAACAGGCATTGCAAATTTCAGTCTTATGAGACACCCCTGACCTCCTGACATAAGTTAACTGTCACAGCACCCTCTACTTGCCCAAACTCCTTGCTATAGCTTCAGTGCCACTGTTAGTAATTGCCCAGTCTGTTATCTACGTAGTATGTGTTCTATTTACAGAAATGTTTTTAAAGCCAAGGAAAAATGTCAATTTAGGCTACAATGGGAGGAGAAATTTTTTAACACGGGAATGATGGATGATGATTGTGCTCCAAAAATTGCTAAAATTCATAAATCAGTCAACAGAAACTGATAAGTATGAATGGTTGAATAACTTAATTGCAAACTTCAAAGTCATAATTGGAACATTGTTGGTGTATTATGGTGCAATGAAATAATTTTCCATAACAATAAACATTTGGAATGTGCAATGGAAATAAAAGGAGTTTTCTTCATCTTCCTCATCTGAGGTCACCTTCACAGATTTCTACTTCTCAAACACATAAATATTGTATAGAAGTATTACTTAAACTATTCAGATGTAGATCATTTTGTGATTTTGCAAATCCTTTTGAAACAGCCATTGTGAAGGTAAGATGACAGTTACAATTTGAGGCTGCTGATCTCGTAAACATAACCTTTGTGAAAAGCAAGCACAAGGATTGTGTTGCTTTAGATGCAAACATCTGATCTAAATGCATCTCAGATTGTTTACCACCAAAATCACAGCTAGTACAGTTCCATGCTTACCTGCGAACAGAGTTTTTCTAAATTAAACGTGCTAAAATCAAGAATAAAAGCATACTTAACTGATATCAGCCTTCAAACACAATTAACACTGGCTACTTGTAGGATAACCCCAACTTTTGAGAGCATAGTCACTGTGCCATAGTGAAAGAAAACTAATTAAAATAAACTGTGGAAATAAAGTCTATAATCCTAAATCTATGTTTAATCCTTCCTCCTCCCATTATTTCTTTGTTATGAATGATGTGTGTTATGATGGCCAAGGGCGATGAGCCACCCCTGCAGTGTCGCTTACTGTGCTCACCCCAGTTTTCACTTATCAGATAGTATCTATGTTGAGTCATGAAGTTGTAACTTTTTGTAACCCCTCCTCTATAAATCTTAAATCTAAATAGTATAATGACAAAGGAGCCAGTGGATGTAGCTCATGAGATAAACACCTAAAGCAATTATTTCAGTTGTAAACGGGTAACATTTGAGACCTTAAATGAATCCAAACCTCTGTTCTCTACAATTACTATTTCCAGTATAATTAGGTATAAAAAAATCACAGCAGCTACAAAGAGGAATGATGCTTTTAAGTAACTGTTGATGAGCAATAGCAATAGGAGCAATGATTATATATAAAAATGTTATAAATTGTGCAGATTTAATTCCAAATAAGGACAAAGTACTCACAGTGTGCATGACTAGTTGACCACTTGCTCTTTCTTAAGGGCAGGTTTATTGCAGTGCATTGGAGATAATATCGTGTACTGCCGTTTCATTAAATGACCACCTTAAGTTTATTGTTAACAGTCAAGTTGCAAGTCAATTTAAACTTAATTTACAATATTTTGTGCATACTATGGCATAATGTGTGAAATAAAGCCACAGTAGGTGAGGGATTTTATACAATGGCTACTACACAGTTTATGGAAGAACACCTTAAGGAAATACAGCCTGGACAGTGTACTTTACTTTATTGCCAAATACTACATGTGATGCACAGTTGAGCAGTGAAACACTATTGCAGCAGTATTGGGGAACATTTTTCCTCAATTAATCTGTCTCTGAACTCTTGACAAGTTTGTTAAAATCTGGATTATGATTTACAGAGCTGCACCTTGAGCTGCTTGGAGTAACAAGACACATGGTAGTATAAGGCCCTGGATGTAGTCACATTCTAGTAGTTGCTCCCATGTGTTCTCATGAGTTATGTTAACCCATTAGTGCCAAATTTATTTTTAATGTATATTAATTTTACAAAAAGAAATATATCAAGTATTTTAATTGTTAAAAAATTGAGGAATCTTGATGCATTTGGATCATAAATGTAAAATGTTGAGCCATCCTAATTTGAGGATGCTGCATGATTGGTACAGTAGAAGCTCTTTAGTCTGGCATTCTGCGGTTTGGCATATTCTTAATGCACCACCAATTGAACTGTCCACATTTGGTTGTTTTCTTTCTTTTTCATTGTTTATTTGTTTTTATTGATTCGTGCATTCATTGACCTTGACTGAATGCAGATTGAATATAAATGTTACCAGTGATTGTCAAAATATGGTGCTAGATTTGTCAGAAACTGTGCCAAAGAATCCTTCAGAGTTATAACTCCTGAGAAAGTTATAGATTGGATTGAAATCAACAAAAGCATGCCAGTGGTCAAAGAAATGAATGATGAACAGATACATAGTGTTTTAACTCACAAGAATCTTAAGTTCAGGAGGTGAAATTGGTTGAAGAAGGAGCCATGGAAAATGAAAATAAAATATCATGGAAATAGGCCTATGGTACATTACGTAGATTTATAAAATTTGCAGAATCCAACAAAAGTTGGAACTCTGTAGAACTTATTTATGTATTTGTATTGATTTTTGAAGAAGAGATCAAAATTATGGACATGTGATATCGGAGACTTTAATAATCAATGTTGGTCATGTGTATTCAGGTTTTACTGAACTATTTTTATTTACATGAATGTTCAGTTAAATATTCTAGGTTTGAATTTAAGTTTTGTACTATTTTTTTTGTCGTAAAATATATGTTTTAATCATCTGCATTTTTATCTAGTGTTTATCTTAAGCATTCCTGTTAAAATTGCTTGTGTTTAATAGCCCAGCAAAATTGGTAATTTGGCATTGGTGGTCTCAAGAGTGCTGAATTAAACTGGTCCCAAATGTGCTGTATTTTAAATAGCTTTTACTATAGTGGGTTTATTCAAGCACTGCTTATTTGAAAACTGGCAAGAAATAAGGGAAATTATAAGTATAAACTTACAGTAACATTAATAATGGAGTAACTCTCATTTACAAAATGTTTCTTCCAAAATCATCCAAAACCCAAATTTAGTTACGGTCTAACTGTATTTAGAAGGACATTCAAAACAGAGTAGCATTACTCTCACCACTTTGTGTTCTAGGTTTTGCTTTATAGTTCTTAAACCAGCATTTTCTTTGCTTTTCATGTTTTTTGATAATATGCAGTTTCTGAGCATACCATATTTTGAGTACCTTCTGAATAGCATGTAGTTTGTGACCATACCATATTCTGGGTGCATTACTTTTGCTGGATGAGAGGAGATTTTGTTCTTCAGCAATCTGTCCTCCAAATTCTTTCTCTGGAAGAAAGAGTTTCATCTTTGATATCTTGAAAGACAGGTATGCATTTACAACAGTCTTATCTACCATCCTCATGAAAAGGCATTAATACATTTTATTTTACCACACAATGCAATTGAATGTTTATCTAGTAGCTAAACCTGAAGACTGATGTCTCCCATAAAATTCTTGTATGTTTTCACTGCATACAATTGTTAACAACACTGTTTTATTATTATTTTTTTTTTTTTTTCCTCCTCTGTTGTGATGAATTTCATCATTGGGTTTTAAGAGTAGATTGTGCAGTGTCAAAATTAATAGCTAGTTAAACACACACACACATCATTCCATTTCATGACCAGAATAATGTCTTTCCAAATTCAAACTCAAAATATTCTTTTTCTATGCATTATCTGCTGTTGGAAAAAGTACTTGATCTGTTTCGTCTATTTTGGAGACCAATGTTAGGTCACCTTGTGCTCCTTTCCACAATACAGTAAAAAGTGACAATAGTCTTCATTATTACATAAGGTCTAATTCAAATTCTATGAGCTTGAGCATAATAAACTACTTTTTGGGGTGAGGCTTACACTATTTGAGAATCAATTCATCAGTTGAAAGACTCACATTTTACAATTGTATATCAGAGCTGCTGCTAATATTAATTTTGTGCCAGAGCTGCTGCAATGGTTTCATTGGCATTTTGATTGTCCTTGATTGGATTACAGATTTCAGTTTAATACTCATTGCCTCTTTCAGTATTTCAGCCAATACTGAACAGTTTATGGAAGGCAGTAAAGATTAAAAACACAACAAATGCTCAAATTTTATCAGGTACAACTGAAAAATGTGTTTTATTTTTACACTCTCTAGCGTATCTTTCAATTTCCTCTAGCATCACTTTTACAGTTTTTTTTTTTTTTTTTTTTTTCTTCTTTTATGAAAATGAGTTAAAAGTCAATATCTGACAGATGTTCACACATTGTTTCACCTTACACACAGAAAATGGCTAATTATGACTGGATAAACTCAATATTCCCATTGGATGTAACATTGCCTTCCACAGTAAGGGAAAGGTCCTGATATAATTGAAAATTCAAGGTGTTTCAAATACAATATATGTATTTCGAGCGCATGTATTTACTAAACTGCAAGCCATATAACTATGAAACTTAGTATACATATTTATGCATTTCTCAGGTTTAGATTGCAGATGTTCAATATGTCCTACACCAGCGCAAAGAACATCACAGCAATACTCAAATTCCTACAATACATGGGTAGGCATGTCCATCATCACTGACGTTATCACAACATGGTTCCAGTTCTTCAACTCTTCGATGTTCTGTGGTAGTGTTGGGAAATAAATGTTGTTCGTAATAAAACCCTGGAGAAAGAAGTCATGTCTGCTGGCTGCAGAGGCCAGCTGAGAAGTGCTAAGTCACCAACTCCTTTACAACCAGTCCAACAATTCAGTGGTGCTTCATTCAGATATTCATGCGCTTGGCAACTTCGATGAGGGGTGCCCCAACTTATTGCCATATGAAGTTGTCCTCGTGCAGCCTTTGAAATAACCAGTTTTGTAACATTGTAAGATACTACTGACTGTTAACTGTCTTTCCATCAAAGAATGGGCTGTAAACAGATGAGTGGAATATTGCACAAAAAAATTAAATTTGGGTGAATCTCATGCATTTTCAATGTGGGTGTTATAGGACCCAAATTCGAACATTGTGTTTGTTTACCTTCCCACTTAGGTGAGAATTTGCTTCATCACTGAGTATGATGTGATTGTGAAGGTGTTAACATTATGAATCTCATCGCAAAATGTCGCATTTGTATTTGTCATCAGTATGTAAGAGCTGTAACCTGTACAGCTTCATAACCAATCGACATTTCAAAACACACCAAAATGTTGTAGGCAGTTGTAAATCTTGACTGGCACGACAAGTTAATTTAGTATGATTATGTTAGAAGTGGTATTGGGTGGCATGAATAAAAGTGAGATGTCTCTCAAAACTTGCAATTTTCGAGATGTGTCTCACTTTCGTATGAATAAAACTTAGAAACTCAAGATGGAGGTGACCTTAATCACGACCAATATCTCGCTCCTTTATGTAATGAGATGTGTCTCAGGTTTTGGTATGAATAAAAAGTAGCCATGTCTCACTTTCATGAGATGCATCTCATGATGTCTTAGGGCACCTCAGTAGGTGTTTTAAACACATGAAACATAGCTTCTTGTGAGAAATTATAGGCAGATTTGATATCAGTTTTGGTTTTTTTGAGCTCAGAAGGAAGCTTTATCAAACCAGGAGATTTTCTGAAGAATTAAATTATAACAAACTTAAAGATTAAAACAAAATGTGCAGTGGTTCATACATTTTCTTTCCAATGCGACAAGAACAAGAGATAAAGCTTTATGCAAAGGAGCAACGATTAGAATATTATTGTCATTAAAATAAGAACTGAAGCTTTCCTGGCGACGTGTTAATTCAAAATCTTCTCGGGCTTCTAGCCAAGTTTTTACCTGGCTAGAAGCCCGAGAAGATTTTGAATTATTGTCATTATTTTTTCATTTTAACTTCTGTGGTCATACCAGGGGATTTACTTTAGAAATAATTGTAAGGTTTCTTAGCATCGGTTTTGCAGTTTTATACTATTTAACACATACACAAAAACATACTTAGAGACACTGTTGGGATAGAAGATGATTCTAGTTAAAAAAAATTCTCTGCCCCAGCCTAAAATTGAACCCTAGTCCTTTGGGTGAGAAGCCAGAATGCTGACCATTCGACTGAAACACTGGAAGGTAGTAAACCCTGAGTTTCAGTGTGGCATCGCAGAAGATAGAGAAATCTCTAAGAATTCAGAATCCAAAACTTTTTAGAAAGTTGTTCTACTGTAATTGCACAAAGGATCAATTTTCTGGCAAATGCTGCTGCATTTCAAGTAACTAAATCGATATGGCAACAGTGAGATACATTCCCTAATACAGTTGGAGCTTTGGATTTCCATATCATAACCAAGAAACCAAAATTTCATGTAGACGAAATCATTACCAGGAAAGGCATTGTTTACCTATATCGAGCTACAATGTACATAGTAGCTAGAGAAGGTATTGTATTCCACCCAAAATTTTGATGTCAATATTTCACTAAAAATATAAGTTTTTAGGTCCCCTGAGTTCAAAAAAAGTTTTTGGAAGAAGATCTGTGTGTGTGTGTGTGTGGGGGGGGGCAGCATAACCCAAAAACCATTAAATACCAAACTTGGTATTTATGTTTAGTATCTCCCAAGGATGTGACACAATTTTAAAGAAAATCCCCCCACCTAAACTACCCATTACATGGAACAGTGTTTGAAAAGGTTGTTAGATCCAATGTTGAGAAAAATTGTTTTGACTAAAATACTGTATATTAAAGATATTTACATCACAAATAAAATGCATCTATTTCATTTTCTGGGGATAGTCTCTGAAGAACTTTTTATTCTGGATGAATTTTACATAACTGATAAACAGTAAGAAATAAACAAAAACATACTACACAAAAATGTGCATCTTGTTAAAACACAAAATTTATGTAATTTACGTTTTTCTTGTAGAGATGATCGTTTAAGAGATATTCCTTGTTATTGGTTTCAATTTAAACCCATGTTAAATCCTATCCAACAGGAAGCCTCCTTTCATTTTGTCTCTCTAGTTTTACTGCTGGCCACGCAAAGCAATCCAAACTTCTTTTGTTTCACATAGCAACCAGCATTTAGAAGATTTGACTATCAGTTTAGCCTAGTAGCTTACATATTCCTTTATTTCCCTTCTCTCCACAAAGAAGCAAGTAAAAAGATCAATTCTGGTAATGTTTTTCCAATTAGCATGATCTAGAAAAAGAATAATAGTTTGTAAAAATGGTTTTATGTGGAGCTGCTAGAAAAAGTTATGTGAGTGGAATACATCAGATTTTTTGTTTTATTCTGCTTTTAATATTGCTTATTTTCCTAATCAATTAAATTTCATTATAATCCCTATCAAGCTCTCTTCCTAAATCTTGTATTCATTGTTCATTCTTCTTGTCATTGCAAATTTCTAATTTTTTGATAATTATGAGTTTATTAAATATTTTATAAAACTCTTTGAAACACGATTAAAAAGGAATGTTTTCTCCTCCATTTTGACAGTATATTAAATTGTATAAATTCAATCACAAATGCTGAAACAAACCTTTACACCCATGCAACAATACATTGTTGATCTGTTTACATGCAGATAGCAATGTATGAGATGCAGGTAATGCATCTCAGTTCGGAGGGAAATTGTTATTCTTACAAAATTAACAAGATATGTCTCAAGAATAGCTGAGTCACATTTTCTATTAACGGTGTCTCATAAGACGTGTCTCACTTTTATTCATACCACCCATTGTCTTCAGACACATACATATCCTATATCTACAAACTTTAATATCATCTACAAATATTCTCATTTGGAGGATCACCTCACCTGAAACGTCTTTACACTGTAATCGCAAAATTGACTTCGCAAACTTGAGGATACAAAATGCTTTCTGCTGCGAGTTGAAATGAAACATGTGATGGTAATCAAGCAGAACGTATGGCATCTTGATATCTACCAGCAATGTATATAAACTAGATAATGTATTTGTTCCTCTAATAAGCAAGCCATGGTGCATTGATCTATAGTTTGTGGTACATATATTCTTTTTTAAACACCCTGTAGATGACTTCATAATTTCATCATGTTCATGAATCTGTATCTTATTAAAGCTTGATATCAAGAGTAGCAGTCTAGGTGTGTTGTGGAAGCTTGACAATAAACTGAACGGTGCACTGGTAATAAATAATAATAATCATCCTGTGCCACTAC
Organism: Hymenopus coronatus; assembly: GCA_030762935.1. Taxonomy (NCBI): domain Eukaryota; kingdom Metazoa; phylum Arthropoda; class Insecta; order Mantodea; family Hymenopodidae; genus Hymenopus; species Hymenopus coronatus. Next base: position 260,208,511 of record CM060900.1, read on the forward strand.
AGTACTTATGGGTCTTGCACTACTAACCCAATTATTTGCCACATGCCAATTTCTACTCAGCAGAGGTTAAAGGGAGATGATATGGGCAGTAACCCTCATTCTCAGCCAGAATATTGGTTATCATGACTGGGATCATTGCCTATTACAGCTCCTCACTTTCCTCACCGTGCTAGTGGGCACTGGTCCTATGCCCAGGACCTAATATCCACACCCCAAGGTAGGACCATACCTAGATGCATTCCATGGCCAGGAACCAGATTTCCACACTCCAGCCCACTCTGTCATGGTGCAGTGCAATACACAGTATGCTTGAGAATATTTTTATTTCCTCTGTGAGGATGAGATGTCCTTATGGAATTGTTGAACCTCTTCAGGATAATCATCCTATCAACACATGTTGTAAGGTTTTATATTGGTCCTTGGTGAGGCAAGATGTCAGTGTCATTTAAGCATATTTTGTGAATCCACCATTTCCAGAAAACTGAGTATCCTAAACACTTACAATGATGAGCAACAGAAATGTGGATGGGAAGATTAAATATGTTTTAGTGTTTGCAGTTTTGTGTACCTTTAATTCTGACCCTTTTGGTATAAAGTCTCTGGTTAACATTCAGAAATTGGAGGGCAATCAATTAAGTTAAGATTTTAATAATAATAATAATAATAATAAAAATAAACAAACAAACAAGTTTGTTAACTCGGTTTATACATCTAGCCTTTCTCCTATTCTAAAATATAATTTCCTTTAACTGAACACATTTATCACAGAGTTATTGTCAAAATGCCAATATCTCAGCCATCTATATCCTAAATCAGTGAAGAAGTGCATAATAAAACTGCAAAAGCTAAATACAGCTCTGAAATGTTACTTTGGCATTTTTAATTCCTTCATTATTCAAATGAGCCAGATCTTAGTTCACAGTATTTGGCCAAACAGTACTTTACTCATACTGGACACTTTTTTAGCCATTTTTGAGCATGCACTATCATTGTCTTACTCTGCCATCATTTATGCATAAACTTTGCCAGATATATATTGAGTTTCAGAAAGAAAAAATTACTGAAGAACATGTCAAAGCCTGAGTAGCATTTCCTGGCAGATTCAGTAACATTTCCTGGCAGATTCATCTCAGGAGATATTGGAGAGCAACTGCACTAATGGCTTCATTGCTAGGGCACTGCATTGAATAACAATAACAGCTTTCGATTTCAGTAGCTGTACATTTTTATCACAAGAAAATGCATCGCTGAGGTTCATTTCATGATCTTCAATAGCAGTGTATTTTTGAAGAATTGTATCTCAGCAAGCAACAACTTCATGATCATCACCTTTTAGTAGCCCATAGCGGTACAGAAACTTCCGATTACAGCTTCACACCTTAAGTAATCTAGTTGGTATGTATGGTCATGAAAAAAAAAAAAATGGAGTCATTCCCAGATTCCATGTGTTATTAACACACATGTAGGAACTGAGAATGGTGAGTGCCTGTGAGCACAATGGTAGCCTTATAAGCTGCTGAAATCAAAGCAAGGAATGTTGCAGTGGCTGAGAGGTTAAGTAGGCACTTCTTGCATTTACGAGCTCCCGTCAAATGTCACATTAGTTGTTTTTTATGCTGTTAATTTCATGACTGGATGTAACTTCAGTATTTGAAGTTATAGGCATATCCATGCAGACAAAAACATAATTGTTCTAAAACTCTCATTTTAAATAACTAAAGAAATAAATTTAAATAAACTATTATCTTCTTAAACTACAGTTGAACCTCATATATGCGTAAGTCAAGGGAACAAGGGAAGATTAATTGTAACTCAGAATTACTTACAACTGAGATTTTGATAATGCATCATACATATTAAAAAAAAAAAAAAGGGGGGGGGGCAATACAATGGGCTTACATGTGCAAAATTTTACAAACAACAAAGATACATATGAAGAAAACATTATTTTGAACTTGGTGCAGCTTTAAAGAAATCAGTTATTAGCTTGTTTCACTTTTCTTGCCTAAGTGCATAAACCTCATTTTGCAAACTTATTAATGAATTTAGAGCTTTTCACTACCATTTTTAGTACTAATGTAATGCCTACCACATTTATTGCACTTAACTCTTCAAGATTTGAGTCGTCATCCACATTACTGTCAGTGTCGCTTGAAGCTGGTCCACTTTCTTGATCACCACCATGTTTTTGGCACAGAACAGCAATAATCTGCTCATCCTGTAGTTCCACGCACACGCACATGCACACACTCACACACACACACGCACATGCACATGCACACGCACACACACACACACACACACACACACACACACACACACACACACACTCTCTCTCTCTCTCTCTCTCTCTCTCTCTCTCTCTCTCTCTCTCTCTTAGATTGTCACAAAAGTATCAAAATTTGACTCTCCGGCTCATTTATAGGCTCATCAGCAATATCATCACCATCATCAGAGACAGCCTCTTCCTGTAAGACACCAGATTTAATGAAGCAGTGTTTCATTGCGGCGGATGACACCTGCTTCCAGGCAGCCAAAATAAATTCCAAGTAAATTAATGGTGAGATTTTCATTTCCTGCATCAGTCAGTGTTATTAAGTGTTGAACCAGTATTTTTCTATAATGAACTTTGAAATTTGCAATGATGCCCAAATCAAGTGGCCCTACTCGACTGGTACAGTTAGGAGGGAAAAATTCCACTCAACATTTTCCGAAATTATTTTAGTTGGATGTGCTGCGCATCGATCCATAAAAAGAAGGATCTTCTTTTTCATTTTAATGTCCAGTTTCTTTAACCACTGTTCAATTAAAATCATAGTCATCCAAGACTTCCTATTGGAGTCATATTCTTAGGTTTTGTTTTCACACCCTTAAAACACCTTGGGTTCTTGGATTTTCCTATCAAAAGTGGGGGAAGTTTGTCTGATCTCTCTGCAGTGGTGGCAAGAAAAACTGTTACGCAAATTTTACTTTTCTTCTCTCCATGGCATGAGTCACTCTTTTCAGCTAATGTCTTGCTGGGAAGGAAATTGTAGAATAGGCCAGTCTCATCACAGTTGTAGATGTTTTAAGGCTGATAATCCCTTATGCTTCGTGGTAGAACCTCTTTCTTCCAGTGTTGAACCGTGATGTCATTGACAGCATTTGATTCGCCGCAAATTGTTTTCCCTGTGATTCCACGACAATGTTTAAATCCTTGCCTTCCTGATGAAGCCTGGAAATCAGCCGTGATCATTATTTTAGCTAAATCTATTGCTTTTGCTTTCAGCATGTTGCCACTGATTGGTAGGACTGCAGCCTGTTTCTGTTGGAACCATGTGAAAAGTACCTTTTCCAAATCAGCATATCTCCCTTCATGCTGGCAGCTGCATTTTGTTGATTTGGCACCCAATTTTAAAAACTCGTCCAAAATAACATTTTTGTTGCTGATGACTGTACATAGCATGGAGTAAGCAATTTCTAAGTCTAAGCAACTTCTGGTTTGGTTTTGTGTGGATTAAGCTCCACCTCTCATATGAGTTTCACTTTCTGATCTAGCGTATAACATTTCCTTTTTCTATTCTCCATGGCTGATTAAAAGCAACTGAGAACTGAAAGGCTAACAGCTGTTTAACAATAAACACCAGGTACTGAACATTTTTATCTTTACTTCTTGTTTGTTGCTGCATTGTAGCGCTCTACCAGCAAACATATTGTTGTTTATTCAAAATCTTCTCGGGCTTCTAGCCAGGTAAAAACTTGGCTTGACACCAACGTTTCGAAGAAGTGCATCTTCCTCGTCTTCAGGGTGAACTGAGTTCACATTGTGAGTTCACCCTGAAGACGAGGAAGATGCACTTCTTCGAAACGTTGGTGTCAAGCCAAGTTTTTACCTGGCTAGAAGCCCGAGAAGGTTTTGAATTAACACGTCGCCAGGAAAGCTTCAGTTCTTATTTTATATTGTTGTTTTTTTGTTTCCGAGGCCTAAAGCCGCACATACAGCTTGCATCTTTGTCAACAGAGATTAGGAAAATACCCTCGAGTTTCTTTTAAGATAGTGTATGCCGTGTGCCCATAATTACATAAAACTGAGTTGTATTTCACTAAAATTTAATATGTATAATGGCAAATTACATATAAATGCATTATGTATAAATAAAGCTCTGTTAACAGATTTCTAAATTACATTTTGCCAGAACCTATGAAAATTTACTTATAAATGCGAATTACTTACAACTGGGTTACATATAAAACAGGTTCAACTGTATAACACAAAACTAAGCAGAGTTAATATCAAGTGTATAAACCCTTACCATGTATAACTGCTCTGAATCTTTGGAGCATTGAAGAAATTAAATTTCTTAGTAATTTCAGAGAGAAGCTGCAACATCCCAGGCTACTTGTATATTCATGCCTATGAATCATCTTTTGTCCTCTGCGCATTTGCAGGGTAATTTGAGTGTAGCTCCGCTTTCACCTCAGCTGTCACATTTTCAATAGAGTTCAAATCTGGGGAACACAGGGTCTAGTCCATCACTCTGATAACTTGCCTCCCCAAGAGCCAATTTAAAACCTTTAAAATGTATTGACAGGATGATTATCCTGTAGCAGTTCAACAATTCCATCAGGATATCTCATCCTCAAAGGAAATAAACATTTTTACAACTACACTGGCACAGTGAGCTGGAGCATGGAGATCAGGTTTCTGGCCACAGAATGCACCTGAGTACAATTGTACCCATGCCAGTCTGGTTTTTAAGTTGTGGGTATAGGACCAGTACCAACTAGCATTGTGAGGAAAATGAGGAACTGTGATAGGCAACAATCCCAGCCATGAGAGCCAACATTCTAGCTGAGGATGAGGTTTACTGGCCACATTACTTCCCTGCATTGGTTGAATCGTTCACCTCTTATGGGTAGAAATGGGCATGAGTTGGGTTGGTAACCCAAGGCCCACAAGAACAGGAGTGGCACAGGATTATTATTAGCATCATAACCGTATATTGCACACTGTTCTGCATATTGTCAAGCTTCCACACCTAGACTGCTACTCTTGATATCCTGCCTCAACAAGATACACATTCATGACCATGATGAAATTGTGAAACCATGTATTTTGCATAATATCAGAATCACTTGGGCAGTAGGCAATCACATTTCCTTTATGAGTGGAAGAAAATGTAGCCTCATATGGGAATATAATGCTATTCCAGTTGTGGATAGCTCTTTCCTCTGCAAATGTGAGGTGAAACAATCTGTGATCATCTGTTAGATGTTTGGTTTTTTTAGCTGCTGTTGGAACTGATCAAGGGAATTGTGAATATGCCTTCATTTCAGAAATAGTTTGGAAAGTGATCTTCTCTATGACTTTCAATCCCTTCTCTGAATAATCTCACCTACCTCTGTGCTATAACTGCAGAGAATCCATTATATCCAGCTCCATGAGTAGAAAAGCCGGCATTATTTACTAGTGCAAGGAGAGATTTTCTTGTGTCTTAAGTCTTTGTGTGGGCATTCTGCCATTTTTGAATGCAGTATGATTCACAGAAAGAAAACCTGGTAAGGCCTAATATATTTACCCATCCTTTTAATACATCACATGGTTTCCTGTGCAGCATATTGCAGTTAGGTAAGATAAACTGTTAAAGAAGTAACAAGTAATATGAATTGTGAAGCTACTTACAGCGAAGGCTTAATCAAATTAATAAACAGGTATAATTTACACACTTCACTTATATATTGGGTAGAACAATGCTTTGCGGAACCTATACCCGCATCCTCAGCTGTTGAACCACTACTGCTGGAATCTGATGCTGTTGGTGCTGTCATTTGGTGGAAGGGCAATGAGTTTGAATAAGCAATCCATGTGATTGGCTGTGTGGCGGCATTTTAGGATAACAATCTTTTCCCATGCTGTTTAGTCAAATGGACTTGATAATTCTTTTAAAATTTTATTTCTGGGTTAATTTCATGGTTGTGGTGCCAAAAATGGTGTGCAACCATGAAATTAACCCAGAAATAAAATTATTAAAAGAATTATCCAATCCATTTGGGTTAACAGCAGAAAAGATTTTTATCCTAAAACAGTGCCACACAGCCATGAATTTTGAAATGCCCCTCCATGGATTGCATATTCAACCTCATTGTCCTTCCACCAGATGACAGCATAAACAGAAGGACAGCACCAACAGCATCATATTCCGGCAGTAGTGGTTCAACTGCTGAGGATGCAAATAAAGGTTTCGCGAACCGTTGTCCTACCCTATAAATAGGTAAGAAAGTGTGTGTAAATTTAACCCTTTTATTAATTTGTTAAAGAGGTATAATAATAACTTATTCTATTATTAACCTTACCAAATACTGTGCATGAAATGCAGTATATCGAAAGTAAGTAGCTACTGTTTATTGATTAAGCATAAGTAAGTGCTCACATGAGACTTGTGGTAAGCATTTTAAATATCTAGTGACTTCTGCATTGTATACATTGCTATATACGTTTAAATAAGATACAAGAAAATGAAATTGTTGTATTTAAACAGGCATTTTTTTGCAATATAATTAACCCTCCCCAGAAATAAAAAGTGTAAGAATAATAAAATACAGCAGATATTTATGTAACATACAGAGTGCCTATGACCAAAATTGTTACTACAGACAGATTGTAGAATGGCTGTCTTTAAACTTGTGACAGTAATAGTAACTCAAGTGTATCACAAATAAAAGAACAATTAAAGTAAGTTGGAATGTTGTGAAGTTTGTATATCTTGGCTTATCCTAAAATAAATAATTTTGTCCTTTTGCTACTGCTTCATTACTGAAAGTGTAAAATATGCTGGAGCCATAAGTTTGAGATTATTTATTGTTTTAAACTTCTACATACATGCAGAAGAAAACAATGGAAATTACACTCAGTTTATATTATATAAACTGGTGACAAGAGTGTAACAACGTTTGTTCTGAAACAAAAACAGTTTTCCAAAATTCATAGACCCTATGTTCACTGCTATTTGATAGGTACTCAATTTTTGTTATTACATTAACTCATGTAATAATTATGATAATTATTTTTGTGCAAACTTGACGTAAGTTTCACAGTTAGTATTAGTAGCATTTCCATTATCTTCCACCAGGTTAATAATGATGGCCATATTATGAGTCCAATGGTTTGCTAGTGTGATGTTCCAATATTCCTGAAACCTAGAAAAATGTAACCTTTTTCTGAATATCTTTGTGTTTAATTAATTTAGCCACAATAGGAATCATATTTTAATAGGTAATTCATAGTTTTCTATGGGAGTAAAATGTATTGAAATATTGTACTTTACTTCTCAACAAAAATATTTTTCTTGGAATGACCCAAATAAATTGGTTAGCTTGATAATCTTAACCTATGCCAACACATGTTTATTTCCAGCTTACACAGTTGAATCACTAATCCCTTTTGTTAGAAGAAAAACTTTGGCATTGCCAACAACTAGCTGGCTGAGCAAGCAATAGTTTTCAGCTTTCCAATTTAGTCGGTTCCTCAAAGCTGGATTTAACCTCCTAATCTTTGCATCTTTCTTTTCCATTATTTAGAAAATTATGAATTTGGCATTTAATCTCATCCTCCCCGCGTTCATTAATTTTTTCTTTTTCCCCATCCCCTCCCCTGCTTTCATTCCTGTTGTTTATTTTTATTATGAAAACTTCATCTGTCAGTTTATTGCTAAAGTTGAATCACCTTCCTTTAATTTTTGTTTTTATTTAAACCAGAAGTTTTGAAATCTCCACATGTTTGTTGGTGAGTTTAGCAACATTATGCATGAAATAGTTGCTTTTAACGCTTTACTGCTCTGCTGAACATTTAACTGCCCTTGTTCATTGTGCCTTATTTCTTACAGTTTAAACTATGTAAAAATAATAATAATAATAATAATTTATTCACCATTTGATAATTACAATAGACTTTGTCAAGAAAAGGCTTAAAAGCTATGTAAAATATATTACATTATGAGTACTAAACAACATTTACATGTCACATTTACTTTTCATGTCAAATTCCTGTATACTGTAAAAAGGATGTTGTATTAACTATTTATAAACCCGCTCTTTATAGAATTGAGCATTTAACATTAACACTGTCAAGGGAAGTGAATTGAAAAATGTTATACCTATTACTTTGTGATACCTTGAGATCTTCTGCAGTCTGTGATATGGCACATCAACTTTATTCTTGCTACGTGTATTATGTTTATGTATATCTCCCTGTACATCATAAGTATGTAAATTCTGTTTTATTTGGACCAACACATAAATATGTATATATCATGTTTTCTGGAATGTACAACAATGACCGTAAATTAAAAGAATGTGGACGTGTGTATCCTATTTTCATTCAGAATGCCTCATTTGTATGTCAGTAGTCAAAGGAACGCAGTATTGGTGCACAATCCATATGATATTTAAAATTATTGGACTCTCAACTTTGGCAGAATTGCCGTTCTTTGAGGGTGTGCATGCTGCTGATAACAGTTCGGTTGATTTTACATCATATGTAGTTAGCAAGAGTGCTCTGCTCTTAATGTATTGATGGTTGAGTCAGTATAGCATTAGTCATGAAATCCCAAGATACAGAGTTTGCACCAGTCTCTAAAGTTTCCGTTTTTAGTTTTTTAATCTTCTTGTTTTTCTCAAAGAGGTAAACAATTAGAGCAGCATTAATACGCTTATTTTACATTTCTGAAGCCAAGATGATAAACCCTTCAGTACAAATTACTTTCAAAATGAATGATATCTACTTTGTGTTCAATATAAGTGCAATAATTGTCAAAGAACCTGCATGGATTAATGAAATAAAATAATTAGGTTCGTTGAAAACATTTATGTAAAGTGTGCTTTGAAGTGTAGTAACTAAACTATAATGTTGGGGTGGAATAAAAACAAAAGTGATAATTACTTAGATTCGAACAGTGGTACTTTGAATTTATCTGTATATTATGCTGTGTTAATCACCTGAGCTACTGTGGTCCTGCGAGAATGTGCTTTTGAAAATCTTGTCTTCTGCCTACACGTGACAACTGTGAGAATCATGAATTGCTAAACATTATGTTCATATTGTAAAAGTATACACATTATGTACAAGAAAAGAAATTGTTTCGAGGTACGAAACAGAGATAACATAGAGTAACATCCTAAGCTAATCTAAGTTACAAACTTCTGAGCTCATGTACTTTTTGATGCCACGTGGTACCAGTGTGCATGCTTAAAAATTTCACTTACCAGATACTTGTTGAATCAGATGAATAATTACAGACACAAAATTTAGCTGCTTGTGGCGAGGTTCACAACACTCCTAGAATTTTTTACAGGATAGGTTAATTTCTTCATAGGTGCAACCTCTGCAGGGATATTGCAGATTGTCAAATTGAACAGTTTCTCTTATGACCTGTTGTATTTTGTGCTTTGAATATTGTAGTATTTCTTGAAGTCTCTTTGTGTTTGCCTTTCATGTAGAGATGAAATGTCTGAATGCACTTTGCTGACTAGTACATAATTCTGAATTAGTTTCATTACATACTTGTTTCATTATAGTGCTAGTTGTTCATTTGAAGTTCATTTGACACAATGATAATATTGTTTCATAAATTGTGAACTGTGGCTACAATGGTAATGTGTATGTACATAACACATCAATGTGTGATACACTGTATTTTAGAAACTCCTTCTAGGAATATGGAGAAGTGTACCTTTTCAGTTAAATGCAGTTGTGATTGAAATGTTCTGTATTGCTTCTGCATGCTAATTGTACATTACATTTATTTTATTTGTCAGTATGAATAAATCATATTACGTAACGTAGCAAAATAGGAACAGCTCTTTATAAAATACAAAGAAAGGAAACAACATAAAATTAAAGGTGTCGATGGAGGCTTGAAGCTTCAACTCCCTCAACATCTTGACCTGATGCCCACATGCTTATCATAGCACTAAATGTCACTATATCTACACTCTGCAAATTTTGGGTGTTCACTTCACGGCACACTGTGGTTTGATCAGAGGTGTGCTAACCCTAAATACATTTTATGCTGCAGCAAAGAATTTAGAACCTATGGCCCATAGGTTCCTTATCTCAAAATGTTTATCTTGTACCCTTTTATAATCCCGCCAATTTGTGCAGTCAAATTCTGGGACACACTGTATGCATGTGTGTATATATATACACTTAACGTAGTCAGGATTTTTAATTCTATGAATAGTGGTTTACAATGTTCAAGTTTCTTTAATAATGATATAATTCTTATTACCTTTTTCTGAATGTTTAATTCCTCAGCTGTTCTTGGATTACTGCCCTTAGTATATTCAATATATAAATATAGATTCAAAAGAATGAAAAGGCCATTCGAAGAAAATCTTTGGGCACTGCTTTTTTTTAAGTTTGCTAAGTGAAATACCATATGTGATAGTTTGTTGCATACAAAATCAATATGTGGATTCCAGGATATTTGTTTATCAATCAAAATACTAAGAAGCTTTACATTATCACGGGCAGCATTTACATTTTTTAAATTGAAAATTATGTCTTGCAATTTGCTGGCATTCATAAGGAGGCCATTATGTCTAAACCAAATTTGAGCTTGCTACATGGTTTCATTCACAGACTGGGTCAGCAGATTCAAGTCTTTATTGATATTAAGGAGCGTATCACCAGCATAAGCAACTGTTTGACAGGGATAACATTTTAATACATCATTTACCATTACCAGAAATAGCAGGGGTTCCAGTACTGAGCCCTGCGGAACTCCAATTTTTACATTGATGCTGCTCAATTGCTTTCCTCTGACTGTTATTAGCTGTTTACGATCATCTAAGTAAGATTTTAAAATATTTAAATTTTGTGTTTGACCCCATATGTTTCTAGCTTTTTAAGCAATATATTATGTTGCAAACAATCAAAAGCTTTGCTTAAGTCACAAAGAGTAGCTTGAGTCAAACCATCATCTTCAAAAGTCTGATAAATGTTTTCTACAATTGCTAGAATTGTTGATTTTGCTCTAAGATATCCAAATTGATTACTAAAAATTGTTTTTGACTGACATTCCATAATTTTTGCATTGTAGGAATTATTGATATGGATCTATAATCTTTTTTATACGAGGGCCGATCAACAAAGACTGAGACTGATATTTTCCTGTAGCTTCCATGATAGTTTACTATCTGTAACATAAATATTTGAAAAGAGCGGGTTTTTATGTATAATGTTGGTAGGCAGCAGCACTCTTGTATCGATAGGTTGGTAGTAATGTCTATTTTGTAGACCCTATGTGCATTTCGCATACCAGACAATGGAGGTGATGTGAGAGGGGCAGTATAGCGCAAATCAAATTCTGTTTTTGTTTAAACCATACAGCCACCGAAACTTTTGAAAAGCTGAAGCAACTGTACAGTGAAGATGCACTACCTCGTGCAACAGTGTTTAGGTGGTTCAAAGACTTCAAAGAAGGCTAACTTGTCAGTGTTAAGCAAGGTGGGCCTGGTGTTTCGGCTTCTGCTCTGACTGAAGTCAACATCAACACAGCTGCTGTGATTGTCCGAGAGGATTGGCATATAACATTACGTAACCTCAGTGAAGTGTTGAGAATTTCATATGGCAGTGTGTTTACAATTATGCATGACCATCTCCATATGACCCGAGTTTGTGCTCATTGGGTGCCATGTCTATTGACTCCCGAACAAAAGGCTGTGTGAATGGAGAAAAACAGTGAGGTGCTGCATCTGTTTGCAGATGGAGGGGATGCATTTTTTAAATTGATTATCACGGTGATGAGTCATGGCTGCACCATTATGATCCTGAAGGAAAACAAGCCAGCACAGTGTGGAAATTGCCAGGTTCTCCAACACCAAAGAAGGCAAAAGTTGTTCCATCTGCAGGGAAAGTGATGGTGGTCACATATTTTGATTCTAATGGAATATCCCAGCTTTTGGAATTCTTTAATTTTTTAGTAACTGTCATTACCTCAATGTATGTTACTTCTCTAAGAGAGAAACTCATTTTATTTATTTGGTGTTACTTCATTTAAGAAACTCATTGCAGTGTCTGGACATGAATTAACCTGTATTGTTATGTGCTGAATTGGTAAGAAGAAATCATTAAAATTATCAGAAATTATGCTTCCAGAAATATCACTTTTAATATCTCTACTTGTTACAGAGTTTATGATAGATCATGCAGCCTTATATTTATTGTCTGACTTTTCTATTATTTTGTTTAAATTTCTTTTTGAATCGACTGAATCTTTCTTTATATTGTTTCCTATGGTTTTTGTGTGTTTAACAAAGTCTGACTTTGTGTTGTTTTTTTATAGGCATTTATATGTGTGTATTATTTGCTGTAAGAGCTGTTAAATAAAGTAAAAAATTTTGCAAAATATACCAACATTTTTTTTTTTTTTTCAGCTGATTCCAGAGTATTACAAAGCAGTCCACTGAAACTAGATTATTCTTAAATTTGTATATTTTCTAAACTGAGATCTCTGATTTCTTTTACAATTTTTGCTGATTTTTGTGAAGTATATATTTTCTGGGATAACTTTAAAGAGTAAAACTTGATGATCTACTAAATTGGGCTTTAATACTTAAGCAGATAACATTTTGGTTTCAATTTGTATATTGTCTAGGCATGCAGTTCCACTAGTAGGAGTTGTATGTGCGCAATGATATCCCATCTGTTGTAATAAATTTAGAAACAAGTCTATCCTATTACTGTTTTTTATTATGTCAAAGTGAGCATTGAAATCGCCACATATTATTATATTTAAAGTTAAATAAATATGTTTAAACATTTTCCATATTTTTAAGAAATGTTTTGGGATCCCATCTGGGGACTTATATAGCGTGATTATTATAGTATTGTAATTGTTAACTAATACACCTGCCACTTCATATACTTTTTCTATACAAAATTTGTTTAGTTCTGTATTTTTTTATGCTAATGAACTATGAGTGTAGACTGCAATGCTACCATTTTTATAATTACTTCTATGTAAGGAGCTTACTAATTTAAAGGTCTCAATCTGCATAGCCAGTGCTCACTTATACATAAAATGTTGCACCTTTTCTTAAGTAAACACACTTAATTCATCTACCTTTGTTCTCAAACATTGCACATTTAAATGAAGGATTTTCACAGTGTCTCTAGCATCTACATATTGTTCCCTTACTATATCTACATTTTGATAGTCCAATGCTTTGTTTTCATTGTTGCTGTTCTCATCTTCTGCTACAGGACTAGTTTGCCTGGGTTATATCTATTACATGCCTCAGTGAATGTGTTGCTGTAAAGAAATGTTCTCAAGCTGTCTCATCTAATGCTAGTGAAGCCAACTTTCTTTATATTGCCAAACTATCATTTAGGGGAGAGGATGTTTTGTATTTGATTTTGATCAGTTTTATTAATCCTTGTATCAACCCTTTCTGAAAAATGTGTCTTGACTAAAGTATAATACAACCTCAGTTTATTGTCTAAATTTAGACTGGATCTGATTAAAACTATCAGTATCAATTAATAAAAACCTCAAGGGTAAGGAAACTCTGTGCACTATTAAAGAACATTAGCTCATTAAAATAACAGTCTATATATGCCACTAGATGTATTAACTGTCAGATTTTAAATTCTGTATAACTAGTCTTTGGAAAGAAAAAAATCTTCAAAATGTTTCCAGAGATAGTACTTTGTACATGAGATTAACAGAAACTTAAATGTCTTCTTAGTACAGCTACCTGAAGATGTGTGTTAAAACAACATATTTTGGAGCCCAGTTGATGTAAATTCAAAGGTATCAAGGTTTGAGTTGTGTATGAGGGGGGTCAATAAATATTTGTCTTTCAAAATAGATGTTGTTGCTAAGGCAAATTTGTGCTACCATTGTGTGTTGTAATTGTTTATACATCGCCAAAACAAATTTGGTATTGATTCCTAGGTTAGTTTGGTTTTGGCAGGCATTTCAGCTAGACATTCAACAAGTTTTCACCTGAAAAAAAGCACAGCACCCTTCAGTGATTTTGCCTTTTACCTTTGGATGGGAATACTAATGAGGTAAGAGCAAAATTAGATGCTGTTTATGGGAACTTTTTACCATTAGTGACAAAATTAGATATTGGGTCAGTGACTTAAAATGTGGTCGAACTTCTATTTTGATGAGGTGTGCCCAGAAAACCCAGCAACAGTTCATGATATGATTCTTGCTGATCATAGAACAAAATTTGCAAAGTGGTTGAGACCATAGAGGTGTGCTGACAGGAACAGAAGTTCATATTTTGCATGAAAAGTTGCAGATGAAAAGGTTGTTGGCCTGATGGACACTGTAGTTAATCTCAGTTACAACTTCAAAGCTGTGTTTGAAGCTATTTAAGCAAAATCTGAAGGACTTTTTGTGACAAGTTGCAGCTATCTGTAAAACTGGATTAAGCAGTATACTCCAGAAACCAAGTGACAATCAAAGAGTTGTTTCCAATGAAAAAGACAAAGCCAGGAAAGCGATGCCAGCAATTTTTTGGCATGTGAAGAGTGTCACACTCAGTGATGACTAGAAAAAAGGAAAAATGATTACTGCACAATGCTTCATTGAGATATTGATCTCATTCAACAAGAAGTTGAAGGAGACATGGTCCCATTTGGCAAAGAAGAAAGTGCTGTTACACCACGACAGTGCACCAACATGTTCATCCAGAGTTTTTGCTGCCTAACTGCATAAAGTATGTTACAGATTGTTGCCATACCCCCTATGAAGAAATGACTTGTGGGAACAAAATTTAGATCAATTGAGGCCATGTTGGGACAGGTGGCATTTTGCAGAGCTTGACAATCCCTATTTTTGGGGGGTTCAAAATTGGAGAAATGTTGGGAGAGGTTCAGCCTTAAAAAGGGAGCCGTAAGGGAGATTTATATGTAGATATAAATAATTTGTGTTTGAAAAGAAATACCATCTTTATTTCTAACATACAGAAATTTATACATTCTATTGCATACCATTATTTCATTTTAACTCACTATTGTTCATAATGATTTTATATCTGTCAGTGGGTAACCTAGAAGAGAGCCATGAATGGAGTGTGATATGTAGGCTTAGCTCAGCCCAATCAGGCCCAAGCCTGTCTTGAGGATATGTTATAATTTACTATCTGTTGTAGGCTTGTGATTCAAAATGGTAAATATTTGCAATGAAAACTATGTTAAGCTACTCTGGGCAGAAGCATGCATCTGTAATGCGTTTCTAAAATATTATTTCCTGGAACCAAATATCAATAATGTTTGTCTTATAAGAAAGCCTGAAAAGCATTTAACAGTTGAAGTCCTAGCATGGCTAGAGTTCATGCAAAGCTGTAATTTGGAGAGATAAATATATCCACATTACACTATCATTTGATGTGCAATATCTCTGTCCATCTTCTCCCTCTCTTTCTTCCTATTAGCCTGCCCCACTCTCTCTCTCTCTCTCTCTCTCTCTCTCTGCCTCTCTCTTTCTCTGTCTGTCTCTCTCTCTCTCATGTGAAGAAAAGTTGCACTGCTAGACTTATTATTAATCATAGGTTTATTGCATTATATACTATAATTCCTGAAACCTTATGCTTTCCTTATGTGCACTTCTCACAAACATGAAACTCTGTACATTTAACAGTCACATAAAGCATTAGTCATCTTTTATAATACTTTATGTAATTCGTATTATAATGTGGGTTTGGGTGTGTATGTTTTTCATAAAGAAAACTGCTTTATTATGTTGACATATTGGACATTGACTGGTTGTTATACAGTGGATATTTTCTTTTTAAGGCTGCAATTGTATTTGTGGGAAATGGGGCAGTTTAATTAAATAAAAGCTTAAATACAGTCAGTAATTAAAATAAGGGTATTGGTTTACATGAGGAATTCACAACAATATTTTCAATTTCCTTCAATTATTAGAATTTTCGAAACCTCTATATATGCTCTTTAGTAATTATTAATAGTATGCTGGTGAAAATGGATATGTATTTACAATTACAATGTCTTTCAAATGAAGACAGAGCGACCTCAATCTTTTCATTTTAATTTGTCATTCAGACCATAGTCTTAATATTAGTTCAAACTGATTACATAAACAACCTAATCTTTTTTTGATATACTAACAATATCAAACTTGTAAGCAGGCTGTAATTAGGAATACAAGAGTGATTTTAGTGTTCATATTTGGTGAAACATAACAATTGCAGATCTGTTATTAAAGTTGAATCTATTCTGCAAGTAACTATTTCTACACCTTACCATGTTAGAACCTATACATTTTATGACCTCGTTTGGTAGATATGTACCATTTATGCACACTTCTACACTTATATTTCTGTTCACTCTG
The DNA here is from genome assembly GCA_030762935.1 of Hymenopus coronatus. Taxonomy (NCBI): domain Eukaryota; kingdom Metazoa; phylum Arthropoda; class Insecta; order Mantodea; family Hymenopodidae; genus Hymenopus; species Hymenopus coronatus. The sequence continues at coordinate 260,224,860 of CM060900.1, forward strand.
AGACTGAAAGTTATTTTAGGAGCATTAGTTATGTCTAGTTCATACACCATAGAACTCTATTCATTTCACATACTACCATGGGGTTATGGGATAAACTATCTGCAAAATTAGAAAATTCTGTGCATGGTTTTCTTTCTGTACCTGTTTCTTTTCATCCACCTTTAGCTTTTTAAGGTGATGATAAACTTCTACTCTCCTTTGTTTGGAGTTCTTCATTTAGGTTCACTTACACACTTGGAAACAACTAGATGATTGTGTTTAGAAAACACTAATTTTCATTCTTTTCTGCATATTTCTCAACAAAACAATAAGTTTCATGAAAATGTGTCACACATACTACAGATCTGCTAAATGATAACCAGGGCTACTCTTGAAACAGCGTAAATGCATTTACTTGATAGACAGATACTTTAGGTAACGAAAAACTACTTCTATATTCTTCAGTTTTTATAATGTTACGAGAGGCATACTGAAACTCACGAGCAACCCATTGTAAAAATTTAAATTTCAACAATGTAACGAAACGAATTGCAGGATTGTAATCTACAGACTTTAAGCCACATGTTGACACATTGTGACGTCATTAGCTTCTATCACGTGACCACAGACGGTGTTTGAAAAATGGCTGACATTGATGTTTCGTTTCGACAGCGTGCTGTCATTGAATTCCTTGTGAAAGAAGGAAAATCTGCTGTTGAAATTCATCTCAGACTTCAACGTGCATATGGAGGTGTCTGCATGGGTGCCAGCAGTGTTAGAAGATGGGTGAAACATTTCAAAGATGGAAACACGAGTCTGCAAAATGCGCCTTGTAGCTGGCGTCCTCGAACTGCATCTACAGAACGCAACAAGGAAAGAGTTGATGAGCTCATTACAGGAGATGGGCGTTTCACTGTGAATGAAATTGCTGCGCAACTTGGAATAGGACATAGTGCAGTGCAAGAAATGATCCTCAGCTTGGGTTATCGAAAGGTCTGTGCCCGTTGGGTCCCCCGTTTATTGACTGAAGACCACAAACTTCAGAGAAGAAACATTGCACAAAACCTTCTTCAGAGATTTCATAATGAAGGTGATGAATTTTTTTACGTGTATTGTGACTGGAGATGAGAGCTGGTTCCATCACTATGAGCCAGAAACGAAACGTCAGAGTATGGAATGGCACCACTTGAACTCACCATCGAAGAAGAAAGCGAAGACAGTGCAGGCTGTAGGAAAAGTTATGGGAAGTGTCTTTTGGAATGCACAAGGTTGCATTCTGGTTGACTTACTTGAGCCTGGACAAACCATAAATTCTGCCCGCTACATCAAGACACTTCTGAAGCTCCGTCGGGTTTTGCGTGATAAACGCCCTGGAAAGAGGATCATCCTGCAACAGGATAATGCGCGTCCGCATACTGCCCGTGCCACTAAGGAGAAAATCAGGGCATTAGGGTGGGAAACTCTTCCACATCCTCCCTACAGTCCCGACTTGGCACCCTCTGACTACCATCTTTTCGGTTCTGTGAAGGAGCAGATGCGTGGCCAATGCTACGAGATGCTGGAGGATATTCGGAAAGCAGTGCATCAGGGTCTGCAGGCAGCTGGAACGGAGTTCTATCACAAGGGCATTTTCAAACTTGTAGAATGATGGGAAAAATGTGTTCAAAACAATGGAGACTATGTCGAAAAGTGAAAGAAAGTCTGTAGATTATGATGATGTATTTGGTTTGGCTTAAAAATAAATATTAAGATTGTAAAACAGTGTTGCTCATGACTTTCAGTATGCCCCTCGTATAATAATTTCTTATGCACCCTGGCACTGCACACACCTCTGGCTTGTTTATGCAATATTTACATTGCAACAGAGACCATATCAATGGAAATATTGGCAAAGTACAGAAGCAAGGAAAGCATTTTTCACTGAAAATTGTGTTGCTCAGCTGATAGGATGGGTGGTGACATTGTCACATTTACCAAGGCTGGGTCATGTATAGATATGGCTATGCAACTATATGGTAACAGCTTTTACAATATTTAACTTGCTTTAACTTAGTGTATTTCTTTATTTCCCTTCTACTTAAGTAATAAGACAATTTCTGGTAATGTTTATCTTGATTAGTAGGAAGGAGAGGTAAGAATAATCTTTTGAAAAAATAGTTTATTGCAGAATAGGTAGTGAAAGTCTGTAAAAGGACTACATCAATTTTTTTTTTACATGTAAGTGAATAGTTATTTAATGTTTTTATGATATACTGTTAATGGGCCAGTCACATTGTTGATACAAGCTTTTGTACCTAGGCTAAATTTATGCATAATTTGCTTTATGATGTCCTTTAAAATGTGTGGGTATTTAAGATTTTTTTAAGGTGTAAAACAAATGCAATAAATTATTTCCTGAGCTAATGGCACAAAAGTATATGTAATTCCTTTTAAGAGGCAGTTATTTACAAACACATCCAGAATGTATATAGTATGTGCTAGTTATATATCTAGAAGCTGTGGATAGCTGGAGTCGCTGCAGGTTACCAAATGAGAGACATTATTCTCTCTAATTTTGAAATGATTCAAAAACCCATTAGCTTTTGTAGATGACATTTCTGTGTGAGACAGGCTTCATTTTGTGGTAAAAAATTAGTAAACAGAGTTTTAATATTGTAATTAGGTGTGCAGCTGTAAGAGTTCTGTATATTGGTCTTCAAGTCAGCATTATTCAATTAACGTGATTAACTTTATCACTGGGGCGGGTTTTCTCCAGGTACTCCGGTTTCCCCCGCCATCGCATTTCACCGGTGCTCCAGCATTAATGTATCATCAGTGTCACCGCCTGTGGTGCCATAAGTAGTTAAAGCAGGCGTTAAACACTACCAAAAAAAAAAAAAACTGGGTAGGTATTATCAGTAGCATTAAAAGGTAACTATGCACCAAGAACAGCATTTATTTTGATCTAGCAGCACCACCACAAAATTATGGATGACTTCATGAATAAGATCAGATTAATCTTTGAGTTTCTTTTCTTTCAAAAATTTAAGCTAATGGGAACATAGGAAAAATGGCAAAGAAAAGCCTGAAAAGCTCTCAATATATGCATTTATGTAAAATAAGATTAGATTTGTTCAAAAGTAAAAAGCATGATTGGCAACAGTTTATTTCTATTTTTCAGTATGCCAAATCAAAAACATGCATTTGCATGAATTTCCAAGATCTGCTACAGCTTAGGTATGCCAATCTATTCTTGCTTATACGAGGGGCATTCGATAAGTCCTTAGAAAAGGATAGAAAAACAGTTTTTTTTTTTTTTTTTTTTTTTTTTTTCTCTCTCTTTCCCCAACATAATTTCCTTTTAGCTCAATACACTTTTCCCAGTGTTTCTCCAACTGTTTTAAGCCTTGCAAAGAGTAGGATTTCAGAATGTCCTCAAAATAGGCATCTGTTTGGGAAATGACCTCTTCGTTAGACGTGAATCGTTTTCTTTTGAGCCACCCTTTCAAGTTTGGAAATACAAAGTGTCATCCAAATCTGGTGAATATGGTGGATATTGTAGTAATTTGGAACCTCAATTCTACAATTTTTGCCATTGAACCTGTGCAGGTGTACACCCTTGAATTGTCTCGATGGAAGAGAATTTTTTTCTTTGACAGATTTGGGTGTTTTTTCTAGATTTCTCCGTTCAACTGGTGCAATAATGATGCATAATACTCTCCATTTATTATGCTTCCTTTCTGCAAGTAACAATACAGATGATTCCACATACATCCAAAACACAGAGGCCATCACTTTGTCTGCAGATTTCACCACCTTTGCCTTCTTCAGAGCTGGTTAATCTTTAAAATCCTACTGTTTCAACTGCAATTTTGTGTCTGCAGTATAGTAGTACATCCTTGTGTCATCCACAGTTATGTATCAATGCAAAACCTTATCAGGATTGTTATGTAAAGGGCCAAACCAGCTTCCAAATTGATCACATGATTGCATTTATTTGCCATTGAGAGCAAATGCGGCACCCGTCTTGCAGTGACCTTTGTCAAACCTAATTTTTGGTGAAAAATTGTGAACACTGTACTATGTAATATGCCTGTGTCCATATACTACTATTTTACAAACTTCGATTCGGCAATCACTCTAAACCATATCCTGGATTTTGTCAATAATTTTGGAGGAAGTCACTTCTACTTGACGTCCGGAGTGATGTTCATCATTTGTGGATGTGTGTCCAAGTTTAAATTCATTTAAACAGTTGTAAATTGTTGCAAACGCAGCAGCAGATGTGCCATGAACTTCATCCAACTCGGCTTTTATCTCTTTTGGTATTAAGCGTTTTAAATAGAAGTGTTTATTCACCACACATTCATTTTTCTCCATCTTTCTAAATAAGCACAAGATTGTTGATTCAATCGCCTATGGCAATGAAACCACGTGACATATAGCTTAAACTTTAACTGTCATCTAGTAAGAGATAATGGTTAATAAATACAGACTCTCTTTGATGTTATGAGTGTTATTTCTTGGATTTTCTAAGAACTTATTGACCCCCCCCCCTCGGTGATTCAGTGATTTTAGAGCAGGGATGTTTTTTCTCCTAACAATAATTTGATCACCTTCCCTCTGTGTGTGATTAGGGACAAAATGATATAGAAATTCTAAATGGAATCTGGAATGCAGTACAAATAAATTTACAGTGATTTTTTTCTGTGGCTACAATATTGTTGACAACAGTAATAGATACACAAATTATGTTATAATGCAGCTGTGTTTAAGAATTAAATGAGTCGTTCCAGGTCAAACTGTACAAATTCAAAGAACTTCCAGCATTAAGTGTTCAATTTTTATTAAAGTTTAATATTCCGCAGAATATATAAAAACATAACATTCATATATTTTTATTTTTAAAAGTATGATTACTTTCTCTAATCAATATAAAGATTTATGTATTTGTGTGCACATCCTTATATATAAACAAGTTTTTCTCTGCTCCTAATTATCATCCATGATTAAATTTCAGTTTTGTTTACAGGGTATTAATTCATTGTATAATGCTCTTTCTGTAGTAACACCAACACTAGACAAATGTACTTTTATAATGTATTTTTAAAATGCAATATTTATACATTTTGTATTTATTTTTTGAATTTGAAAAAATATGGTTTGTAACACAGGATAGCTAAAGGTTGAAAACTACTGAGGGAATTTAGTAGAGCGAAGCATTTACTTTCCTAGGAAAGAGAGTAGTCTTTAACTAGTGCTTCTGATTTTGGCAGTGGTATGAAAGCATTTAATGTTCTCATGCTGTGTCATTAGTTTTATTTTTTCATATTGAGACTTTAGTAGCTCACATTCACTTTTGTAACCCACAGTTGTAGGGGCTACTGAGTTTGAACATAGGTAAAAAAAGTTGAACATCTTCAAGTAATAAGTATGCCATATTGATTGCAAACTTAATCACAATAAAATGATACTCAGCTCACAGAACTCTAGTGAATAGATGCACATGCTGCACTGATGTTGAAGAAACTGACCACACAGCAATGTCTATCAGAAAACACAAGTAAAAGAGAGAAGAAGACAGAGAAAGACTGTGTGGAAACATATGGTCTTCACACCCCTCGGTTTGCTTTGAATTCAGGATCCACCCCATACTACAAAAGCATGTGGCTTTTTAACAGTAGGCTTTTGTAATCTCTTACAAAGATGTGGCACATCTTTGTGCCGTTTCTAAATTTTATGAAAAATATACATGCCATTACTATTCCATCTCTTCAGAGAGAAATCCTATGTGAAACTAAGGAGAGAAAGTGGAATCTCCAGATATGCATCCAGATTCATTACCAAGAGATGGCCAGAGTGAGATTTAGTATCACAAGGGTTAAATATTCCTTTGTGTGTAGCATTTTCCTCATAGTGTGCATAGGGGTTATACAGAAATGACAGAACTATCATAGGCTGATATAAACTTCAAAATGTTGTTTGTACCTTTATAAGTAATGTGAACAAAAGCATGAGTTTGTAATTCAAAATTTAGAGAACTGTGGGACACTAAAAGTTTTAAGGAGACCAAAAATAAAAGGAAATAGTATCTGGAAAAGTTATCATTTTAGCAAACTGTAAGCTGTGATGATCCATAGGGATTTAGTTTCAAAATTAAATAGATGTTCTAATACTAGAGAAAAGCACTAATTTAATAATGTTTGATATCTCAAAGTGCTTAAAGAAGACTGAACAGTTTCAGATTGTAAAGTTCCAGAAGAAACAATTGAGCTGAAGTTAATAACAGTAGTAGTACTCAAGCTATATGTGCACTAATGATTGTAATCATAAATATTTTTATCGTGGATTACAAACATTTCTTCTTCTTTCTAGGTGGTTAAAACTTCACATTGAGGATCATGGAATCACAAAGAGCGAGAACTGTAATACTTTTAGTGACATTAGGTCACTGGCCAACCTAGGAGAAGAACATGAATGTCAAATGTGTGGACAACTTTTCAGAACAAGACCACTTCTCAAGCGTCATGAAGCAAAGAATTGTGAAGGTCCATATACATGCAGCATTTGTAGTGGGACATTCATAGGCACCGAACAAATAAACCAACACAAAAAAATTCACAGCACAGATACAGAAAAAGTTAACAAGTGCAAAATATGTGGAAAAATTTTTGCACACAGAAATTCACTAGCAGTGCATACAAAGTCACATAAGGGTGCAAATATGTGCATTTGTGATATCTGTGGAAAGTCTTTGACAAACAAGGAACATTTAAAGTTCCATCGTAGAATTCATACTGGTGAGAAGCCCTATGAATGCGATAATTGTGGGAAGGCATTCAGCAAACGCTGTAACCTAAAGTTGCATATGCGCACACATACAGGTGAGCGTCCATATGCATGTGAGACATGCGGGAAAGCATTCACACAACGTTCAACACTTGTCATTCATGAGCGTTACCACACAGGGGAGAGGCCCTATTGGTGTCAGATTTGTGGGAGAGGTTTTGTTTGCAAAGCACTTCTTAACTCGCATCAGAAATCACTGCATTTAAAAATTTTAAAAATTGAAGAATCTTCATCTTAATGGATTAACTTCATGCTAAATTGGGGAGGTGGGAGCTGAATGCAAACATGGAAATGATCTTGCTTTTTAAAACTATATATTTGTGAAATATGTTTATAAAAAGGAAAAAAAGAAATCAAAGAATGAAAATGTCTTGTTATGGATGCACAAAGTGATCCAGAACTTTGTATATAGACCTTGAACATTATACCACAATGCTTCGATTTTGAAGCTTACAAACAGAAATGGTAAATAATTAGAAAGGTTTTATTCTTGTGTACAAATCAGAAATAAAAATGGAATTTAGATGAATAGAAATTAAAATTGGGATTCCTTATCATGTGCCACAATATCCTGATATCCTTTTGTATTTTTACTCCTCTGAGCTGTTCTATATACCAAGTATAAAAGGGATGCATGCTTTATGACTTTTTTCCCCAAATTCTATGTTAAATGAATTTAGGACCCTATTCTTTAAACTGATTATATCAAATAGCATTCTAGTGTAACAACACAACAGGTTTTCTATGTATGCAATATGTGCCCATATTATTGGCCTTAAGAGATGGTTATTAAACGACACAGATTTTTGGTAAGGTTTCAAAGTAATACAAAATCTTAGACTTTGCAAACCTTCCATTGCACTATGTATATGTATGAAATATGACACATTTTGCCGCTGTAAATGGTTACAAAGTAAAATATTAAATAAAATTCAGATGTTCAGAAATTTTAATTTCAAAATTGTTTAATCTCTCACAAATATGCAGCTCCTAATTTGTGTAAAGTTGAACACTTGCAGTTGTCACCATGCAGTCAATGAAGTTTTGCAAACACTGCTGTAGTAGCTTATCTGGTGTTAAGCATCATCCTTAGTAATGCTTAGAGTGAGGAATGATTGAAACAAAAGTATGCACTAATTTCTTCAATTATTATAGACTTTTTTTTTAATAGAAGATACATCATAATGAAAATGTGGTCCTTTAGCCTGGTAGCGGCATTTAAATTCCATACTGCTAGTATTTGCATTGTTCTCTTTCTTTTGTTTATTTCTTGCACTTTTTTGAAGTTATAAATATGTACTGTTCTATAATTTGTTCTATTAAATTTGTTATGCTGAAAACCACTTATTAAACACAGGTTGTATTAGTTGTGAATAGAGAGGTTATATTTTACTACTAAGCCTGATGCTTTATTTGTTTCTGGCCCTGTGCAAATAGGGTCATAACTATGCATGCTGAATTCTTTTTACTGTTTCTAACCAATGATAACTATGAAGTTAACACTAATTATATATGTTTGGCTCCATAGCAGAATGAAATAGACATGGGTTATATTAAAACCTTCAGAAACATTGTTGTTATGGTTGTGTACATAATAGCTTACCAGACATACACCACCACATTAAAGTGGAATTTTGTACATTTATACTATAAAAGGATAGTTATTGTTCACTATAACTATTTTGATCACTTCTTATATAGACTGCATCAGCTGTGACACATGCAGTAAAAATTTGTTGTCATTATATGAATAAGCAGACCGTTGCGCAGTGTTAACATGTTTGAGAACATGTATTTTTGTGAATTGAATACTAATGCAAGTCTTTCGCAATGGAAAAGTTGTAGCTACAGGTAGGCTGTATCATGTAAGTGTTTGGTTTTATAATTGCTTTGGCTAGTTATGTTTCCAGATTAGAATTACTACGATGATCTAATGACTAAGCTTTATATTTCATTTTATTGAGATGGGATTTTAAAAAAGGTGCCATTAGATAGCATGATCATTTGTAGTTATGTTAAAATTCATTATAAAGCTTTCAGTTAATGCTAGTAATAATAATAATAACAATAATAATAAAAACTGAAAACTGGAGATTGCTTTTCTAGTTTTTATTTGAATAGAAGTCTATGACCATGTGTCACTCATTTGCAATTTTTTGATTGATTAAACTATAATATTTTAACCATAGAAATTCTGCCTAATTATATGGAACTAGAACTAGAGCTGAGAAGGCCTACTGAGGAATTGCATAAGTTTTTAAAGAAAGATGTTGTGCATTTTAAATATGACTTCGACAAATGTTAAATTGTTCACTAGCGAAACAAATGTTTCTCACATAAGCACTCCTACTAGTTAGAAATTGATATTGGTTTTTCAAAAAAAAAAATTTTTTATACAATTAGGAGAAATAGGTCACAACCATCAACATGAAGCATTGGAAGGTCTAGAAAATTGTCTAATGAAGGTTGTGATTGGACAAAAAAAACAAAAAAAAAACACCCTTGTCAATGAGTATACTCGGAAAGAAATTTTACATGCTGTTCTAGTTATTCTAAGAAAATCTGGTAAATAGCAGTATTATTGAAAGAAATGCCAAAGTTGCCAAGAAGTATAAATAGAATTAAGTAAGCCATTAGATCTGCAGCTTCCATACCATTTACAGATAAAAGCAACCTTATCATTTTTGGTAAACAGTGACCTAACAAAGAAACAGTATATTCAAATGAGAAGGGAATTTAAACAGAAAAATACAAATATTTCACTTTTGTATTAGGCTATAAGGCAGTGAGTTGCAGTGTTATCTACTAAAAGAAGACATAACAATTAATTAACAGGCAGTTCTGAAACAATAAACCTCCAGTCATTGGTTGATTTTACAATTAAATGAATTATTAAGGTATAAGAGGATGTGCTCTAACAAACAGCTTCTGAAAATAAATCCATACATATGACTTAAATAGGGGTTTGATGCTTCTACCAGGCAGAGTCAATATAAACAGAAATTTATCTTAGTCAGAAGAATCTGTTAAAAATTATTTTGATATCTTTGTATCTTACTCTTAAAAGTATGTGTACCGGAAATCCAGTAAAAACAGGACTTTTCTTTGGCAAAATCCAATATCATCTAAAAGATTTTGTAGACCTTTAAAATTATTACTTGAGAAAGAAACAGCTGAAGTAACAAAAAGAGAGGTAAAATGTAGAAGATCAAATTAAGTTACTTAAACTAACAACCGTTACAACTAATAGAAAGGAAATCTATATAAAACAGCACATAATGTTCACTATGGTAGCTGGAAAAATATGCAAATCTCTCACTAGTACTAACCCCAAGGAAATGAATAATACCCTTCTCTTCAACGACTATACAGATTGAAGAAAATGACAGTTTAGGGCTTTCAACTCTTTATTGCTGCATTCATTTTTTTGAATGCCTGCTACATATTAAAATGGCAAGCTAAAATACAGAAGAAAGAAATAAACAGACAAAAAAAGAGGGGGGAAAATAATAGTGATAGTGATATTAATAATAATAATAACAATAATAATTATTATTTATTTATTATTATTATAATTATGCAAAGGCTATAAATAAAGTAGTGGCAACATTGATAGGACACAATATTTATTGAACTCACAAGTACAATTGCATTACATCCCTTCAATGTAGTCACCTGCAAAGTCCCTGACCTTCTGCCAAATGTAGGGCAGCCGTTGAGGACCGTTGGCAAGGCGATCTCTGTTGATGACTGCGCGGACTACAGATGCCACGTCAGGAAATCGGCGGCCTCGGAGGGGTTTCTTCAACTTCGGAAACAGATCGAAGTCACAAGGACTCATGTTTGGTGAGTACGGAGGATGTTCCAAAACCTCCCAATGCCACCGTTGCAATAAGAGCGACATGACGTGTGTAACCAGACGAAGATGTCGCTCCAGAAGTCGGCAATAGTAATCCCTGTTGACGGGTTTCCTTCAGGCACAGCATGCCTAAGAATAACCCCCTCGTAGTCGTATGCCGTAATCAGCATCAGCTTCACCCGACTGGATTCCTGTCGAGCTTTCTGTGGACGTGGTGAACCTGGGTGAAGCCATTCATTTGACTGACGCTTCAATGCCGGCTCATAGGCTCGTGCCCACGTCTCATCGATGGTGACAATACGCTGCAGAAATGCGTCTCCTTCATTGTGGTATCTGCCCAGGTGGATACCAATGCCATTTCTGTACCTCAGTGAGTCGATGTGGAACCCAACGGGACGCAATTTTCCTCAGGTGAAGACTTTCGTCAGCATATGCCACACAGTTTGATGACTGAGACCAACCTCTACAGATAACTCCCGGACAGTCCATCGATGGTCCATGGCAACGAGACCACTCCTGATGTCAATCTGATCTTGCGGAATGGACGGCCGATCTGTGCGGTGCAAATCCGCAGTCTCAGTCCAACCTGCATGAAATGCCTTGACCCATCGTGCAACCATCCTGTACAACGATGCATTCCCGCCACAGGCTTCACGTAATCCTCGATAACATGCTGATGCATTTTTGCCACGGGCAACCTCGATTTTAATCCACGAAAGCTGATCGCTCTTGGTAAACATGCTTTAGAGCGGTGCATTTGACACTGTTCACTTAAACGCTACACAGCAACAACACACTCTCAAGTGGCAGCTCGACCAATGCACACCACACATCGACACTAGTCACCTGATCGCTCCCATATCCTATTGGCTCATACCCGCTCTCCTGTGACTGTGGGGAGCATGTTGCCACTACTTTCTTTACAGCCCTCGTATATTGTTATATATTATTATAATATTATTCTATATTATATATTGCTATTATTTTTATTATTGTATATTAATCTATGTGTATTATTATATTATTATATGTATATTCTTATATAATATGTATATGTATTATATTTTATTATATATTATCATAATTATTATTATTATTATTATTATTATTATTATTAGTAGTAGTAGTAGTAGTAGTAGTAGTAAAATATTATTATTATAATTATATTATTATTATAATTGTATTATTATTATAATTATATTATTATTATTATAATTATATTATTATTATAATTATTTTATTATTATTATTATTATTATTATTATAATTATTTTATTATTATTATTATTATAATTATTTTATTATTATTATAATTATTTTATTATTATTATTATTATTATTATTATTATTATAATTATTATTATTATTATAATTATTTTATTATAATTATTATTATTATTATAATTATATTATTATTATTATAATTATATTATTATTATTATAATTATATTATTATTATAATTATATTATTATTATTATAATTATATTATTATTATAATTATATTATTATTATTATAATTATATTATTATTATAATTATATTATTATTATAATTATATTATTATTATTATAATTATATTATTATTATCATTATAATTATATTATTATTATTATCATTATAATTATTATGTTATTATCATTATAATTATTATGTTATTATCATTATAATTATTATGTTATTATCATTATAATTGTTATAAAATTATTATTATTATCATCATAATTGTTATATAATTATTATTATATAATTACTATTATGTTATCATATAATTATGGGCATATAATTATTATTATTATTATTGTTATTGTTATTATAATGATTATCATATAATCATTATAATTATTATTATATTATTATTGTTATAATTATCATAATTATTGTCATCATAATTATTATTATCATTATTATAATTATTATTTCAGAAGCTTTATAGAGAAACGGACTTGCTAGTAGATCAGCTATGATCTAAAGGGAGTGGTATCTAATGACGGCAATACAGTATGTCAATTTTTTCAAGACCCTGCTTTGTCATCGAATATAACAAGTATAAAGGAGGAACATATACAAGTATTTCAATGATTCTTCATATAATATCATGTCCATATCAGAATATCATCATTGTGTTTGACAAATATGCAAATGAAAAATTGACTTGTAAGTGCAATTTTATTTGTAGTATTATATGACTGACTATCCATAAATCACTGATAATGTAGCAACACATAATTGAATTCTACATTATACCGATAAAGTAGTTCTCCAAAAATTTCAAGAGTCCAGGAACAAAATTTAAAAGAAGGAGAGAGAAACTCAGGAAAGGAAACTTCATGCAGAAAAAATCTGCAAGATGTCCATGTGGTGCTTGTCTTCTGTTCCAATTATATCCCACAAAAATCCATGTTCATGCAGATAAAAAATACTTTACTGACAGCAGTTCTGGAGCTGTTGGAAGAGCTAGAAATACTCGGACAACTATTTATGAACATGCAGCTAGCAATGACTATTGGTCTTCAAATGAAAGTGACTAGTAACACTGCTTTATCATCCTAAATTAACAGGTATGTCAAAATTGCATCATCATTATTAAATTTGTGATATTAATTTATGAAGCATCTTCCCAGTTTTAACTGAAATCTTGAGAAATATGTTACATTGTACTGGGGTAGCTTCTATTATCATATACAATTTCATATGGGAACCTAATAACTAAGAAAGAAGTTAGTTAGTTAGTTTTTCTAAGGGGTAAATTCCATTATCCAATGTATTCAGAATTTTTACATAATAACAGCATGCTTCTTGTAACTCCTATGCAAAATTTGATGAAAATATGTTAAGTATGAAAGAAGTTAATTATTTTGTCTGTACTGACCCATAAAGGACTAGTTTCTTTTATCCAAATGTTTTTAGGATTTGAACATAATAACAGTAACTACTTGTAACCCTTATGAAAAGTTTCATATAAATCAGTTAAATATGAGAGAAGTTATAAATTTTATCCAGCTAGATTCACAATTAATCCCACTGTGCAGTGTTATTTTATCTTCTGTGTTTGGAGTGCTTAAAACAAGAACATTTTGCTGCCATAGAATATATCAATGAATGATTGAACACTTACTAAACCTTTGCATGAGTGTTAAATATGTAGGAAAAGCCAGGTACCCATCCATGATCAGAAATGAAAAATCTATGTAGCCATATACTGCGTGCCTTTAAGACCAACAAGTATCTTTGATGGAAGTACCAAAAAAAATAAAAGTATTTATTCTTTGCATCATCAACAACAGAACTATACACACAAAATGTGTTTAGGAAATTTCCTTCTTAAAATTGACTGGCAATGAAGAGTGTGTTTATTATTACTATTATTACAACCTGAGTGATTGTGGGAGTAATCACATTTGTTCATCAGGAAAAGCTCAAAATTCAATAGCCAACATAGAACTGATAGTATTTGCTTTTAGGCTTACATGGGCTGTTGTCTAAATTCATTTTAAACTATTTTACACCATGGCTGCATGACTTGGAGAACTGCAGAGAAAGAATAGGAGGAGGTACATTGTGACACTTTCTAGGACTTACAAACCCCAATATTGGAATACCATTTGGGAGAGAATACCACTATACAGGCTGTCATGATCCGCAGCAGAATAAAACCTACAAAAATGCATTGTGCTCTTGCAAGACAATGCTTGTTGATGCATTATTTTCCCAACATTAAAATGCTTCTGACACAGGGATTTGATAGTGCCCATTGTTCTTCATTCAGTGATATCTGACATGACCAAGAAAAACCTATTCATTCTTTTCCAAGATGCATTGAGGCAACAGTTCAGCTTCAACCAAGAAGTGAAGGATGTAGGTAGTGTGTGTGTGGGTGTATGACATGCTACTTGGTCACTTTTTTGTAATGGCATCAGAAAGTTCAAGATAAAATCATTACCATAAAACAAGAGATTTGAATGAAAAAGGATGGTAATTGAAGGTCTGTGTTAAGTTGATAATAATGTATAGTTACAGTGTGGATAATGTTTTACTTATTCTCAAAAATTAAAAACTTATACAAAAATCCATTTCATTCTCACATAAATTTATTTGTGTCAATTTGTTAATGAAATATTAGAATTATGAGGGTGTTCAATAAGTTCTTAGAAAAGCCAAGAATTGGCACTTGTAGGATGGAGAACAGTTTGCATCTCTTACTTGGCAGTTAAAGTTTCAGCTTCATCATGGTTTCATTGCCATAAGCGATTGAATCAACAAACTTATATTTATTTAGAAAGGTGGAAAAACAACAAGTTCTTTGTGGTGATTAAACACTTCTATTTAAAAGTCTTAACACACAGAGAGATCAAAGCCAAGTTGAAGTTTGTGGCAGATCTGCTCCTGTGTTTGTAAAGTTTACAGTTGATTAAACAAGTTTAAACATGGCCATATATCCACAAACAATGAACATCGTTCAGGATGTTCAGCGGAAGTGGCTTCCTCCAAAATGATTAACAAAATTCATGATATGGTTTTGAGTGATCAACAATTCAATGTTCACAAAATTGTTGAAGCCTTAGGCATATCACAAGGTACAGTGTTATTAATTTTGCACCAAAAATTAGGTCTGACAAAGATCTCAGTAAGGTGGGTGCTGTATTTGCCTTTTATTTTTTTTTTGGGTAGTGTTTAACACCCGCTTTAACTACTTATGGCACCGCAGTCAGTGACACTGATGATACATGAATGAAGATGGCACACCGGTGGAATGCGATGGCAGGGGAAACCGGAGAACCCGGAGAAAACCCGCCCCAGCGGGATCAAGCCCGGGCTGTCTAAGTGAGAGGCAAGTAGTCTAACCACTTGGCCATGGTGCGGCCGTATTTGCTCTTGATGGAGAACAAATCTAATCATGTAATTGATTGAAAGGCTGGTTTGAAGTTTCCCCATAGTAATCCTGATGAGTTTCTGCATCGATACATAACTGTGGACAAAACATGAATACACTACTATACCAGAGGCCAAAGCACAGTTGAAAAAGTGGGTTTTTAAAAAAGCAAAGCAGCTCCGAAAAAGTCAGAGGTGGTAAAATAAGCCGAAAAAGTGTTGTCTCGGTTTTGTGGATGCACATGGAATCATCTACTTTGATTACTTGCAGAAAGGAAGAACAATGGAGAGTATTATTCCACCAGTTGAAGGAAGAAGACAAGAAAAAATGCCCTCATATTGCAAAGAAACAGATTCTCTTCCACAAGACAATACACAGGTGCATATCTGCACAGTTTTGATGGCAGACATTGTAGAATTAAGGTTTGAATTTATACAACATCCACCATATTCACCAGATTTGGCCCCCAGTGAATTCTTTATGTTTCTAAACTTGAAAAAATACCTCAGCAGAAAATGATTCATGTGCTATGACGAGTTCATCTCCCAAACAGATGCCTATTTTGAGGACCTTCCAAAATCCTACATTTTAGATGGCTTAATACAATTGGAGAAATGCTGGAAAAGATGTATTATGCTAAAAGAAGATTATGTAAAAAAAAAAAAATACTAAAAATAATTTACCTTCCTGTCTTTTTCTAAGGAGCTTATTGAATATCCCTTGCACAAAGTTGTTTGTTAATAGCAAGTGATTTTAGAACTAAAATGGTACTCTAAAACTGATCTTTTCTGACATAATTCCTTGTGTTAAAGTAGAAGGAAAGAGTTAGTAAGGAAGTGTAACTACAGCTGTAAAATTTATGGATGTTGGTGACATTATTTTATTTGAATGACAAAACTTGATTATTAAAAGAGCTATCATTTTCAAAAGGGGGTGAGGGTGAGACATTGTCAGACAAATGAAAAACACCACAGTGAGTAAAAATACAAATACCTATTGCAGCAGAATATAAGAAAGAGAGAGTGTGAGATTGGGGGAGGGGGGAGAGAGAGAAAATTCATAGAGGCACTTAGGTAACCAAAGATTTGTGTTTTGAGTATGGTCCATGATACTCAGTTTAAGAAATAACACTAAGACTAAATTCCTTGCCTGTACATGGAAAGTTATAAGGATATCTTTAAAGTAAACCTTCTTTTCAGTCTGAACTTTAGGTTCCTCTCTTGATCAATGAAAAAATAAACTGGTTGTTTCTTCTGCACTGGTGTTCTTTAATTGCTGGCTTAGTTTTTTTTCTTTTTTCATCTTGAGAATTCAATGATTCAACAAAAATAGCAACTGTCTCATTTCTGGTATGTAGGTTCAAATGTACATTCATATTATCTTCTGCTCAGAGCTAAGATTTTCCCTGTCAGTTTCTATCACACTCTCATTATCAAATTCATAGGCTTTCATGGCTGGTATTCCAATCAGGTGAAGAGACTCCTGGGCTTATAGGCCTATTCTGCAGGACTACTCCTTCCCAAGCTAACACTCACTATCACTTACGTTATCTGTAGAGTGGTCAACTTATCAGATTTTCCGTTGCAACCTGCTAAAAGATGTATTCTTTTTAAAGACAGAAACTTTGCTGAAAAAGCATCTGCTTTACCAATAAAAAACATTTTATTCAGCGTTGAAGTTGGCATATGAGAATTACTTCCAGGACAACATAAGTATGAGTCTTCTAGGCTTCCCCAATAAACAAGGGTCCCAACAACCAATCTTCCAATCCAAGAAAGAAAAGCCCCGAAAAATCTATACATGAATGAAATATACTTTCACCAAATTTAGATAGTCTCCATAAAATTGGAAGGGGGCATCCTGCCAAAAAGATTTATCTTACTGCTGATATACATATGAGAAAAACTGACAGTTAAAATCTAATATTGCTACATAACTAGTTGAGTCTTTCTTGCATGTGCTTGAGCAGAAAGATACACCTTATTGACAAGATAAGATGTCCGCTCCCACTATACTGAGGCTATTTAACTTGGGCAGGAAGTATATCAGTGTACTCACAGTAAAGGAAACACCACTGAAGTGTTAACAAAACATCTGAGAACTCCTATATGTATTTAGCAGTTGCATATATTACTGAACTAATATTGCTGAAAATCAGCTTAGAGAAGTTTCTGGTTTGCGAGTATTTGGAAGCTCAAAGTCTTGACAGTAAAGCTTTAGTTTTCTTCAGTTTTAGTTGCTCACTAGTTAGAATGTATGATTATTTAATTACCTGTTTTTGAAGAATGCCAGCAGATGGGCCCTTAGGAAGCTTTGAGTATGTGGCAGGGTCTAGGAGTTCTCAGATGTTTTGTTAACACTTCAGTGCTGTTTCCTTTACTGTGAGTACACTGATATACTTCCTGCCTAAGTTAAATAGCCTCAGTATAGAGGGACGCGCGCACACACACACACACACACACGCAGGCACACATGCGCACACACACACACACAAAATGAGGGTTGTTTGATAAGTTCTCGAAATTGCCAATAATGGTCATTGCTAATGCAATGCAATTCTAATGCAATAATTAGCCATCGTTTATGAGTGCATAGGTGGCGTTTCAGTGCTCTGGGTAGAGAACTGTGTTGCAGATGACTCATTATTGTTGTTCCTGTGTAAGAAATTTTGAGCAGTGAAAAGTACTTTGTAAATAAAGGTATGAAAGCAAATGAAATGCATACTAACTTCCTGAACACATTGGAAGACTCTGCATTTTTGTATTCAACTGTTGCTAAGCAGACCTGTAAATTTAAATTTAGTAGGAAGAGCATCGAAGACACTCCACGTAGTGGTCAGCCAAGATGCGTCGAAACCCCAGAAATGGTTACAAAAGTCCTCAAAATGGTCTTGAAGGATCAGTGGCTGAAAGTTTGAGAATTTGTTAAAGCTTTAGCAATATCATGTGAAAGGGCATATCACATTTTAACTGAGGAATTGGGTATGAAAGATTATCTTTCAAATGGGTGCCGCAACTGTTATCACAGATTCGAAAACACATCTGAGTGTAAATTTCTGAACAATGTTTGGCCCATTTTCAGAAAAACCCACAGATTTTTTGTACTGGTTCATGACCACCAGAAACAAAACTACAATCTAAACTGTGGAAGCATGTTGATTCTCCACCTCCAAAGAAGCAAAGGCAATACACTCAGTTGGAAAGGTCACGTCATCAATTTTCTGAGATGCAAAACGAATTCTACTGATAGATTATCTTCCTAATTGTCAAAAAATTATGGAAGAATACTATGTTAACCTCTTGGACCAACTACAGTAAAAGGTATGGCAATAAAAACCAGTTTTAGAAAGGAAGAAAGTCATCTTCCATCAAGACAATGTGCACTCGTACACATGTCATTGATAGAAAAAATACACAAGCTGAGTTACAATTTGTTGCCCCATCTGCCTTATTCACCTGATATGGCTCTATCTAACTTACATCTGTCTCTTTCCTAAGCGCAAAAGTTTCCTCAATGGACAGAGATTCCCTTTAAATGAACTATAGCCGAAGTTGATGAGTATTTTTGAACTTTGGAGGAATCTCATTTTCGAGATGGAATAAAGGACTGGAACATCGATGAACCAAGTGTATTAGGGTACAGGGAGACTACATTGAAAAATAAAAATAGTTTGAATCAGGTCTGTTGTTATTTCGAACTTATCAAGCAATCCTCATATAACAACAAACTGGCAAGGTGGACGAAGTTTCTTCTCATTTTACTCAGAAACTCAAGAATATCAGCCTACAACCCAGTGAGACACCAAACAGTTGTAACATATTCTGCTCATTATGGTACTGGTCAAGAAAAAATAACAGAGCTTAAGAAGATTTTCATGGATGGCAGAGTTGCTCACCTTCACCGTGTCCTTATTACCACATATTTTCAGAAGCAACTTGAGTTCTACAAAAATGGAGTTTCCATGAGAAGTCCACTTAGTCCAGCAATTGCAAAGTTGTATATGAAAATCTTTGAGGCTACAGCATAAGATTCAGCACGCTTAAGCCTTCCAGCTGGCTTCCTTATGTAAATAATATATTAATCACGTGAAACTATGGAGAAAGCTCTGACAATACCTCAAGCTTCTGTACAGCATTAATTATGTATTCAGTTTACCATGAAGGAAAAAAACCAATTAGCATCTACCATTCTATGTCATAGTAAACAGGAAGGAATATGGCACACTGGACCATAAAGTATATTGCACACCGCATACACTATTCACTGCCTTCAAAGGGAGCCAAACCATTAGCCAAGGCATACATGATCAATGTATAATATTGTGATGCAACAGCCATGCTTTGAGTTGCAACTGGACAGCTGCAGAAATAAACAAAGGTAAGCAGTTCTCTTGCCCAGCATAAACACTACAAGCACTATTTTCTGATAACTAGAATCTTCTGAAAGTTCCCCTTTTAGAATATTCTCAAACTATAGCCAGCTGTTATATAAAAGTCAGTCAGTAAATTGGTGAGTGCATTTCTGTTCTGACAAAAAATGCTGTTCTCCGAGAGAGTTTGTGATTACTGCTGTAAAATGCAATGAGTGCTGCTACTGCAGGAGAGATAAGAGAAGTCTTTAACTCCCCATTGAGTGAATCATCTGAAATAAGAGTCTCTGCTGTGCATATTTTGTTATACCACTGCTATAGTTAAAACTAAGTGAAAAGACAGTGAAGTGACCAAGAGTGAAAACTTAAGTGATAGTTAAAACTAGATAAAATTACAGTATCAGATCTGGCCAAAAATCTGTGAATTACAATACCTAGACAAAGCTTTCCAAGCAAATGCCCATACAGAACAAGAAATAGGAAAGGTATTGTATCCCAGGAGAGGTTCTTGTTGTGCAGAAACTTATGTAGGAAAAGTTTTAGTCCCATACATCAAATCACTACATACCGGGTAGGCAAACTATTCAAATACTGCAGCATTAGCACTGTTTTAAAACCAATCCCTTAGATATGTAGCTTGTTTCATTCAGCCAAGGACTAAAGAGATCCACCCTAAACAGCTGAGTACACAAAGTACTATGCTCCTGCAGCAGGGTATATATAGAGAACATGCTACAAAGCATAAAAGCTTGTATTAACAAGCCTAAAGGAACTATTGTCCGGGACTTGCAAATAAAATTGTCAATTGCAGAACATGCCATTTTGCTTAAGGGAAGCTTATCATCCAATATGAAAAACTAGATATTCTGGCATCAACTTCACATCAACATACACTTATATTATGAAGCTGTTTAAATCCATAAATATCAGCATAACATCATCAGAAAAAAATATATTTTAATATGCATAAAGTATAGCAACCAAATCTTACAAAATAAATATAAAACATTTAAAGCAAGCTAATTAGATGTCAGCACAATGCCGCATACTGTCAGGACAGGTGCATCCCTCAGCTAACCCAAGCTAATCACCATGGACCAGCCCTCCCGCAGCTTGGGCAAATGCTACCACAAACTTTGCAAATCAGAGTTGTGGTCAACACTTCCACCAGGATTCTTTGGCCATGCTACTGCCACTTATAATGCCTACTGCAAGAGTAGACAAGTATGTGGGGAGGGGAGGAGCAGACCAGTAGACAATGGCCTGCAAACCCATGAATCTTTCCATGTGAATATATTTATCATCTTAAAATTATAAATTAAATTAAACAAATTCTTTTAACTGTCAACTAGCTCAAATTAAAATAATTTCTGGTACATCCTAGTTCATTTTTATGGGACAGTGCCAATTACTTTGCTTAATACTTCCTATTATATTGTTTACAAATAAATTAAACATATTACTTATTTTGTGGGGATGCCATGGCCCAGTGCTTACACCACTCATCTCTCACCTAGGTGGCCTGGGTTCAATCCCAGGGGATCACATGTGGGATTGATGATGGACAAAGCAGCATCTTGGTGGGTTTTCTCCAGGTTCTCTGGTTTCCCCTACCACTTATTCCACCAATTGCTGCACTATTGCCTTTCCTATTGTACATTTGATCTTCATTTTATATAATGTATTTCCTCACTCTCATGCCTGGCTATGGGCTGATCCCTGATGGATTAATTTTATGATTAAATATCATTGGCTCCTCAACAGACTTTTGACACCAGTCACCACATGTAAGTTATACAGGGTGTAAGTCCTCTATATAGGGAGAATAAGCCAACTAAGTTAAATTACTTAGTTTGTATCCTCGGTGTGAAGTCTTTCTTCAACCATCTCTGTAATTCTGTTTCAAACACAGCTTATGCAAAATGTTATGCACTTATAAATTTTTTTCAATTCCATCACTCATACCTTTTTTGTAATTTCTACTAGCGCTTCTCTGTTAAAAGTGACAAATGTTTTTTCATAATCTACAAAAATATATATCCTTTCTCTTGTACTGTATAAATACTTTTTAATTATTACCTAGATTATTAACCCTGTAATGTCAAAATGGTTTTTCATTTTACTCACTTAAAATTTTTATCAGCAATTTATGTATAACTTAATGGGACTGAACTATAAAATAAATAAGTCATTACAGAAAAACATTTTGCTACAAGGAGCTATAACCATATGATCTTGCTAGGCATTTAAATAAGCATTTAACCTTTTATTGGCTACGTATCACTACTAATGCCAAAATTACAGTACAACTTAAATAGTACTATGAACTGTATTTGAGACTATATATAAACAAAAACAAAATTACGTCGAAAGATTCAAGTCTTTTGTAAGGTATGAAACTCAATAAAACATTGGATACAAAGCTCAACATTGCATTTTATACACTCTATGTGGACAGTGCTTTGTTTCCCAACGCAGTGCCAATGATTGCAGGGAACTACAAGATGGTTCATCCCATCAAGATGAGTATCATCACTAACACTGCTGTGTTAAATGCTGTATCTTGAGGCAATGGATCAGCCTCTTTCTGATGATGCAGTTTTGTACTTCTCCAGGTATGTCTGCACAATATACCAGCAAATGCTGGAGTGAGATATGTTATTTCCAGACTTCCTGAGAAATAACCAGGAGTTGAACCAATGCATATACTAACCATATGAACAGTGATTACTGCCACTTCTTTCTCCAGATCCAAGTTCTATAGTGCAAAACATTTTGGTCTGTTCTATCAGTTCCACACATTCCTGCATTTAAGCTTAAAATACAGCTGGTCAGCTGACTCATGCTTTCCACTTTCCTTCTTGAAAATATCTGGATACTGAATAAGGTGACATGTGGAAGCTATAAGTACGCCATGCCTGTTTCTTCATTTCTTTTGAAGAGATGATGTGACATTTTTTTCAGAGTTCTATTTTCTATAAATGTCCCTATGGTGTCATACTGACCAGCTTTCAAATGCACCATAATTCCATCCTAGTGGAAAGATTGTCAAAATATGAATAGAATGGCACATGAGCCATATGATTTGGTAGCTTATTGGCTAATGCCATCATCTGTGCAGCACTTTCCAAAGTGTTCCTAATATTTTGCATTACCATGAGATTTTTTCCCTCAAAAATATAAAAATTTATCAAATAAGTGGGAGTGTTTAGATACCAGACTTCATACCAAAAGGATAAATTATTTTGAGATATGACTTCCAAAATATTCCATAATGCAGTGACCAGAATTGTTGCTCTGATCTGGTCTGAAGTGGGCAATGAACCCCCCTCCCCTCTCCCATCCCCCTCATATTCATAAGTGGCCACAGTTTTTTGCAACTTGTCACTCATATTATGTTGAGTATTGCCTTCTTGATAAATAGACGCTCAAGTTTCTAGAAAGTAATCTCTTGAAATGTCATTAACAGCATGGATACTCTGCAGATATTCTGAGACTTTTCAGTATGACCTTTGAGTGGGAACATTATTTAGTGAGATAAAATAAGTGTGAAAAAAAACATTTCTATATGCTAAAAAAGAGGAAAATTTCAAGTAAAAAATATCAAAACATTTTACTCAAATTCACAGACATGAAAGCAAATTATTAATTTATTACTGTTAGAGGTACCCACCACTTGTAGATGGCTTGTAACTCTTTGCTTATTCCCTTAAATTTTCCATGGGCAGCAAAAGTATTCCCCAAATTATCTATCATGAATGCATGCCAATTGTCTCTAAATAGTGCTTTATATTGTGAAAATAATATTTCTACATTCCAGAATATCATTTGTATATATTTATTTATTAATGTTAAAGCTAATACATACTTTATTATATTGGGCATTCAGCCCAGGCTCTTAGCTTATCATACCCACCCATACATGTACATTTACACACATTTTATAGATCACTATAAATATTTAAAAAAAAAAAAAAATGAACATCTAAGTGAAGGTTAATTTAACTCTTACTTCCCTTTGCACAGAGCATTTCCATTTTTTTAACTTTATTTAAAAACTGACCCAAGCATCTGCCATCCTTTCTCAACAAACCTCTAATGTTCTTTTTCCATTTACACACCAGAAATTCTTTCCTCCATAGGTCTGTTCCTTGGCATTCAAATACTATATGCTCCAGATTTTCCTTCCCTCCACAAATGGAACAGTGACTCTGTGGGATGTCTTTTCTTATCCCTCTAAATCTCCAAGCACCATTTTTTAGTTTTTGCATGATGTGCATAAAAAGTACATTTGTAGATACAAATGCTAAATCATATTTTAATTTACCGTTTTTCAATAATTCATTAACTATTTTAATAGATCTTGCATCATTGTTGTCCAGCCCATTTGCAACAGATTCAAAATTAGTTCCTTGTTACGAAACTGCACTGGGCCAAGTGTCCCCGTGACCACACCCTGGCCCTCCTCCTGCCAGGCCATGTGCTGATTGGTTTTCCTCCCTACCAATCTCCTTTCCTTATTCCTGTTTCTCTCAGCCACTATTCCTCACATATATATTATGTCATCTCCCTGCCGCTTTCCTGACATAAACTTTACTTTGCCATCATTTTCTCACATCAATGACATATTTTATCTGTGTATCCTTTCCAGTTGATCTCTGGTTGCTCTTTGGACTTCTGTCAGTGTTTACTGGGATAATCTGCTAATATATCGAGCTGAGTCATTTCCTGTTGGTGGGGTCTGATATTCCTTATTTCACTTTCTTGCACAGCCACTAACTGTCCATCAATCCACAGCCATAGATTCCTAATAAAAGCCCATTTCCCTTCCACTCTTGCCATCTTCATTTGTTGAATTAAATTCTTCAAGGGATGTTGTTTTACCGTCAAATCCATATTTATAAATTAATTTTAATTCCTTTTAATTTCTTTGTGTTCAACACTTCATAAACGAGCTGCACAGAAATGAATCTCAAGCTATCATTTTTGTTCCTCTTAATCTTCCCATTCTGGAGGCTTCACCAAATTTGCTTCCAGGATCTTTTTGATCTGTTTTAAGGACCATACTCCACTCATGTAAATACTGGGTTTAACTTACAATATCTCTCTTCCAAAAACTTTGCTCTTCTTTTGATATTCTGCACCTCTGTTCTCACATCTTTTACATCACCTATTACTTCTACCTTGATTTCCATTAGTTTTTTTCATCCCATTAAGTTTGTTTCTTATTATCTCATCTATGTCCTTTGCTCTAGTCAATATTTCATCCATGGCAGCTTGATTCTCATTTGGTCAAGGGTTAATGTCAACTCTAGCAGTTATCAATAGTAAGCTTGTTAAACATAACAGGAGAAATATGTCCTCTATCTCTTCTACACCTTCATTCATATAAATTCATTTCAATTTGTCCTACTAAAATTTCCAATTCTTGTTCTGTATACTTCTATATTCACTCCTATTGTTTCTTATTCCCTTTTGCCTTCCACTCCAGGAGCTGATCACACACACACACACACATGCACATGTGCACACGCGTGCATGCACGCACACACACAAAATTTCCAATTCTTGTTCTGTATACTTCTATGTTCACTCCTATTGTTTCTTATTCCCTTTTCCCTTCCACTCCAGGAGCTGATCACACACACGCACGCACACACACACACACACACACCCCCCCCAACAAAGGATTAACTGTATCTTAAAAGGCTCTAATGTACACAAAGTCATGAGATGATATTGGTATAGCACTTAGCATGCAAACTTTAAGGTTGAACCCAGAATGGGATCTCAGCCAAGTGTCCAAGTATCTGAATGGAATTCTGAATGTATGCTATGAACTTACCAGGGTAATATAGGTTTGCATCTAGGCATTATACAATTTTGTTGTTGTTTTTATTCTCATTAAGTCTTGTACATTAATATCATAATAATGTAGTTTGAAAGTTCACAAGTTTTTAAAGAAATTCTAATATAAGTATTTCTTGGTTGTCTGCATTTTTTAATAGAATAAGTATAATAACCTTACTCATAAACTGTAACTTAACATACCATTATGATTTATACCTAGATAACAAATAGGATGCCTTTCTGTCTCATTTGACTGATATTACACTGAAAAGCAATGTTTTCAATGTCACCTCTGTTCACTCTTATGTTGTCACACAAAATTCACACCAGTATTCAACAAACAAGCATGTTGATGTGCTCCTTATCTACAGAGAGTCAGAGCAAATGCACAAGTAGCTCATTATTTGTATACCAGGAGAGATATCCAAATAGACAACAACCAGTAGCAAAAACTTGACAGAATATGAAAGACATCTGCATACAATGGTGCCGCTTGCAAGAGTGTCTCCTGTTAGATGCACTAGTTGCATTCAATATGGTACAGAGGTGCTATTATACCAGGGAATTTATAAAAGGCATTAGAGCTGATAGAATTAATAATAACAAAAGTTTGTGTGTTTCATTCCCCTGAACTTCTCTACTGTTCTGTAACAAACTCTTATAAAATTGTGCTGTAATATCACCAATATTATCATTCATTTCTTGCTAGACATTATGAAAATTCAATGTTACAACAAAACCAAAACAGAAAACACTATATAACAGTTTATACTGTAACAAATATTAAAATATAAAATGAAATTTAAATGAAACAGTCTTAGAAAATGTGTTCTGTCAGCACTCATCAGAAGCAAAAGCCACCAGTAAGAAGTTGATAAAATATATAATTTAATAATGTTACCATAGATGTTTAAGTTTGTTCATAAAATCACAGGGCTGTAGATAGGTTTTTCCATGTAAAAATATGTGTCAGTCAATATGTTATGTGTAACCAGCATAACAAATTCAAAAAGTTCTCATTATATGTTCTCTCTTGATGAAGAGTATAATTTTCTAAAAATCTATCAAAGCTGAAAGTGATCCACTAGCCTTTCATACAGGTTTTACATAATACTACACCAATAAAATTAGCATTTTTCTAATTATTGTTTCTAGTGATGCACGATATACTGTAAATGTCATAGTAAAAAGGTTTGTTTAAAAGCAGTAAGCCAGTAAAGTTGCTCATGAGCTCTTGGGTCAAACAAATGAACATCACATTCATATTTATGTAAAATTGGTTTTTGGAAATTTAAAAAAGAAAGAATTGCTAACTTTCAAGCATGTCTGTTGGTTGTAGCTTAAGAAAGGGTAACACTTTCAACACAGAATAACTTAAAAATGAGTAACTCTACAAGAAGATTTATGCGATACAAATTGTATATTTTAATAGGCTATAAATGTTTTCTATAGTAAGATTTTGTTTATATCTTTTGGTTTACCAGTTAATCAAAACTCATTAAGAATGAAGAGGATTGAGGATGCTATTCCCAGCAAATTCAAGATATACATTTTATTTATCATGAAAATATCTTCAACATATGGTATGTTAATCAAAATCGTTTGTGCCGTTTTTGAGAAAATAAAAACTTTTGAAACTTTTTCCATGTAAAAGGTAGTGTGGGGTATGGGGATTTTCTTGAAAACTTATTCTTGGAAGATGCTGAACTTATATATCAAGTTTGGTATTTACTGACTTTTCGTTATTGAGTTACCCTGTTCGCTCCTGCATGCGCACATGCACGCACACACACACACACACACACACACACACACACATGCATGCACATGCGCGTGCACAGATTGTTTTCTAAAAATGCTCTTTTTGGATTGAAGGAAACTGAAAACATGTTTTGGATGAAATCTGGACATAGAATTTTTAGTGGAATGCAATGCCTTCTGTATGCTGTGTATAGCCATGGACTCAAAAAATGAATTATACCCAGATTTTATGTGTTGATCAAAGAGCTTCATGTATTGTAAAAGCTGTGTTCACACTGCACACAAAATAATTGTACAGTGGTCTGTGACTGCGCAATGATTAACTTATGAGTACTGAAAACAGAAATAAAACAATGTTACGGTGGCTAAGAGGTTAGGAAGGCATTACTTTCACTCATAGCTTCCTAAGTTCAAATCTCGGCTGCTGTCACTTTTCTTTTATGCTTATTAATTTTATGACTGGATATGTAGAAAGTACTATTGCTTTAATATAACTTTGGTATTGGAAGCTATGGGCCTTTCTATGCACACAAAAACATAATTCTTCTAAAACTAAAACACAAAAAATAAACATAATTAACATCGAATGTTTGAACCCTCGGCCCATATAAATCCCCTCAGTCTTCAGGGCATAGACAAAATTAAATGCCTGCAGTAATGTGGACGAGGAGCTACAAAATCCCAGGCTTCTTGAATTTGTGCCTAGAAACCATCTTTTGCCCTTCATCCATCTACAGGTAAATTGGAGCATAGCTCCATTTTTACCTCAGCCCATACATTCTCATTAGGGTCCAAGTATGGTGAACAGGTAGGCTAGTCTACCACTTTGCTATCCTGCCTCTCCAAAAACTAATTTGAAACCTTTCAAGATGTGTGGACAAATTCAACTTTCCATCAGGATATTTCATGCTCACAGAAGGAATCTAAATATTATTGAGTATTATCGTGTACTACACAACTGTTTGTTTAGTGTATCGTCAAGCTGCCACAGCACACCTAGACCAACCCTTGATATCCAGCCCCAACATGATATAGATATGCAACCATGATGGAATTGTGAAGCCATTGTGAATTTTCCAGTTTTTGGGGACCCTTTTGGATGATAATCACCTTTCCCTTATGTGAGGAAAAAACTGTCACCCCATCTGAGAATATCACATTATTTCAGCTGCGGTTGGCATTTTCCTGTTGGATCAGTTTGAGAAGGGTATGTAGAGAAAAAAAAAGCAAACAAACAGAAAACAAAGTTCCTACCTCCCAAAAATCAATTTTTCGCAAAATTGGACTGCTTATAATGTTTCAAAACATTGGTTTTCTTAACAATACTTTGAGTATTTTTTCATACTTTACAGATTCCATTTTTTTTTTCATTTTCTTCCTTTTCATTGAGAGAAAACTGTTAGTGCCTGATGCATTAGCGCACCATTCTGCGCACCACATGCTTTCATATGCAGCATATTGCTGTTCGGTAGAATAAACCCTTAAAGGTGTATTATAATAAGTATCATATTATTAACTATACCAAATGTTGTGTAATAAAAAACTGTGATCCTTGCTACAGGAGTAACTTACATTTTGCTACAGTGAACACACATGGAAGGTGGCAGGTTTAGTAATGCAGTAGAATACAAAGTGTATCATGTTTTGTATCATTAATATTGTAAATTAATATTGATAGTTTGTTGTTGAAGAAGTTTAAGTTATGTATTTGATTATGCTTATTGATCATAGGGGTTATTAATATTAACATTTGGAACTTGTGACAACTTATTGCTGCCACTACACAACTGTATCACGGATGGTGTATACAAGGTGCTGTGCCGTGTAGGACTTACACAAATTTGGCACTCCAGATATGACTCATTGTTTTGTCCACTGGTGCACATAGTACATGCAGAGAAAGTAATAAAGGATGATATGAAAATGAGTGTGCACCAGTGAAAAGAGAGGCGGTTACAGGGATAAATAGATGAACAAAAAAAAAAAAAAGAAAGAAAGAAAGGCAAAGGTTTGTGAATAGCAAATGTGATACCAAAGTTAATTAGAGGAAACGAGGAAGTGTGGCAGGATAATATAGTGATATTAAACATCTACCTTTTTGTTAGGAAGCTGGTGTTTGCATAACTCAAAACTGCATACTGGCATAAGCAAATACTACATTTTATGTTAAATTGACTGTCCATCTCTTATATTTCTAGATAGCTCAATTGAAAGACGTGTGTGGTTCATAACTAAACCATCTACAGTAAAGATAGCGTGAATCACCTGTGTGTACTATTTTGTTTTTCTGTGTTAAAATTACTTGAATCTTTGAATGAAGAGTGGAACAAGGAGAGTTATATTTAGGGATCAACACTCTATTAAACAAAATAGGTGAAAATATAAAGGGAGAACAACACAAATGGGTGATTTAATAGAAGCAAAAGATTTGGTGAAAAGAAAAGATTTAAAAACAGTGTCTGTAAAAGGGTGTAGTGTAATAGAAATATGAGCACGGGACGGAGAAAGGGTGGTGATCCCAGGGAAAACAAAGTGCAGGGAGAAGTTGGACAAATTTTAATTTTTATAAGATCAAATTTGTTCATAGTAGTCAGCTTACCTACCGCATATTTTTTAGGACTGACACCCGCTTAGGACTTAAAAGCAAATGCTTAGGAGTCAGAAGCCTGACGGGGAGCCAATGGCACCAAACCACAGAATGGGGAACCTGGAAAGAGTGGTTGACCCATAGCCAGGTATGAGGTGAGGAATAGAATTACACGAAATGCAAGCAAAATGGATGATAGGAGAGGTCATGATGTGGAGCAATTGGTGGAATGAGTTGTGGGGAAAACCGAAGGTTTCAGAGAAAACCCACTTCAACCACCACAGATCCCATATGCAGGCGCTTGGGATTCAACCCAGGCTGCCTAGGTGTAAGCTGTTTAACCACTCAGTCACAGCACCACCAAGATCAATTTCAAGGGTAGGTAGTGTAAAATACAAAGTGTTACTAATAAGCACAATGGATATTGTAGGAGCAATAGATATGTGGGTAGAAGGAATGGAAAGAATAAAAATGAAATTAACTAAAATACTTTGAGGTATGAGGAAAACGTAAGCAACAAGATGATTTAGGGGGGATAATTTGTTAAATTAGAGAAACCAGTGTTGACACAGTACTAAAACAAGAAAGAAGTCATTTAATTTTATGGAGTATTATTCAACAGATAAAGGAGGAAAGAGTAAATATTGGTTCCTTTCAGGGTCACAATAACCAACCAACACAACATGATATTAATTACAAAGTATATCCATATGTACTGCACCAGAAGAACCATAAATGTCAAACTAATGAATGTTTTTTGTTGTTTTGTTTTTTTTCAGGGGGGAGGGATTTATTTCTTGTTTTTTCACCTATTATTCTTTTCTACCTCTTTCCATAATTATAGGGAAATGGGTACTAGTACTACCTGATTCCACATTTTGAAATTGACAATTTTTTCCATATGAAAACTACATATTGTATAGTAGACATTGATTATTTGCATATGCAGGATAAATTCTTCTCTATTCTCTCATGTAGCAACCTGTCATTAAATTATTTGCTTCACAAAATTCTACTTATTATTTTCCCCTCCTTATTACATGTCGTATCCTTACTTTTCTTTATTAAAACTTTATCTCTTTCCAACCCCCTGAACTGTTACATTCTACTAGTCTTAGCATATTCTTCCCCTTTTTGCATTAAAGTTCCCCCATCTGAAGTTATTAACCCTTTCAAATTTATTCCATGTTGTCAAATAATTTGCTATAAAAATGTGATGTTTCTGGAAGACTGTGTACTACTCCTAACCAAACACTTTTTCCTCCACCTTATCTTTTGAATAACCTCCATAAAACTAGATGCCCTCTTTTTTCTAGTATTCTGTCTATGCTTGTTTATTTTTTATTTTTTGAAACAAATTACCCCTCCCGTAGGTTTATCTTTATCCCCTATCTTGCTTACATTTTTCTTCATTCACGTAAAGTCTTTTAGCTCATTTCATTTTTATTCTTTCCTTTCCTTCCTCCCACATCTCTCTAAATCTACAATATCCATTGTGCTTATCAATAATGCTTTGTATTTCTCACTGCCTGCTTTTCTTTTAAATCATTCTACATTTAAAAATATCACTTTTAGCTCAAATTCTTATGTTGAATTTGATCTTAAAAACAAATTAAAATTTCTCTATCTTCCTTCTGTATTTTGTTTTCCCACATATCGCCGTACCTTCTCCTTTTCTTTCTCATATTTGTATTGCAATGCACCCTTCCACAAACACTGTTTTTAAATCTTTTCTTGTCACCAAATCATGTGCTGCTTATAAATCACTCATTTGTAGAATTTCCTCCTTATAATTTGACCTGATTTTGCCCCACTGACACATTGCACAAACTCTGAATCACACTTCATTCTTTCTTCCACAAACAACCCTCTCTCTCCTTTGCTTTGTTCCCTCCAACCCAGTCTTGGTCTTGATAGTGTTAACCAACTACCCTTTGCCCCCTTAAGTTCCACTTCTACCATGTTACCTAACTGCTTATCTCCTTCCCCCCATTGGTAGTAATTCCATATATTACATGATTTATTTCCATCTGCAGCTAATATTTCCTTTTTCAGTCAATAGACTGACTCCCTCACTCCTCTAGCCATTTTTCTCCTTTGTGAAATTGCTGATGTCCTGAGCAGTGATTTCGCCTTAGATTCAAACTCCATTTTGCATTGCATTTTTATCATGAATAATCAATAATAATGCAATTGTTACTAATGGTGGGGTCCTGGAGAAAAGGAGTTTGTCTATTTGTCTTTTAATAGCATCTATAAGGGGACTTCTAGTTTCTGAAATTACATAGTTTTGAATATGAGTAACCTTCCTGCAGGTTGTAGACCGTATGGGGAGTGTTCATAATTATAATTTTGAATATGGAAGTGTGTGCAATTTTAAATGGTTCTCTAAATGAGTATTATATTTTGCAGTGTGATTCAATAGCTCCATTAGTTTTGTTTGCCGAGAGATTCTGCTGCATCATTAGGCCCTGCCATGGCAGAGTGGTTAGACTACTCGCCCATCACCAAGACAGTCCAGGTTCAATCCCAGGGAACTGCATGTGGAATTGGTGGCAGACAAAGGGGCACAAAAGTGGGTTTTCTCTGGCTTCCCCTACCACTGCAATCCACAAGTGCTCCATCTTCATTCCATGTATAATCAGTGTCACTGCCTGCTGTACCATAGTAGTCAAATAGCTCCTGGTTGGCTAAGAAGACATGATGAAAATATCAGTTTTTCTGCATTTGCTCTCCTTAATTTGAAATTTCCGAACAGGGCTGAGTGTCTTAACTGAAGAACAATTCTCTTCCATGAATCATCAAAGATTTAAAACTTATAGGAACATGCTATATGAGTATTCTATTTCCATGCTTAATTACTGTTTTGTATAAGTTGTTAAGCTATGAAATTCAGTGCCAGACCATTTAGATTTCTCCATACTAAAGAACATGCAAGGGCAACAGAAAACTTTAACAATTTCTATGCAGTTAGCTATGAAGTGTAGGTATAATTGACTGTGCTAAATTACCTTGTATACTCTTATTCTTGTCTTAGTGCATTCTTGTAAGGGCTTGTGGCATTGGCCAAATTTTGCTATGTCCAGTTTGTCCAAAATATCTGCTTTCAAAGGGCTACTTCTTTATTTCCTTGACAGTACAAGTGCATGCATTGTTGAATTGTTGATCTACAATGTAACATAAACCAATTCTTATTGCACATGCACAGTATAGCTGCCTATTTTACTGGTAATAGATGGTTTATAGGCAATCAATTTTAGATAGGAAATCTATGGTCTACGAATACAAATTACCAGTTTTACTTCAAAATTGCTAGGTCGTATACACGCCACTGATCATGCCCACTTCAACTGTAAGGCATGTTTAGAAAACAAGTGGAAGAATTTGGAGCTTTTGTGTTTATCATAATGGCTATGGTGCGAGAATGCAGATGCATACATGCATTAAAATTGCAGGTTTGAATCCCCATGACTACTATTTTTTCTTTCTTTCTTTCTTTCTTTCTTTCTTCACTTAGTTGAATGTGATTTACAGCAAACATTGTGCTGTAATTTTTCATTTAACCAATGCTTAAGCTTTTTTATTTCAAATTCTTTTAAATAGCATTTACATTTTCTTGACCTAAATAGTAGGTACATGCTGGAAACTTAATACATACTTAAATGAACTTGTTCAAGGTCAACTAACAACTTACAAACTGTAAATAATTGATAAGTACTTGAAAGCGCTAAATGTTACTGAGTTAGTATTACAAAAATAAGTTTCATTGTTATTAACATTGCAATACAATATGTAGGGACAGGCAGAACAAAAGTAAGTAAATAAATTAGGTGTAGGAACAGGCTTCAAAGGAATTGCTCAAAATGGTGACCTCTATCATTGGTGCATAAATGACATCAACACAGAAATGATTCATGAACCCTGTTGAGCTTTCCTGGTGCGTTGCAAATCTCATAACTGGCTGCAATAATGCAGGCAACCAACGACCCTTCATAATCAAATGGTGATGAATAAACCATAGTTTGAAGATGACCCCAGAAAAAAAAAAGTTCATGGGGTTGAGATCCAGCAAATAAGGTGGCCAGGGCATGGTAGGACTGCCTCTTCTGATCCAGCGATTTATGAAGACTCGATTTAGATGCTTGTGTACATTTACCCCATAATGCGTAGGAGCTCCATTGTGTTGGAAATGCAGTTGAGCCTGAACATCAAGTGGCACCTTTTCCAACAGGGCTAGCAGTACATACTTCAGAAATGTTTTAAAGTGTCACCACGCAGTCGAGGAGGAAGAAGGTATAGCCCATTGACATGGTCAGAAATAATGCCAGCCCATATATTCCCCATAAAGTGCTATTCGTGGCTCTCTTGAACAGTGGCTTGCAGGTTTTCGTATGCACATATGTGACTATTCTTGTAATAAAGAATCGGTCCAACCCTGGTAAACACAACTCTAATGAAAATAATTCTGGTGGCTGTCTTAAGATCCATTCACAAAACTGCAGGCATAAATTACAATCCTCTGAGTTAAGGCTTGCACCTTTTGCAGATGTAAGGGGTAGAGTTGCTCCTTGTCCAAGGCTTGTCATACACTTGCGGTTGGTGCCCATTTCACATGCAATAGTTCGGGTGCTAGTTGCTGATTGCTCTTCCAGTCTATGCAATATTTTTGCTTCAAACTCGAGAGTGCGCTGGGCGTGTTTTGCACTACAATCTGCTTTATTCTGCACCACGGAACAAGCTCTCACAGTCACAATCTACATATTCAAAAGTAGTCTGATGGCATTGTCATCTATTGTGGTGCCTTTTGCTATAAAACCAGGCAACTATTGTATAACAGCATCCTTCAACATACACAAGGTGCATATCAGCGAGTTCAGCAATAGTGTAATTTTGCTCCATGTTCCCTGAGCACCTATACAACTGTTTCAATGCAGTGTTGTGTACAGAAGGCAAATAGGAAATGAGATGTGGGAGACTTGATTACTGGATACTTAAGTAACAAACAATTACTGTATGGTGGTGATACTGTCTGCCAAGGGTATCATCTATTGTCAGAATTAGGCATTTGTTATACTACTACATGGGTAGTCAACACCTCTTTTCATGAGTCAAAGTACTCTATGCTGTTGCTTATCACCAACCGACAACTTCAGGACAAATCAATATACAATCCTCCAGCCTTAGCCATCAAATGTGAGAGAAAGCAACAGTAAGCAATATCTGTACATTGTAAGTGATGGTGGTAGTTCTCGTTTTAAGGCATAAGCATTATATTGTTCACAAGCTGGAAAAGAAATGGAAAAAAAAAACCAAACACAAAAAACAAACAAAAAGCTTTGCTCATATCCAGGTTTCAATTTGATTCCTCAGCTTTATTCTGGTTCACAGTCAATTCATCAAACTGTGCAGTCAATTTACAACAATCAGAATTTCTCTGTTTCTTTAGCCATTCAACATAACCTGTTATCTGTTGCAGTGGCATACAGCCCCATATTAGGTCTGCAATTTAAGTGATTTGATAACGTTAAAAATTAGAATTGCTTCTTCA
This sequence comes from Hymenopus coronatus, assembly GCA_030762935.1. Taxonomy (NCBI): domain Eukaryota; kingdom Metazoa; phylum Arthropoda; class Insecta; order Mantodea; family Hymenopodidae; genus Hymenopus; species Hymenopus coronatus. The sequence goes on from CM060900.1 coordinate 260,260,511, forward strand.
GAGAGATAAAAGACAGGCTTTACTAAGTGCATAATAAATTTGGTTTACAGATTCTTTACATATTTCTTTCTGATTATGATTTTTTGATCCCAATTTCTATTTACTTTGAATGTGCATGACTTGGTAAACTGAACTTGTAGAATTTATCTCAAATTGATCAACTAGGAACCATCTACTGCCAATAAAATTCATGCTGTGTTATTCATTTACATCCTGTATCAATAAAGTAAATAACTATGTACCATGTATGTTAGAAGTGCTTTACAACACAACTAAGGGAGAGTTGAAAACTAATAGATTATGCTATAAGATTGGAAATACTTGGCTGCAAGAGGGGTTATCTTATAATTTAATGACCCTTTATAATATCTAGCAAAAATCCAATTCACTTACCTAACATAACATTTATTGCTCTATCAAAGTGAAAATTCTGAAAATGGAGTATTAAAATATACTGAAAACTAAAAACAATTGTTAAATTATTCAGTACTGCTTTACAAAATAAAATAGCAGGTGTACAATAGTTTTGGGATTAGGTTTTTTTGTTTCTTTATTTTAGTGTATTAAATACACAGAAGGAGAATGTATAAACCTTTATTTTATACATATAAACTGCAGAATGAAAAGTTTGTTACATGGAAATTACCTCTCAGTCAGTGACAATGTTAGATAAACAGCTGAAGAGCAATGTCATGCAGTGGGGTAGCGCACCCTCTCACTGTACCTTCATGAAATGCTTGGAGAACCACCACTTCCAAAGAGAAATTACATTATAATGAGTTATCTCACATGGGTATAGTGTGCAAACAAAGAGATGATACCAGCATTCTATTGCAGTGTCAAATTCATTTTTTTCCATCTTTTGTGGAATAACCCACTCTCTTATTGAGCCATCCAATTATTAATTTTAAAGTTAGTCAAAACAGGTGACTCATAGTTTATGTCCTTCAAGAAGCTTCCACATATATGCACAAATATCTCCAAAGATATTATCAAAGCTTACTTTCAGTACAGATAGTTTCACTCTGGAAAAAGCTACACATTTTCTAAAATGGATTGGCGGCAGATGTCATGATGAGGTTCTAAGAAACTTCTGCTTGAAGACAGGTATTTGTAAAGCATTGATAACTGGTAGAATAGTGGTGTAAGGTTTGAAGAATTGGCTAAAAATTAACTTTCAAAAAATATTTAGTAGTTCATACTTCATTGTAAAACAAATCTTGCTTTAAAAATTCCCCTCATAAGTGGATAAAAGTAGGTTTATTTTGGTGTGGAACAAGACTCTGCTGCTTCAACACCCAATCAAAATGAAGACTGAATGCTATTCTACATGAGGAGCATTGTTTTGAAAAGTAATAAGGTACTTAAAAGAAACATTTTCAGAAATGAAGAAAAATGGTTTACTTCCCAACAGGAAAACCTATGTTTAAAATTTGGGTGTGAAATTTTAGATATTGGGGTGTTGTTTGAGAATTAACAAAAACTGAAGAAATTTGTTTTTCATTCACTAGCAAAATATTTTAATTTAAATGTTTCACTTAATACATCTTGAACCAATTTACTGAACATATACGTTTTGAATGTCTAGTCAGTAAAAAGTAGAATTAATATCATTCTGAAGATAATTTTGCTGCAGTTTATATTCAGTATACATCATAAGTATACATACAGAAGCAGTGTAAGTAAAAAAAAATTATAACAGTGGTAATTCTTAACACAGTACGAATGCACATTTGAGGCTATAGGTTCTGCTGTTCATATGCTGGTAGAGGCAATACTTGAATTTTACAGCAGAATTAAGGTAACATATTACAGTCTTACAAGTCCTGTTTCTTCATGCAAACAGTCGACAATCCTTAGGATCACAATTCTCAGGTGCTGACATGAAAATTTAGCACTACTATATAATTTGCAAACCATTAAATCTATCAAAAAATTTTGTTTTCAGAAGATTATCGACATTTCCCTTTGCATCTGCATTTGCTGTGCTCTAGCACCTGCTCTATGTTTGTCCCTCATTTCAGTAATGTTATGAACATTTTTGATGGGTCGTCACACCTATACATTGGCTTCATCTTTACTCTGATGAGGGGCTTCCAGTTTACTGTACCTTTCTTCAGAACCTCTTCATGTGCTTTTTTCCATCCAATTTTAAAAATTACTTTGAGATGTTTTGTAATCTTTGATAGCCCAATCATTTCCAAGTGATTTTACTTTTCCTATAGAGTTATAAACCTCTGTATTCTTCAGGAATGGGGATGTGAAAGCATTTTTGGAGAGCCTTCTGTACAACCCCTGACAAATGATCTGCAGGTGGCTAAGAATGCCCTCTCACAGGAAAGATGACAACAATATTTCTGAGGTGGGTTGCAGCTATATTTTGGAACCAATAAACCTGAACTAATGTGCTTGGTTTTTATTTTGACCTCTGCAACCATCAGCAAAAAGTACAATAGTGGTGTCAGAATTCTCAAAATGGACTTCCTTCAAATAAGAAATTACACCTAATGCTACCTCGTTTGCCCTTCTGCCAGCTTCAGTTTTATTCCATGTAAAGAATGCTGCATTCTTATTTTTGAGAGTCGTGACCCACAGTGAATAAAATATCTTTGCCAATCGATAAATTTGAAAGGGGCTATACGTGTTGCAAATTGAAGAGGAAAATTTCTTTGTAAATGCTCCCTCATTAATCTGTGGAACGCTTAGGAATGGAGTTGGTGTGCTCCCAGATTAGCTAGTAAGTGATTCTTTCTTTGAATATGTGTTCCACACTTGGATCATTGGCAGTGACCCAAAGCCAATGTTATATTGTGCGAAAAAAACACCTTTTGACCATAAGCTATGCAGAAACAATCACATTGTACATCTTGAGCAATTTGTTGATGCTTAAGCCAGCTGATAAATAAAACCTTTAGCTTTTGTTTCTACTGTAATGTGAGTCTCTCTCTTTCTCTCTCTCTCTCTCTCTCTCTCTCTCTCTCTCTCTCTCTTTCTCTCTCTCTCTCTCATTATGCAACTATTTTCCTCACTATTAAATAAAGCACAGATATGTAGTCATTACACTGCACCTAAGTTTCAATTTGTGTTTTCAAAGTTTCACAACACATTGATTCCAACAGCAATAATTAATACAAAGTTGTGCCTGCACACACAGCTAACCTTGAAGTGGTTATGCAAGTAAGCCTTGAGCTACAAATAATAATGCGAAATATCACGTGTATTGCTGATATCAGCTTTTAAAATGTTCAGAGTCGTAGGAAAATAATCTCTGTATTCCCTCTGGCAGTTTTCAGATACATTCCTTATACACTACAAGAGAAATTTACAGAATTTTCATTTTATTAATCTGTTTATTGGACATTTAATTCACTTTAGTAAAAGAGAATCACTTTATAGGGATATGATTACAGTAAACACATTTTTATTTAAGTGATACATTTTATTATAAAGTATAAAAACTGCAATTCATGAAAAGTGACAGTTATAATTAATTGAAATTTACTGAGTTTTTGTACATGGATTTCCAAGTAGTTCAATCTTTAGCCTTATCTATATGCCATAATTCCTTGATACTTAGTTAATTTAATGGAGGACAGAAAGCAGAATTGGCCTGGGTCTAAAGACAGTTATGGTGTCTCGTAACTGTAGTAAGAAATAATTTCAGTTTTGTTTGTTCAAGAAAAAAATCTGATGTGCTACTTTCACATAACTTTCTTTAGCTGTTCCATATACAAAACTATTCTTACTAAAGATTGTTATCTCTACATCATGCTACTTGAGATAAACAATAGTAGATTTGGTCTTATTACTTACTTTCTTGTAAGTAGAAGGGAAATAAGGGACTGCATTAGGCTAAAGTGATAGTCAAATCTTTTAAAAGCTGATGGCTGTGTGAAACAATTGAGTTTCGGTTTTATTTGCATCTTGCCATTTGAGAAATGTTAGGTACTTTGAAATGGCAAAAACAAAAAAGAATATCTCGAAAATGGTCAACTCTACAAGAAAAATGTATGTAATTATGTGTTTTAATGAGATCTGCACTTTTTGTGCAGTAAGCTTTTGTCAATCCCTTACAGTTTAACTGTTATGCAAAATTCTGCAAAACTCATCCAGAATAAAGAGGCCCTCAGAGGCTACTCTGATAAAATTCAAAATCTACATTTTATTTATGATGCAAACATTTTTAATATATAGCAATTTAATCAAAATTGTTAGAGCCATTTTTGAGAAAAACAAAATTTAAAAAAAAAAAAAAAAAATCATGTAAAGGGCAGTTTGTTGTGTGGACATTTTCTGAAAAATCTTTGCCTCGCATCCATGAAAGATACTAAAAATAAATGTTTATTTCAGAGATATGTTTTCCAGACACGCACACGCATGCACACACACACACACACACACACACACATTCACACACACACGCACACACGTGGACCTCGAAACATACATTTCCAGTGAAATTTCAACATTGGATTTTTGGGTGGAATAGAATACCTTCTCTAGCTACTATGTACATTGTATATACATATGGACTAGAGATAGTAAAAATGCAATTTTTGTGCTAGCATCATGCATAATTCCAGATAACACATGCAGTTTGTTGTTTGGCCATTCAATCGTAACCCTGATTTTGTGGATTATTAACTTCATCATCCATCATATTCTACTACATTTTTAATGTGTAAGTTTTCTGAATGCATTATCCCTTCCTTCACTTTTGTCTGGTCTTTGCGATTAATCACTGCTTTCTCCCAGTTGTATTGCATGCTCAAAGAATATGTATACTGGTCTCTACCTTTATGGCAGTAAATAAAGCACTCCTGTTTGCTGCAATAAACATTCAAGATAATTATTTTGTAAACTCTTTTTCTGATTCCTAGTAAAATATTTTCCCCTGACTTTCTGTTTCCTAGTACTTCTTTAGTCCTCATTTTTCTGCTATAATAGACTTGGACATGCTTTTTTTTTTTTTTTTTTTTTTTTTTTTTTTGACACAGAAATTTAGCAGTAAAGTTTAGTGACTAGCCCTAAAAATGGAAGTTTGCTGCTTAAATTTATGAAAAGTGGATAGTATTGTGTACCTACAATAATACTGTGGAATCTACCAAAAGGTAGTATTGAGGAAGTCTGATAAACATTTTGAAGTATTATTGAAAATAGGGATTTCAGAATATCTTTCTTGGTGGTTTTTATGTACTCAGAGCAATATTCTTAAAAGCATTAAATGTATAATGTTAAAAAAAAAATTATCGTATTCAATATTGGGAACTCTGATCCTTTTAAGACTGATAATAATCTTGATGAATTTTTGGTGTTACATCATCTGTACAAATGACATCAAGGCTTCCTTCTTTTCATTGGCAATAGAAGGCCTATGTGTATATACTGGAGTAAGAAACGTTACATTACTTGATAGTTGACATCTATATCATCAATGCTGTGAAATGCATTTCAATCAAAATCTGTACTGTAAAATGTTCTAGGTTTGAGGTCTTTTTCAACTTTCAGAATTTGAATATTTCTCTATACCAACTACACCAAGTTTCCATGCTCATTAATAGTGAGTTGTTTCCTGGTGCGGCTGCGCCATAGCCGAGTGGTCACAGACCACTCGCCTCTCACCTAGATGGCCCGGGTTTGATCCCAAGCGACCGCATGTGAGATTTGTGGTGGACAAAGCGGCGTAGGGACAGGTTTTCTCTGGGTTCTCCGGTTTCCCCCGTCATCTCATTTCACCGCGGCTCCCTCTTCATGTATCATCAGTGTCATCGCCTGCGATGCCAGAGCAGTAAAAGCGGGCATTAAACACTACAAAAAAAAAAAAACTTCCTGGTCCTGAAGGCAATTTTTAAAAATCGGAGAACATTATAATTCAATTCTTTAGTGTGGTGTGGAGTTACGACATTGCACTGTGCCAAAACATAATGATGAAACATTGACTGGATCACATTTTAGAGCCCTCTTTTTTTTTTAAATATATAAATGCAGTTTTCAGTATTTTGTGTATCCCCCCCAAAAAAATGAGCAGTGGACTGTAGCATCTGGCAGTTCTGAACTTCAAATAGTTAAATTGAAACGATTTAGCCAATCGTATTTGATGGAAAGCAGTTTTCACTAAAAATATAATTTGTTTAGGAACTCTGGATTGTATGAATTCATAAATGCATAGAGAAATTAGCATCTTTGTGGGCAGAAGCTTCACTCCATAGATAAAGATAACCATATGTTGAAAGATTTTCAAAAGCTTTCAAGTTATAAACATTAAGCCCTCTTTTATAGTATAACATTAACAGTTTAGACCCCGGTTGGATAATAGACTGAAATAACAAACTTTAATATCATTGTCTTCCTATGCTTTATCAACTTTCTTTATTTCTCATACCAGATTTTTATTTCTAGCATACATATAACAATCTTTTTTTCCTATCTTTATCTATTGCATTTTTAAACTTTTTGCTAAACTTTATTGATCTTTCTGGGGTATAAAGGTTTATAAATGAAAGCTGTTGTTAAATATAGGTGAACAATTGTGATATTTAGCAAAATATTTGCTTTCTTCCCGGCATTTAACTTTGTGTAGTCTATATATCTCACTATGGATACCATCTTTGTATACATGCATGAAAGTTATGACTCTTTTTTCTAGGTAAAGAATTTATGTAGTTATATAACCCCGTCTAAAGCATCCTCACCTATTTTATAGTGATGGAAGTGTCTGCAATAGATGTCTGTTCTTATAATTCCAAGTTCATCAATCTTGTCCAAAGCAGCATTTGCATATCTTGCACTGACACTCCAAGTATTCAGAAATAATACAATCATCCTGGTGTATTGGTTGGAAAAAATATGCAAAATTGTTTCCAATGTTTTGGATACTTTTCTAAGTAGAGGTAATTTTTCTCATACTCTTTGTTAAAATTGCTGCTGATTAGTTGTATTACCTAAGTCTCTACTGTTTCTTTTACAGATTTAGATTTGCTTCTTCGTAAAAATCAGCTATGTATTTTCACTGTGATGTCTCTTATGACTTCCATAACCTGAAAGAAAAAATCTTATTGATATTTATGAGAATTTTCTTTCATTTTGGTTTATTTTAATTTCACTTTCCTGTTTCAAGTCTGAAGAAGAATGTGGGTGTGAAGGAATATGTTCTTCCTGCATTAGTTGTGTTCAAATGTTATCTGATTCCTAGTTTCGATCTGTGACTGAATCATTGCTCTGGTTTGCAATAATATTCCCTTCAGAGCTGTCATTTCCTGAATTGTATTTAAATAATAATAATAATAATAATAATAATATATAAAATGCTCTTATTATTATTATTATTATTATTATTATTATTATTATAATATTATGCTGTAAAATTATTAACAAACTCTGTTAACGAGGGTTACAGCATGTGCATGAAGCTATAGAATTGGTGTCATTTTTAAAATAAACAAATAAAAAGTATACCACCTCATTTTCATCATCTGCAATTGGAAGCTGGAAATTCTTTTGTGATTACACAATCTTAACTGAACATGGAATATTAATAAAGCATTACTCTGCAGTAATTTGCCAGCAGTAATCCCCTTCTTTGAAAGATTCATATACAGGTACTAGAATCCATTTTCTACAACAAACTCACAATTGTAATTTAATTGAATAATCATGCAAGGAAGCATAATCCTCTAAAACTTTGTTGAGGGAGAAAAATTGAAACCACTGTTGTAATGATAATGCCAACGATGGAAATACAGTGAAAGTGTTTGAAGTTACTATACAAGCTGTGACACATTTTGTTTAGAAATAAATCATAATACTCTAGTAACTGATATAAAACAGTCTATGTGTTCTTAACATTGAAAATTATAAAAAGGAAAACTTATGTATAAGTCTAAGAGACTCTTGTATTCATGTTAGAGATAAAAAAGTTTTACTGTTCGGTAGAGTATAACATTAAAATTGTGAAAGTGTTGGTAACCAAAAATTCAAGTTTTGGGAGTTAAGACAGTATTATTGTAGCAGTGCAATATAGTATGCATCTGCAAATATTACTGTTATAATTTGTAAACAGGATGAGAAAAATCTCGATTTTTCAAGGTATTTTTAAAATAATTTCACAAAACTCACTTTGCTGAATTGCATCTCCTAGATCAAGTGTATTGCTTGACAACTATGTTCTCTAAATCCATTTGCATGCATTGCTATGAATAGAGGCAGATTGAACAGCTTTTATTGTGTATCCTTTTTTATACTTAAGTTTGTTTAATGTGAAATTTCTTATTCGGTACAAACCAAGGAATTGATTAGTCAGTCCTGTATTTCCTTGTCCTCTATTTCCTTTCATTTTGTGGACTTCTACTCTGCCTTATTTGATCGTATGTTACCTACAAATTTTCAATTTATCTCATAAAAACATATAGACAGTCCAACATCCCTCTCCCCCTCTGCCGCCCCCCTCTCTCTCTCTGGTTTGAAGGTAAGTTTTAGAATCCAGAGAGTATTGCACCATAGCTGCTAGCTATTTAGTAAGATTAAGTGTCCTCTGTGGTCTTCTGGTTTCCATCCTGGCCTCTGGCTTCCAATGTGGAGGGCAGTGAATTTTTCTGGTGGTAAACATGCTTCCCTTCAGAAAGTTGTTGGTGTTATTAATGTTTATTTGCAAATTACAGTTCATTATATCTTGAAATAGAAGGTCCCTAAGAAGAATTGTCGCCCATTTCAAACCGAGAATATCCTGCTTCTCTCCTATAGTGCTAATCACCTGATACCATGCATGCTGAGTGGCAGAATTAGTGGTTAGGAATTCACCTAATTAATTGATTTGATATTTGTATAAAATGCATTTGTATATAGTAAAAGGTTGTAGATTTTTTAAATGATTGAACTACTTTTGACCAGTTCTTAGTTAACATGTTATGAAACTCATAGACACAAAATAAATTCCAGTTAACTAAATAATATTAATAAAATAATTGTTACCTTGTATCATTTTGTAAATTATAAACTGATCTAAAGTGTTGATGTATAAAAAAAGACAGAAAAATAGCACATATTTTTTGCCATAAGTGCAACTTGATTCATCTGAACAGCTGCTTTAATATTGCTTTAAGTGAGATAATTCTGTACTTCAGTTTAAGGTTAGGAACCTGCATGTAAGGAAATGAAAATATCTGTTCATTTGTATTGTTCAGGAAAATGGAAAGGATTTTCACTCTTGGAAATCATTTTATGAAGATAATACTGGAGAGCAAAAAGATCATCCTCCATGTTGGTCTTGGAATATTATCTTGATTTACCTTGTTTATGAACTGGTTTAGAAGATTATGTTTTATTGACTTGGATTATATTGAGTTTTTCTTCTTTCTAGGTGTTCAGAGCAACCCACTGTGAGTAAAAGGCAAACTAGAAGTACAGCCAACAAGAAAGTTTCTCATACATTAACTAGAAACTGCAAAATGGATGATGTGCCTTTTCACTTTAATTCCTGGAATACTCCTGAAGAGAATTGTCAAAGTTCACGTGGAAGTTACAGGGAGAAACAGCAAACTAAGTCTGAGAACAAGTGGTTAATTGAAAACCTTAGAAAGATAAAGGAAGAAAATGAAAACTGTGATGAAAATGTTAATAATTACAATAACAGAAATAAGGAGGATGTACAAAACTGTGAGCTGCATAACCTGAATCTAGCAAAGCCAAAGAAGAAAACTTTTTCTCTTCAAAATCTAAAACATCAGTCTAAAATAACTACTAAGTCATATGAGGAGCAAAGACACCTGAGACCACAAATTCCTGAGTCAAAAGAAATAAATTGTGAATTCTGTGGAAAAATTTGTATGACAAACAAACAACTGAAGGTTCATATCCTTAGCCATAGCAAACTAAGGCCATATGCCTGTGATATTTGCAATAGGGCATTTAAAAGGCCATATGAAGTAAAAAAGCATAAAAAAATACACACAGAACAAAAAGATCAAATATGTGATATTTGTGGTTATGCCACTTTGTATAAAACAAATTTGGAAATTCATAAAAAGAGACATTATGGCCATTACACAGTAAAATGTGAAACCTGTGGTAAAGGATTCTATTCTAAAGCTGAGTTAGAGGAGCACAAGAATGTTCACACAGGGAAGCGACCATTTCAGTGTGATGTATGTGGCAAAGACTTTCTATATAGAAACAATCTGAGTTATCATAAGAAGACAGAGCATCCAGATGCTAATACTGACCCCAAAAGGTATCAATGTGACTGTTGTAACAAAATATTTAAAAGCAAAAAATTGTTACAGTCACATTTGAAATCGCATGCAGGCATAAAAAAGCCAAAAGCATTTTTGTGTGACATCTGTGGTAAAGCAGTGACAAGCCGCACATCATTGGTGGCACATCGCAGAACACATACAGGTGAAAAGCCCAATGTGTGTGATGTATGTGGAAAGGCATTTGGGAAGTTAGATTACTTGCGGATCCATAAGCGCACACATACTGGTGAACGCCCACATACCTGTGATCAATGTGGCAAGTCATTCACTCAGCTTTCAACTCTCACAGTGCACAAACGTTACCACACTGGACATCGCCCTTATCATTGTACAATTTGTAGCAAAGATTTTGTTACTAAGACACTACTCAATACACATCAGAAAAGTCATGGCATATAAACAAGGGGAAAAGAAAATATAATTAATCTTGCAGTTGACAGCAGTGCTAAGGTTTCATTGAAGATGTTTTTACTTTTATTATGTTAGAGAATTTCAGAAATGTGAAATTTGGAAAACTGTTTAATAACAGTAAAGAATTTCTTAGACATTGCAGAAGTTAAACCTGCATATGGTTTTTCATGCTGTAGCAAAAATGTTTTAAGTACCCATATCCTATAAAATAATTAGCCTGAAAGTATTTATTGTAGAAAGCAAACTGAAAATCATGGATAAGTTTAACAGGTGATTATTGATCAAGATGGCATTTTCTCCCAGGAAGAACTCTTGAAGTTGCAGAGAATAGCGTCATGTGTAGTCACTGTGAATATACATTGTAATGAATTAAAACAAATATTTCAATTAAAAAAAAAAAGAGCTCGGATAATGACATGCATGTAAAACTGATTTTTAATCTTGCAAGGAACATGTTATATGAACAAGTACATTTTATATGTACAGCATGAAAAATTGTATTTGTAATGAATTGAAAATGTGTTATAATTTTTTATTTTTTTATTGTTTGTAAATATTGTTGCTACTAAATTTTCATGGGTGCTAGTTAAAGCAACTGCATAAATATATAGTTGCTACTTGCCAAACTTTTACTTTTCCTTCTGCTGAGCAAAGGAAAGAATGGCAGAAAGTAGAAACTAATCTTTATGTGTAATTTATTAGAAGTAATTTGAAAATAAACTCATCATTTTGCATTGTTTGTTGTTATTCTATTCTTTGTTATTAACCATTAGGAGCATGTGGACAAGAAAACTGAGGAAGTCATTAAAGAATACCTACATGTGAATAACTTATAATACTATTTCATTTTTTTAAAACACTAGTTAATGTTTTGCTATGTTCATTTGTATTGAATGCATATGATATTGGCTGGATGGTTAGTGTGCATTATCTAAAGTATTTTGTTTAGTGTGCATATACATTCTTTTCTCTTCTCTTATAAGTTTTCATTATATTCTGACTACATACCTACAAGTAGGATTGCCATCGTGATTGTTACATGTGCGCAGTAAGCCTCCTTTACATCACCCGATTTATTATCACAGGTGTGCATAAAAATAAGATGGTGTATGCAGGGAGTAACATGCTCACATTTGCATATAATGTACACTTGTAATTATGATTGCTCTTTCTGGAAAGTGTATGCTGCATAATCAGGAGGTATAAAAGGTAGGGCAATGAGCCCTGCAAGTTCAGTTTTGACAGTGAATTCTGAGCACATACTTGGATTAGAGAGAGCAGTCATCAATTATGTATGAGTGCTGAAGCAATGAGAGATAAGATTGTGCTGCAACATTGGAAAAATACATTTATTGCAATCAGAGTTTGAAGTAATAAAGAGGTTTTGTTGTACTGGTATCAGGAGAGGGCTTGAATGTCTTGATGGAGATGATAAAATCATTATTAGCCAGAATCAAGAAGTTGGACATAAACGTGGAATCCAGGATGGAAGAAATAAAATTGAGAATGAAGAAAAGTAGGAGACAGAAATGAAATCTGAAATGGAGAAAATGAACACAAATTGAAATCTGGAACTAAACAATGGATCAAATAAAATTGAGGAAGACTTACCAGCATGAAGAAGAATGTGGAAAACTTGGTGGAAAAGTGAAATAGCTTGGAGTAAAGGTGAAAGAGCTGGGTGAAATGATGAAAGACCCTGCCCAATGTCTGAAAGACACCAGGGAATGACTTGATACCCTGGAAGAAAGAGTTGATGGAAAGCTGAAGGTCAAGATGCCAATATGTGACACAACATTTGAATGCATCAAGCCACCTAAGTACAATGGAATATCGACCTTCAAAGTCTTCTGCTGTCAGTTCACCACCATTGCCAGGGACAGGTGGCAGAAGTATTAAATGTGATTCTGACTTCGGCAATGTCTCTGGACATCTGGGAAGCCTTTGAGAACTGGTTCAGAAACCATTGCTTGGCCAAAGCCTGTTTCAATCAGCTTAACTTAAGCATGCAACAATCAGGAGAGACAATGCAGGAGTTTGCACTGGCAATTCAACAGCTGATGAACAAAGTTTTGTTGAATCTCATGCCAGTTATGGGTCTCAGGAAGCGGCCTAATTCTTGTTGACGGGGTGTGCAGTGCTGAGATTGGCAGTGCCTAATGCTTAGGAATTTTGAGGCAATCCATGAGATGCTTACGGAAGCCCTGAGAATGAAGGCAGCTGCAACCACCATGAAGACCAGGAGTATTCACTGTGACAGAGAGAGAAATAATCCATAGACAACCTGTGGAGTGGCCGAACAGGACACCTAAATAAAATTGGCAAGTAGGTGGAAAAATATTGAGGACCAATGTGCCAAGGGGCATGTCAGGGCAGTCATTGACAACCCTTTGAATGATGTTACATGCCTTGGTCAGAACATTGGATGGCAACCTCATTGCAGACAGCTGGATATAAGGAAAGATGTACCGGACATTAATAGAGACAGGTGCAGCCATGATAATGAGTTCTGATGAGAAGAGCTTGCCAACATGAAAACCCAGTCACCCATTCCAACTAGTGATGACATCGGGGAAAACTGCCTGTGGTGAAGAGTTGATTAAGTGGAGTTGTGGAGTTGATACTGGAACGAAGCCCTGTGAGTTTTTAGGTATTTGCTGTGAGGGTTGCTGAAGATGTTTCTGGCACTGCATTCCTTCAGGAGCCACAAGGTGATGGTAAACATTGGCCGAGGGCCTTATGACTTGGCTAAGATGAGGTATTGCTCCAGATCACTCATGAACATCCAGGGATCTGTAGTGTGATCCTGACTGACAATATAGTTGTGCTCACAAGAAGCGAGATAGGATGAAGATGAACTTGGATTGCTCATGGTCAAGGAACCTGGTTTTATTCTGGAAGACACCATTGAAAGATTATGCATTGTTGCCTTGTTGGGAGGAAGTGGCAACCAACTAGATCATCCTGGCTGGGATAGAGTTATGGAAGCATGAGCAAGCAGTGGATGTGTCACCATGTGATTGATCCAAAGAGCCAGCACCATCACAAGATCTGGAGCCTCAGCTGAAACTAAGGCTAATGAGGTCAGCTGACCATCTGACTGTCTCACAACTGGAGAGGGTCTGGCATCTATTAAGACAATGACAGTCTGTCTTTAGCCAGGGTAATGATGATTATGGCCCCACTGATTGAGTTCTCCATCAATTGGGAGACACCCAAATTTTTTACAGCCATCAAAATGTGTTCCTGTGGTAATGTAAGCAGAGGTATGGGACATGCTGAAGGACATGAGACAGGGGAATCATTGAGAAGCCCATGGCAAGTAATGCTTCTGTGTGGATTGCAGGAGCTGAAAGCTATCAACACAATGAACTGTGCCCCCTCCCCCCTTACCCAGGATTAATGACACCATGGACACACTTGCTGCTTCCCAGTGGTTCTTGTCTTTGGACTTGAAATTGGGGTTCTGGCTCTAGATCCCAGAGACAAGGTGAAGACTGTATTCTGGATATTTCAAGGGCTTTGGCAATATATGGTTATGACCTTTTGGGTTTGCATCATGCTAACCATCTTCTAGCACCTTGTGGAATCAGTTGTGAGAAGTGTAAGTTTTGATACCAGCCTGCTATGTATGAAGACATCATTGTAGGCAACAACTTTGAAGACCATCTCAAGAACCAGTCCAGGATATTGCAGATGAAAAAGTGCCAACTCTTCTGCAAGGAGGTGAACTGCTTGGGCAAAGTCTTGCCACCTGGATGGCCAGGGACCCGGAGAAGGCTTGGACAGTGAGAGATTGGCTTCACATGAACGATAAATGAGAGCTGCTCTGTTTTCTGGGCTTATGCAGCTAATGTCACCCATTTGCCAAGAGCTTTTCCAATATTGCAAAATCCCTCACTCGTCTAATGGACGAACACCAGCATTTCTATGCAGCTACTACCACCAGTTTACCGGGGATTTCTGCAACATTGCAAAATCCCTCACTCATCTATGGAAGAATGCCAGCCTTACATTTGACCAGAATAGGCAGAGAGTGTGTTCCATGCACCTATCAAGCACTCTGCAGTGTGCCTGTCTTATGATTTCTAAAACCTAGTGGCAACTTTACTGTGGACACTGACACTAGTGAACCAGAATTGGAAGCATTCTATCCCAGGGTAATAGTCTACTAAAGCAAGATGTTGTTAAGGAACAAAAGAATTCTTACATTACCCAGTGGAAGCTTTTGCCAGTAGTAGAGATGCTGGAACACTTCCCCAAATACCTGTACATTTAGCCATTCTACCTGAGAACTGATCACTTATTCCTCACCTGGCTGTTGAGTTTGAGTTTCAAGAACCTGGGTGTTCAGACAGCCCATTGGGTCCAAAGGTTTCAAGAATACAACTTTATCAGAGCATTGAATAAAAAGAGCCACTTCAAAGTAGATGCCATGTCAAGAAGAAACTGTATAGAGGAGTACAGCCATTGCGCTAAGGTGGTTTTGGTGTGTTCTGCAGCTGTCCCTGTGATTGTGATGGTGCCTGCGGATAAATGGGATAGCGTAGGCCTAGGATGGAACAGCTTGTGGGTGCTGACTTGGGGCCTTACTAGAGACAGGAACAAGATCTAGTCGGGAAGACATCGCACACAGGATTAATGTGGGTAGGAGTAGTGATGAGTCCTACTGGGTTGAATGGGACTGCTGGAGATCAAGGAATATGCACTACTTAGAGTTTTGGAATCGCCATATGGAAAAACTCCAGAGATCCTCTCTCGGAATAAGGTGATGGATGTCCTGGTGGAAATACATGTGGGGATCTCAGGTGGACATCCTGGACCAAACCAAACAATTGGCAAGCTCTGATGATACTACTGGTTAAGGATATGGGCAGATGCTGAGAGGTGGTGCTGCCAAAAATTTGTTTGTGTTGTGTGTGTTTTTTGTTAGAGAAAGCAGTTGTCAACTCTGTGTGTGTGTGTGTGTGTGTGTGTGTGTGTGTGTGTGTGTGTGTGTGTGTGTGTGTGTGTGTGTGTGTGTGTGTGTGTGTGACAAAGTTACGAGAGATAAAATTGTGCTACAGTATTGGAAAAGGATGTTTGTTCTGATCAGAGTTCACAGTAATAAAAAGATTTTGTTACAATATGTTTATTGAAAGTAGACAACAAATTCAATTGTGCAACACTAAGTATTATGCCAATTGCTGAGGTACATCAAAGGGAGCAGAGCTATTCCACATGCTATGTTGCTGCTATGCTAATTTTTATTCTCAGCCTCATTTAGGCTACATAACCTTAACTGTCAGTACAGTTAAAAAGGTGAAAGAAGCATATCAATTCATGCTAATAGTGATACTAGGAAATGCAGTAACAACTAGAAGGTGTAAAATAGAAAGGTTAATAAGGAAGATAGGTTTTGAAGTGTATCTTATGTTCTCGTGCAAGGAAATATCTTCTAGGAAAAGAAGTGTGTTAATACAAAAAGTGCCACTTGATACAAATTATACCAGAATTCTTGAACTAAAATCTAAAAGATTAACTCATCCTTATCCCACCATAGAATGAAAAAAATTTGATACTTGTGTTTGGGAAAATATCTCTGTTAGTTATTGGTACAAGTCCAAGTAAAAAGTAAAATTTTTTATGGAAAGTAATTAATAAATTGCTAATTAATTATCTTTAGGCTAAAAAAATGGACATGTGGCATTCAATGACTTCTTCTACTATCATTTTATATAGCTTCCAAAAAATACTGTTACAAAAGCTTATTTTTCTATCTGCTTCCTGTTAATTTAGGTAAACCTTTGCAGAAACCTCATGATACATTTTGTTGAAGGCACAAACGGGATAGAGGAAACTGGTTCAGTGGTCAGATATTTAAAAGCTAGTCACTATACACTGGTTTAAAATTTCCATGCTTTTCAGGAGAAACAGCTGAATAACAATAGAACTTCAAAACAGTGACAAAGTACTGAAAAATTCAAACCAATAATAAAGTATGTTCAGAAATGGGTAATGCTACAAAGAAAAGTTAATTGAAATAAGTAATGTGCTTTAAAGAGATCTATATTTTTTATATAGTAATAATACATGTTTTTCTAGTCCATAGAAAATTAAGCAAAATTCTTATGGGGATTCTTCAGGCTATTCAAGATACATATTTTATGTCTTGTAAATTTTGTATTTATATGGCATTTTAATCAAAATAATTAAGAGGACAATGAATATTTCAAAAGATCTTCCACGTAAACGATAGTTCGTCATGGGGGAGTTGTATTGAAAATCTTTATATTGCATCCACAATGAGCCTTTGTTTACTTTGGAGATTCTAAGATTATAGCCTTTGCTTATCTCTTTTAATTTGTATATTGGATGTTGGAGATTATCTTCATTTTCCTGTATGAATGCAATGTTATCAGCATATGTCAAAATATTTATCTTTATAATTTGTCCTTATACCTGGTTTTGCTTCCCTTTTTAACTCTTTTATATCACCATCTAAATATATGTTAAACAGGGTTGATGAAAAATTGCACATTTGTCTTACAGCATACTTCAGCATATATAACAGCTAGGCACATTAAAAAAGAAAACCCAGTTAGCAAACTAGGTATGCCTAAGAATAAGGCTGGATGTATTATGCAGTGAAAATGTAATAGCATTAGAGCAACCAGTACAACTTTCAACAACAGTCTTAAAACTTTAACAAAATCCCTCCTTGGATTTTATTTCCTTTCCTCCTGTTATGTAAATATATCATAAAGGAATAGCTATTGACTATCAATCATGGTTAAAGGTGCAGTATTTTTTTATGTTTACCCAAGTTAGTACTCTAACTAATACCTGAGATGGCAGTTATTTACTGCAAAGAAGAACTTCTGTTTGGCTGTTGACCATAGGCCACAATACGAAAATTTGCAATGATTCCCAGTTAACCAGAACCTTAACCGAGAATTTAATACATGCCCTTAATCGGGTAACTTGTCATATAGTAAGGATGATAAGTAGGTCTCGGACATTGTAGCATTTTCAGTGCCCTGCGGCTGGAATATAGTTACGTTTGCATAGGGTTCACAGCGACCTCTCCCCAGTCCTCACCCCTTCCACTGCCAGGCATCCATACCAAGCAAGTGATAGTACAAATACAACCTGTCTCAAGTTAGGAAGTCCGGCCGCTGTTAGCTGAAGAAACATGCCGAAAGCAACCAGTAGGAAAAGTGCCTTACTTGTTAATGAATATGGACATGAGTATTTTGAAGTAAGAGGAGAAAATATATTTTGCAAGGTATGCCACATTGAAATCAAAGGAAACAAAGGATTTTCTATTGCAAGGCACTGTAAATCTTACAATCACAAAATATTATGTTGCCTCCAAGAAATGAGGGGGGTGAGGATATATTATCTAAATCAGAAATCGAGAACTCATGTACCCAAACCGAATTTTACAGGGATTTATGTAATATGATGGTAAGCGGAAACATCCCATTTAATAAGCTGCAAAATCCTGGTTTAAAACATTCCTGGAGAAATATACAGCTTTGAAAGTTCCTTGTGAGTCTACTTTACGCAAATATTATTTGTCTCCTTGTTATAATGATACTCTGAACAACATTAGACGTTCTGTGGGACATCGTAATGTTTGGATTTCAATTGATGAATCCACAGATGCTGCTGGAAGATCTATAGCTAATGTGGTCATAGGAATTTTATCTCCTGAATGTCCAGATGAAAAATATTTGTTAACATCGAAGCTGTTAAATGAAGTTAACCATTCTTCAATTGATAAGCTGTTTGACGGTGCAGTGTCTCTTTTATGGCCAGACGAAATAGAAACTGAAAACATATTATTATTTGTGACAGATGCAGCCCCTTACATGATCAAAGCTGCTTCCAAAATTGAGGAACGCTATCCCAGACCGATACATCTCACGTGTTTAGTTCACGGTCTTCACCGGGTTGCAGAAGAGATTAGGAAGCATTTTTCTGATGTAGATAATTTCATTTCAAATGTAAAAAAAATATTCTTAAAGTCCCCTTCTAGAACACTAACATTTAAAGAACTAGCACCAGGAATACCTTTGCCACCTCAACCAGTTTGTTACATGTTGGGGTTCTTGGTTGATGACTGCTCTATACTGCTTTGGACATTACAACCAGATTGTTAAAAGTGATTACCACATTTGAAAATAAAGAAAGTTCAGCTATTAAAGCTGCAAAATCTTTGATATCTCCACAGCTGTATGAACATTTGCAGTTAATCAATAATTTATTTAAGGATATTCCTTTAATAATAAAACAACTTGAATCATCACAGATGGCACTGCCAGAGTCCTTGAAACTTGTTGGTAATTTGATACAATACTTTCAAAAAGTAGAAAAATGTTCTGCTGAAACAACAAAGCGGAAACTGAAGACTGGTTTAGATAAAAACCCAGGATATTCAATTATGTGTCTATTAGGGACGCCATTCTAAATAATGAGCATGCATATGTTTCTCAGGTAGATGTTTGTGATGCTCGTCAGTTTCATTTTGCATCAATCATGTCATGTTATGTGGAACAGAGTTTTTCACGATATAAAAGGTGTTTGAGTTGTAATAGAAGAAGTTTTGCTTTTGATACGTTCTGAAAGTATATTGTCATCCATTGTAATAGTCCAGGCATGTAACTCACAAATAAAATATTTTTATTTTATTTACCACAGCACAGACTTTGTAATAAAACTTAATGCTTACTAAAAACTGTATACTTATTTCTGTGCCCACCTGTACCTACAGTGTACACAGCTCAAACTCAGTAGCGCACGCGAATATTCCCTCTCTCTGCTTTGCTGAC
Organism: Hymenopus coronatus; assembly: GCA_030762935.1. Lineage (NCBI taxonomy): Eukaryota > Metazoa > Arthropoda > Insecta > Mantodea > Hymenopodidae > Hymenopus > Hymenopus coronatus. Next base: position 260,279,988 of record CM060900.1, read on the forward strand.
TTGTAAACAACTTAAGCAACAGTATACTAGAAAGCCTTGTCTGAGGCCTGATGATAAGCATTAACCAACACAATGTTGCAATGAAGTAGGGAGTAGGTTGTTTTCATGACAATCTATCTCCTACATCCCAAAATTAAGTTAGTTTCTTCCTATCACATCACGTTTACCACAAATGTGTCTCTTCTGTTTGTTCTTAGTGTTACTTTGTAAGATGTAAGCTGAGAGGTATTCTTGTGTATTTAGCTTTCTCATATGCATCTTCCTGTCCCAAACATACCCCATTCCTATTTCTTCTGAATTTTTCCTAACTGCTCTTCCAGCCTGCTCTTTTTTGAATTAACAAACATTCCTTGACAATGTTTCCACCATCAAACATTTTCACTATATAAATATTTTAATCCTCTTTCAATCACATTCCCCTTACTTCCTGTTCTTCCCAGCTCAAGCAATACTACTCTCAGTGAAGCTCTTAGTAAACCCAGTATTAGTTTGCAAAATGTGCTATGAAGCTTATCAATATACTTCATTCCTTCCTCCAACTATCATACTTCCATTCCATGCATCATTCTCGCTTCCACCAGTGCATTGTATACTCTTTCTAACCACATTACTTTCATATTTGGTATTTTGCTATTACATGCTTTGGTAACTCCCTCTAGCTAATACATTCTTCATTTGTTCCCACCATCACCTGTTTGCACTCTACCTCACCTGCAAACATATAAATTTATTGACTACCTCAATTTTGCTATACCCTATGTACCATTTCTCATCCTTTCTTAGGTTGTTTCCTCTTTTGAAAACCATATTTAAATATGTTCATTAAAATTTTTACTAATACACAAAACAACTGTTTTAGAAACAGAACAGTGCTAACAAAGTTAACTAGTTCACATAATGCAATGACAAATTGCTTAACAGCATCAGAAACAGATCATGAATTCTACTCTGAGGCTGATACTATTCATGAAGCAACTTTCTCACAAACCTACAAAGAGAAATGCTCTATTGATAAATGTCTGTTCATTGCAACCATGTTTCTACAAGACTATGAGTTAGACCAAAAGCATTTAAGTTTTTCAGTGTATTCATCACAATGTATTCTTGTTCAACTCAATATCTAGAAATAAGTTATATATCAAGCAGTTACAACAGTAATTCTTAAAGTTTTTAGACTTGGCTGAAGCAGTGATTTAAGTATGAAAACACCTACACCAAGTGGAACACTATTCCTTTATATGCCAAGAATTCACCTGAAAGCCTTGCATTGACTTTAGAGAGAGACTTGCTGTTTCCCATGCTTTAGTTTTCAATAAGTACACAACATTTACAAGCAGCTGAATGTCACTCGAAATAAAAGAAAGATTACTATCTTCAGTAATGAGAATATTAATATTATAGGGAAAATGTCGAGAGAATAGCACTGACTAACCATATAGGGTTCATGAAGCAACATTGTAGATGAAATTGGAGTATTTAAAAATATGCACTTAATGTTTTCATTAACTTGGAAAGATTGTGTTACATTATGTTGGTGCTGCATAATGTTACTGAAAGTGAGAAAGAGTGAAATGATACCGTGTGAAACTCTAGCAGTGTAAAAGCAGCAACTCTCAATTTGTTTCCAAGATCATAATTGACAAGACTTGGGTTTACCATTATAATACAGAAATTAAGCATCAGTTATCTCTCTGGTCTCCTCAGATGAAACTCCTCCTTTCAGTGTCATTAAAGCCAGAAGTAAGGAAAAGAAAATCACTCTGACATTGCTACCCACTAGGTAATGTGGCAATAATAGTGGTGAAAAATTAGAAAACAGTGACTACATAATTGTACATAGATATGGCTTTTGGGCATTCATAAATTCAAGCAGATAAGGCAAGAACTACATTGAAAGCAACCCATCTCCAACATGACATCATCTCTGATAATAGCAAATGTCCAGTGATGTATCCGTCTCAAAGTCCGAACCTGACATCCCATGGCTCACTGTAGTTTTGTCTGGTAAAGAACCAAGTAAGAGGATAATATTTAGAGCTGAAGATGGTTCAGCCTATGTAGAGAAGCCTGGAACCCTAGAAGATGTGATGGTAGGTTGTGTTAAAGCTATTACCCAGAAACTAAATCTCAATTGTGTTAGCCGTAAATTGCAGATACTTTAGGAGATTTAAAGTGGGAACTCAAATATACTTGCAAGGCTATAAACCACATGATAAGCACACAAACTGCCATACTTACCAGTAGTGCCAAATTGTGAGGCAAAATTTTACCTAAATGATGGGCTTAAGTTTACCACTTTATTCCAATGCATATTAGTTATCTTCAATTTCTCCACATTGTACATATTAGGTAGAGAAGTTATAAAATTCCACCTATAAATAATATCAAGATTTCAAACAAATACATGTTTTGGGGTTCCCCGAGTAAATGAAGAAAAAAATTGTTTAGTAAAAGGTCTATGTATGCATATGTCTGTGACATAACTTAAAAAGCAAAAGTGACAAATACCAAACTTAGTATTTAAAAATATGCACAGATGACACAAGGATTTCTAAAGAAAATCCTCCCCCCCCCACCTCCAACCGCCGTTTACATTGAGCAGTTTTCAAGATTTCTGATTTTGAAAAATCAATTTAAGTATTTTCATTAAAAAACCATGAATTAAAGATATTTGCATGACAATGTATGTCTTAAATTTTATGGAAATAACTGTTAAGTCATCTTCATTTAAAAGGATTTTTTTTATAATCTTGTATAATTGCTAAACATCAAGCAATACACAAAGACGTACTACACAAAAGATCTCTTCAAAACATGCAGTTTATTTCAAATAACTTTTTGTGGCATTATCCATTTCTGACATAGTCAATATTCATAGTTTGAATAGTTCCCTGGTCTGTTACTCTATTGATATTCAGTTGTTTCTCTAATTGCATGGAAAAAGTGGGGCATTTTAAAGCATATGGCATCCTGTACTTTAAACATGTTGTTCCCTTTGTACCTGCAAAAAAATTGTGATGAAAATATTTCTGCAAATGTTTATCTTGATTAAAATGAATCAGATAGAAAAATAGACTTTCATAAGAATAATTGAATGCCTACTAAAAACGATAAGGGTAAAGAAAGTCATGTGAATGTAATACAGAGATCATTTTTTTATTTCCTGCCATTTTCATGCAACAAGAACTTCAATGCAATCACATAGCAACTGGCTTTGAAAAAAAATTGACTTCTTTTAGCTTCTTATACCTACAATGAAATGAAAAATAAGGTTTATGCTTGGAATGATAAAATATGTAAGACTGCACAAAGGCTAAAAATGTAATTTTTGGCAATTTTTGCCATTAAGTCTCCCATAGATTCAAGTTCTGTCCAGCTTAATTGACTTTAAGAAATTATTTAGTTTTGTGGATTAATCAACCATTCAAGTACTTGGAGTGTTGCAAAAGCATTAATGATATCATCTTATGACTTATGAATACATGTTTTAGCAACTTACAAAATGAATAGAAATGTAATTGTTATGTTTAACTAAAGTTTCTTTGAAATTTATCAGCATTGTCAGCATTGTGTCAGAAGTTTTACCTGCAGGAGTTCTTTTACATGTTACTAATTCCATTAATGTGAGGCAGTCACACTTCAACATATTAATCCCATCACCCTGGGTTGTGATCAAAGCTCTCATTTAGAGCAGTGAAAGCCAGTGGTTAACAGTGCAATGCACTAGTGGATAGAAATCTTAAAATGCTCAAAACCTTTTGACTGATGTATTGTGGCATATAGGATGATCACTTTTGCAGGTGAAGAGTGAGGGACACATTGCCAAAAAGTAGGGACATTTCAAAATTTTCAGGCATGTAGCTAGATATGAAAGAATCATAACTCTGTGGTCTTTCTTTTGTAAAACAAATTTATTTTTGTAAAGCTGAAAGTTTAAAAAGCTACTAAATTAAAGATTCACTTTCACAAAATTACAATTTGCAAATCTTCAAACCCATCACCAAAAGCAGAAAAAGAACTTATGGAAAATGGTGATTTATACCAAACAATCTTCCAACACTACATTTTTGGTGTAAATATCCATAGTAAATATGATCTAGATAGCATGCACAACATAATACCATTGAATTTTGAAAATGCTAAAACATTGACTTAGAGAAAGAATCATGCAGATAAGAAATGTAGAAAAAATTTCAGGATCAATGCTGCCCATAGTAGCAGGGAATAGTTTCAAAATGCAGGATTATCGAAAACAATTTTGGATGGTTGATCTTACTAGAGGCATGGTATCAGGATAGAGTAAAGTAGTTAGCTTCACTAAATGTGCCATTGCAACATGCATGTACTATGAAATACCACATTAGATATTATCTTCTTGATCAGTTTAATAAAATTATACTATTTTCTTTTATTTTCATTTGACAGTGGTGCTGCGGCCAAGTGGTTAGACCAATTCCGTAGGTGATCTGGGTTCAATCTCAGGGGATCACATGTGTGGTTGTGGTGGTGGTGGTCTAGAGGCATCTGGGTGGGTTTCTCTGCATTCTCCAGTTTTCCCTGCCATTTATTCTGCCAATTGTACCAAAATCACCTTTTGTGTTATCCATTTCACTGTCATTTCATCATCCACTTCCTTACTTTCATAAAAGGCATAAGGTTGATCATCCATTCTAGATTCTCTCTGATACAGAACCTGTGCTTCTCAACAGGCATCTGATCCTAGGCACTGCTTTTAAGTCCCTGAGGAGTGTAAGTCCTACATACGAGAAAGTTATACATAGAAAGAAGAAAATTAAATTTTCCCATAGCCTAAATTTCAGTACAAGTTGTTTTGTTTTTTGCTTTTAGTAACATAGCAACCACATAAGATTTTGCTGGTTGCAATTCGTTATTTTTATACAGCGCTTAAGCAACCTAATTATACAGAAAAATCTCAAAAACCAACAATTTTCTAGGTTAATATTCGAGTAATGAATATGTATAACTAAAGATTATTAATCTTCATTCAGTATGTTTTTAGTTTATTGCAATATTTTAAATAATATGAAATAAATACTACCAATGGGACAGTAAAAGTTGTTTCCTATATATTTTTTGTTCAGCAATACAAAATTTTAATCACAAAATTGGAAAGTTTTCTGCATTTCTAGTAACTATCATGAAATCTTGAGAGCACATTTAGCCGAGAGTATTGTGTAAAAAGTATGAATTATGTTGAACTTTAGACATTAAATACTTCCTTTAAGTATTAAATGTTTTTGCTGCATGAACATCACTTAATTGACACTTCAATGCTGGCTAACCTGTGGTTAGTTGGAAGGAGGGGGCTGCTCTCAGTTTAGAACTGCCCAAAATGCTTATTGGGGCAGAGGTAGTAGTTTCCAAAATTCCCCTATCTCCTGACCTGGTGTGAAACTCTGAGGAGGTGATTCTCAGGCATGAAGGGAAGGCTGGTCGCTGGACCGCTAATAGTCATATAGGTTGGGTGCCCTTAAACTTTACATCTCTGATTGCTGGATGTGTGTGCAATCCAATCCAGTTCTGTTCTGTTGTTTCCTCATGAAAGGGTAATTGGCACAGTCTCAAATGTCTACTGTGGTGTTAAGAGTAAGAAAGCTAGCATAGGTAGTCTATGTTGCAGTGAAATTCAAGGGTTTTTTTAAATAAAAAATGATCTACATTTACCTGTGAGGATGTGTGTGCATGTGCGTGTGCGTGTGCGTGTGCGTGTGCGCGTGCGTGAGCTTGCATATGCATGCACACTCTTTTTTATCTCTCTCTAAATTTAGGAAACACAGGTCCTCTTAGTATAACTAACAGCTTACATGATCTGATGGAATGCCCTTGCTTCTTACTCATTCTTGACATCATTGCAAGAAAATAGGCAGCTGCCTTTAGACTTTTATAACAAGCAGCAGTTGGGTATTTAAGGTGAAAAGAGAGGAAATCTGAATTTTACATGTTACCAAGTGACCTGAAGAGAGATGATGCTGAGTTGGATGACTGACTTGTAATGCTATGTGGAACAAAAACAAATAGGGATTAGAGAGAAAGAGGGCACCTAGTAACACTGGTGCTGCCAGGAGAAATTTGAACACCATGATAGATGAAATAGTTCAATAATAATTATTAGCCAAAATGAAGACTGGTATCTGGAATGCTGAAGAGGGGATATGAAATGAAGGGGAGGGATAGAAACTTAAGGGTAATCTGAAAATGAGAAAATGGTTACTAAAGTAAAGTCCTTGGGATGTTCAATGCCTCAGTGAAAGAGAGACTATAAAAGCCAAGCTGAATCTAAACAAATGTTTCATTATAACAATTATGATATTAGCTAGTGCTAAAATGGTGAAACCTATGAATTTTGATGAATTTTGATGTCAGTCATGGGTAGGTGTATAAGGTGTACTAAGAAGAAAATTCTGGCCAACATAGTTATATCACGTAACAGATTTGCTGTCAGAGTTTATTCCTGGAGAGTAGCCCCACAAGTATATCAGTGGCTTAAGAGACTGGGAGATGAAGTAGCACCTTCTCCTAGCTGAACATTGAAGTACCAACAATACCCTGGCAGCTGTCTTCCACTTGGAAGTGGCAAAGTTGATGGCCAACAAAACCACCCACTGTGGCTAGAGCTGTGAGTGTCCAGTGGCAACAACAGTCTAACCATCATAGAATTGGAAGTGGAAGGCCTGTGTGATTTAGGTGCGAGTGAAGGGAATGATGTGAGCACATTCCAGCCAAGGATTTGTAAAGCTGCAAATGGACGTGGAAATGCTGTTAGAAGCACTGGGCAGGAAGACACATTCTAGTTTGGACACGCTTTTCCAGAGACCATATTTGGAAAACTGCTGCCATCACATGAGGTTATCGCCTGCGGTGCCATGGTAGTAAAAGCAGGCATTAAACACTGTTAAAAAAAATATGAGGTTGGTAGAACCTGCAGCCAGTTGGTATAAAGGGATCTTTGAGCAGAAAGCAGCTGGAGGATCAAGGTGTTGGGTGAACTTTACATAAGAAGAATTTAGTGAATGACCCACCTTTGTAGGTATGATCTCCAGAAGCCCAGTTTAAAAGAAATATTGAATGCAGTGGGACTCCATGGTATTGATTTGGACAGGTGGTGCAAGCATTGTTACTTCCACACAGCTGCCTGAGAGCCACATATGTCCTGCTGAGACCAAATGTGTTACAATGAGGAAGTGCTCTTTGAAAGTATTGGCATTGAGGTGGAAGGCCATTGGTACAGTTGCAGGGAACAGCTTACTAAAGACTATATTACCAATGGCTGGAAATCTGTGCAATTCCCAACTAAGGGGCACCAAATGTATAGCACTAGTGAGCAATTTCTGCCAATCTTCCAACAACTACCCAGTGACAAGTGGAGCAATTTTGAATTCAACTTAATGTGAGAATTGCTCCAGTGCTTTGGGGTACCAAAATCCTCACTGTTCCTCCTCAACAGTCAGATGGAATGGTGATACACCATATCATAATAGCAGAGGAGCATCCGCTGAAAGTGGTATACATCCATCAATGAGATTAGAATGTGATGTTGTACCTCCTGCCTACTGAGTCTCAGTATATGAATCAACTGGCATGACACTTGTCAGCAGTATTCGAAGAGAAGTCATGGCTAGTTGTGACCTGTTTTTCTGTATATATTATATGCAGACCAGCCGCCAGTGGTAATTTTATGGGTGCTAGTGTACAGGTTGGTATGGGGTATAGCTGAAGCTGGTAAGTGACCAGATGTAGATACAATGAACAGTGTTAGATGGTAACCTTGTGTAATTTGATCATCTCACAATGACAAGGAAATTGTTCAAGTCATAAGGTTCCTGGGACAGGCTATATAAAACTATCACCTGGAGGTGCATTCAATGTCATCCCTAGGGAAGCTGATGGTGGCACACTTTGATTGCTTTGCCCCATAACATGGAGCTGCTTGGGATGATCAGTTTTGAGGATAAATGTATGTGTTGGTAGGAGAGAGAAAGGGAGGCGGTCCTAAGGTTTTGAACTCTCTTTTGCTCTTAGAAATTTCCATGTTCCCTCTTGGAATAGTGCAAAACTTTGAGAAAGTTCAGCTCATGCTTAACAGGAAGGCTGATAAACTTTCTGTCTGTGTTTGCAATTAAGTTTTTTTCTGCTTTTTCCTAGCAAATGGGGAAGGAGTCAACTCAAAATAATTTGAGGTCACCTTGTGGTTTACCGGGAAACATGCGAGTCAGTTGAGAAAGTCAATGCTATGCCGGCATGTTGCCATTGTAGCTCAGTGGCAGAGCAACCGGCTAGAGATCGGCAGATCCGTTAAAATCCCGGCTATGGCATTGCATTTTTCAGTTTGACACTACCTATCCATCTCCTGTCCTACACATGGCTTGTGTGAAAAAACAATTATTCCAATACCAATTGACCATAATAGTTGGCTATACTATGAATCCTGGGTCTAAAGTATTTACAATATTGTAAGTCGCCATTGGGGTTGTCATCTCAAAACAATTTGAGATCACCTTGTGGTTTACTGGGAAACATGTGAGTCAGTTGAGAATTTCAATGCTATGCCAGCATCTTGCCATGCTAGCTCAGTGGTTCAAATCCCGGCTATGGCATTGAATTTTTCAGTTTGACTCTGCCTATCCAACTCCTGTCCTACACATGGCTTGTGTGAAAAAAAAAAACAATTATTCCAATACCCGGTGACCATAATAGTTGGCTACACTATGAACCCTGGGTCTAAAGTACTTACGACATTGTAAGTCACCATTGGGGTTGTCATCTCAAAATAATTTGAGATCACCTTTTGGTTTACCGGGAAACATGTGAGTCAGTTGTGAAATTCAATGCTATGCTGGCATGTTGCCATGGTAGCTCAGTGGTAGGGCAACCGGCTAGAGATCAGGAGATCCGTGGTTCATATCTCGGCTATAGCATTGAAATTTTACTTTGACTCTACCTATCCAATTCCTGCCCTACAAATAGCTTGTATGAAAAAACAATTATTCCAATACCAATTGACCATAATAGGTGAATCCTGGGTCTAAAGTATTTACAACATTGTAAGTGGCCATTGGGGTTCTCATCTCAAAATAATTGGAGATCACCTTGTGGTTTACCGGGAAACATGCGAGAAACATGGTAGCTCAGTGGCAGAGCAACCGGCTAGAGATTGGGAGATCCGTGGTTCAAATCCCGGCCATGGCATTGAATTTTTCTACCTATCCAACTCCTGTTCTACACACGGTTTGTGTGAAAAAATGATTATTCCAAGGAGCATGAAATGTTTGTAAATGAATGGAAAAGAGAAGAGTTTGAGTTGCATCACTGTGAATTCTTGTGCAGGAAATGCAAATGGTGACTGGAGAAAGAGCTGATGAAATCACAGATAATTAAGAACTTTTGCTTGTATTAAAATACACAGGTTTCTTGAAAGACATTTTTGTACATGATACATTTTTGTATTTCCTAATCGTGGTGTCAAGATATTGGAATGTAAGTGTACTATTAGGAAAAAAATAATGTGTTAAAAATAAGATTAAAGTCAATAAATTAATTTATGTGAAGAGTTAAGAGCACTGTTTTCTATCATATCATTTCATGCATCTGTTATAACTGAAGGTGCAAATTTTCCCAGTCTTTTTTTCCCTGGTTTTAGATGAGATATAGCATGAGGATTGAAGTTGTCTTATTCAAGTTGTTGAAGCATGTTGTCTGTTAAGCATTTCCCCCTTAGGCTTTGGGAGATAAATGCAAAGTAAAGTCAAGCACACTTGTTGGCTAGAATTGCTAATACCACCCTATAGTCAACATAAAAACATGCAGTCTTATTAAAGAAATATTAAATTTAAATGTAATCCAGCATATTAGCCAGAGGTGCATAAAATGTTATGCTGTATTATCAGTTTAAAGAGAAACCATAATCACTTTGTGGGATCGTATTTAATTAGCTGTATTAATGTAATAACAAAGTTTGATATTTTATCTTTGTAAAAATCTTTCCTGAGCTGATTACTCATGAAGGTCAATCAGTAATTCTTATGCTGAAAGCTATGAATCCTTAATACCTATTATAAATATTTAATTGTATTAATGTAGTACTTTCATGAAAATATTTGAATGGGCTGTTTTGAGAAAAAGCACAAGTAAATCAAAAAAATAGGCATCCCAAATAATTTAAGGTATCTGTACTTTATAGCAGAATGAACTAATCAGTTGTTTGTCCTTCCCTTTAATTTCTTAACTTGATACATTTTGCAATAAAACTTTATATAACTAAAGCACATAATTACATTTAACCTGACATGAAGCACAATAATACAAACAATTATGATCAACTGTGCTCTCTTTTTGTTTGTTTTTTAGAACTGTGGATAATTTTTCCAACAATTAGATATTGAACATCAAACTACTGGCCATACCACAGCATATGTCCTACACTTTTATTACAGCCTCATCTTATTGTGCTTTTTGCTTACTCTATTATTATTATTATTATTATTATTATTATTATTAATTTATTCTGTGCTTCACATTTCTTTTTTGAAAAAAATTCAGTCAGAGTAGTCCAGAAGAGCATGTGTAAATTTGCTAAAGTAACTTTCAGAAAAGAAAATTATCCTTTGCAGATTAATATCATCTCAAGTGTGCTTCTATAGAGTGTATAAATATCATTAATGCTCCATCATGAACCAACCATTTTATGTATTCCTGGGTTAATAGCCAAATGATACTTAAAATTAGGTGTGTAAGTATATTTGTTAACATGTTAAGCTTAAATTCAAAACCTCAGTAACTAAAATCAACAAAGAACACATGAATTCTCTTCAGATTTCAAAAGCCAGACACTAAATTACTAAAGAAACACAAAAATTAATTTTTGAACAAAAGAAATTAAAGTAGTTATTACAATTGTGACCATATCAGTGTTCTGCATCAGATGGGTTTGGCAGGGTAACATGGTGGCATGTTTGAGTCAATAACCTGTTAAATCAGATTTGAACTCGAGTGGGTTTCACCTGCCTAGACCTGAATGTGTGCCACCCGCAACTTGACTAGAAATCAGACTCGAATAGTGAGGCACTTCCTATAGCAATATCATGCATATGTAGTACACAGTTTATCATCATATGTGAAGTATATGAAATACAAGTTCTATATTAATATACATACATTCTGAAATAGATGTGCCTTTAAGTATTTAGTGAAAGTTAACACAAATATATAATTAATAGTGCTGTTATGTTGTTAAATTCAATTGCCAATTTTTTCAAATATCTCTGATACAGAGAAATATTGAAGTACATTTAGATATTCCATTAAACATCAGCCTTGAAATTGTATTTTGTTTATGTTCTGGCATCAAATATTACAAAAGAAACTGTTTAGGTACTACATATTATGAAGAAGTATCATAAAGTAACCAAAATGTGTATTACCTTACAAAGCTGCAGTATTTCCACAAAATACCATTAAACAAACAATGGCTAAAATTAAATTTGTCCCTGAACAACACTAAATCACATTTGAAATGTTGAAGTTTGCTGCATTATTCCTGAACGCGTGTTGGGTATGCAAATTATTTCCCCAGTATTTTGTTTGTTCTAAAATTCCGAGAACAAATGTTGAAAATTTATCGACCATTTCAGAGTTTTGATTGGAGATATATTAAAGATCAAGAACAGCTAGCAAGACAACTAGATCCTACAGACCTGGTTAGATCTGACTGCAATCTCTAAACACCAGCTGATGTCACAGCAGGGTCAACCTGCTCATGCACTAGTGATAAGAAAACTCATCTGACTTTAGCATCATACACTGCAGACCTCTGGACTAAATCCGGTTGCAAAATGCAATTTTTTTTTTTGGTAGTGTTTAATGCCTGCTTTAACTACTAATGGCACCGCAGGTGGTGACACTGAAAATACATGAATGATGATGGAGCACCGGTGGAATGCGATGGCGGGGGAAACCGGAGTACCTGGAGAAAACCCGCCCCACCACAAATCTCACATGCTTGGGATCGAACCCCGGCCGTCTAGGTGAGAGGCTAGTGGTCTAACCACTCGGCCATGGTGCGGCCCACAAAATGCAATGATAAAGAAAATATTCATAGACATATTTATATGAAACAACTTCTCCTGTATGAATACATCTGCTTAAATTATCCTGTATAAAGAAAAAAGGAAGTAAGACCAGCTTTAAAAAGCAAAGTTTCATTATCATATGCATCAACTCTATGGGGAAAACAGTCTATTAAGCAAGAGAAACAAAGATATGTATGTATTAAATTCAAGGCATAATAGATTAGATAAAAATGAAATCAAGCGTTGGGATTGAACTGAGAATTCATGGACCACATAGTTATAATGTCTTTAACTGCATTGTAGTCGCAGTACTTTACAATATATTTTTTTGTTTTCTCCACTATGGGGGTAATGAGGTTTGCTAACTCTAATTGCTGACTTCTGATTGGAATAGAAGAGATTATCATTAGCATTCTGTGAAATTCATAAAACATTTGTAAATTAGAAAGAATACAACAGATGCATGCATAAACATTTTTGAAGGAAATTAAACTAGAAGCAGTGCCTCTATGCTTTCAAGGAATAAATATCCCTGAGGTCTTTTTATACACAAACAATGTCATCTTCATTGCTCATATACAACTAAGTAGCATATTAGCAATTTAGAATCTCTGCGAATGTTATGACCCTTATCATAGCATTTGGGTTGGGAATGAATATCATAACCTGAATTCTGGCATAGTACTCAGTTTTTATTAATACAAACATTTTAACTGAAATGTTTGTTAAGTTTAATGTTTATAATTCTGCTTGCTAAATAAAGTATAATTATTTTGTAACACACGTATATATTGTCATGTCAACCTGATTCTGAGAGTCCAGATTGGGTGTAATGAGTTATTGATATAAAAGGTAAACTTGAGTACTAGAAAGGTAGTGCAAGTAGTATGTTTCTGTATGCACAACTCTTCTCTGAACCAGCATTGATTTTGTTTTTAGGAAGGCTGATGGATGCATGGGAAGAGAGAACTGTTCATTTCTTCCTCCCTACCAAAATTCAGCCATTCTTTGCACATTAATAACCTATTGTTGATAATAATTCTAATACATTAATTATATATACATTTTTTTTATCTATTTATTTATGCTAAGCTGTATACAGGTGAATATGACTGGCGTTCAGCCCTGGCTCTTTACGCGTCATACTCATATTTTACATAATTTTGTCTCTATTTACTGTCCATACTCATGTATTTTTCACTTTGTATAAGAATTGTCTAATGGTCTTGCTGTCTTTTTGAAACATTTCAACTACCACTATATTTCTATGTATCTTAAACCATTTCTTATTAATATACTCTTTTCTCCAATCTTCGGTCCCTTTACATTTAAATAGTATAGGCTCCATATCTTCATTTCTGCCACATATAGGTCATTGATTTTGTGGAATATTCTCCCTTACTTTTAACCTTCGTACTCCTGCTTTTAGCCATGCAATACCTTCTCGCTCTTTATTTGTCGGATCTATATACTTTTCCCTTCCCCATGAGTCTTTCATTGGTATAAATAAAACTAAAGATCTCTTTTCAGCTATCTCACTAAATATCATTTGTGTCACTCTATCCTAAAATCTTTTCCTTGCCAACTTCCAGAAATTATTCACATAATTTTCTCATCTTCTCCACATTTCCGCATACCCACTACTTTCCAAGTTATTTCTGAGACAGTCTACCCATCCCTTGTTCTTTAAACTCTTCTCTCGATATAGAAACACTGTTTTAACAAATTCCTTTCTTCCATATTCAGTATTCTATACCAAAATCTCAATGCCCTTTCCATAATCTTTCCCTTGCTTGCCACTCTATTTGTGTTACCTGGCCAACGGTTGCATTTGTTAACCCAAGCGTTTCTTTGCAAGATTTCCTATGCATCTTATCTAAAACTTCCCATCCTCCTTCTAATCCCCATACTTCTATCCAATATAGCATTTTTGCCTCAACCACCATATTGTACACTTTTTCTAACCATCTAATATTTATATTAGGTACTTTGTATTTGCAGTTTCTAATAGCTGATAAAGCTCCTTTTTGTTTTGCCATTGCAAATTTCTTTTGTTTTTCCCAATTGCCACGACTGTCTCTTTTAACTCTTAGATAAATATATTCTCTCAATACCCTGTACTCTTTTTTATTTTCATTCTTCCATCGTTCATTCTTGCTCAATCCCCCCCCCTTTTTTAACACTACCATCTGTGTCTTGTCCTAGTTCACTTTTAAACTCCATTCTTTACAGTAATTATTTAATGCTTACAAGGATTGTTTTAAGCCATTCACTGTAATTGAACCTACAACTAGATCATTTGCAAACAGTAATCCTGGGATCTGAATATTATTAATTATTGGCGTAGAGTTAATATTCCTCCTCCCAATTTCCATTAACATATATATATATATATATTAAATAGGACCGGACTTGACTAACATCCTTGTCTAAGACCTTTCTCTTGTTGGATTTCTCTTGTTACAACCCCTTCCTCCACTCTTATAAAAAAAGTATTCTCCTTATATAATCTCTAAGGGTGTGCAGCATTTGTTTACTCATTTCTTTGGTCAACAATTTGTGCCGCAACAATTGTAGCTCTATCCGATTGTATGCTTTCTCTAAATCCACAAAAGCCATGTCTAACTTTCCTCTCTTGTCTTTCAAGTACCAGATATCAGGCTGATCACCCCTCCTGACTTCTCTGTTATTGTAGAGGCTCTACTCCTCAGCAGGCATTCTGACTCTTGGCATGCTGGCTTGTAATACCAGGAGGATGTAAGCCCTACACATATGTAGGGAGAACAGAGAGAGAGACAGAAAGAAGAAAGTTAGAGGTGATAATTAAAATCTAATTTCTGACAAAACAGGGTATATTTGAGAACATGTAGTAAAGAGGGAATCTCATTTTCAATAAAGTTTCATGCAAATGTTCAAGAAAAAAATGCATTTTGTTTTGAATTGTCTCAAAATAAATTTAACATATAGTATAGCATTTATCAAACTTTCTAACTACCCAAGCCATTTTAAAACTTATTTTAATGCACTTTATGTAAAAATTAACTTTTAAGTTATGCCTACTGTAAAAGAAAGTTGCATCTCTTGTTAAGATCAGCCTATGTAAAAAATTATTTATGATCTTCAACTCAGTAGTTCCCAAATTGGGAAGTGCACCTTGGGGGTTGTGAGTGGCCTAAAGGGGCATAAAAATTTAGAACAAAAAGGAAGCATATGACCTAATAAATAGAGAAAGTAAGTAGCTATGTGATGCAAGTTTGGATTCTGCCAAAGAATAAGTTGCTTAAATTACTTTTGAAATACATTAAGTCTAATTACATATAAATTCATCTACAGAATACATGGGGCTAATTAGATGTTTGGCTAATAATGTTTACTCCTGGAATTATAAGTATGAATTTCACCATAGATTGGTCTCCATATTGCATTTTAAAAAGAGAATATGATTAAGAACAAATGCTTCTAAGAACAAGGGAAGTTGCTGCTGTGTATTTGAAAAGTTATTTTCAGGTCAGTAATTTACTGTATTTGAATATTTATATATTTTATTTTACAGTCTTGTTTCAGACAAACTTCCTGTAGTTTTTGTTGAAATTAGTTGTAGCACTACTCTGAACATTGAAAGAGTCTTCTTTAGCATCATCTCTCAAATATAATTGTTTTTAAGAAAAAATACTGGCTGTAAACAATTTAAGGAAAAACTGGAAATATTATATGCTGAAGGAGAAAAGACAGGATAGAAAGTTAAGGAGAACAAAATTTGCGTCATAAGTTTGAGGACATGCTGAAAGGAAGAATACCTACAACCACCAAATTCTTCTGCTGCTGCTGCTGCTGCTGCTGCTTGCTGCTGCTTCATCTTTAAATGAACTCCTTTTAGGATTTTGTAAACCTTTTACTTGTATAATGCATTTAAATATTCTGCTCCTCAGAGATTTGCTGAGTTTATCTTGGATCATAAAGTCTTGAGTTTCAACTCTATTTTTAGCTCCTTGAAAAATATTATTAGATCAAAATAAAGTCCTTTCATTTAACAACCACATTTTAAAGTAAACAATTTATCATTTTGAAGTACATTTGCAGTAGGATGCAGTGTATATTGGCCTCTCAAATTATGGGTGTTAATTAGAATTTTCTCTGTAATAATGCCTCTTGGGATTCAAACCAGAACCAGAATTATTACCCTTTGAATATTCAGGTACAAATAGGAGAGAGAGAGAGAGAGAGAGAGAGAGAGAGAGAGGAGGAGAGGGAGATATAGAGAGGTATATGAGCACAGCATGTCATTGTTTAATAACAAACATTAACCTGTGTAATGACAGGAATTTATTAACAAAGCTGCTATAGAATGAAACATAAACAATGTATTATAAACACTACTGATTAAAGTAATAAAACATGACCATGTTAGTAACACAGAGCTTCCAGAATATGTCACTACTGCTTGAACAGTGAGTGTTGGAAACGTTATCCTCCCTCTGCTAAGCCGTTATCAGACACACATGTTATGATTGTCACAATTTAGTTCAGGAAGCATAATGTTTCAGGTTTTATTCCGCATATTTTTCCTCAAGTTCTCCCACTGTGTGAGGATTTGGTATATGCATAATCCTGAAGGCTTTACTAATTGCACACTAAACAAACCAGACTCAGGTGGCCATGAGGAGGAAAGTAGCCAGCCTTGTTTGAGATACAAAACCCTCTGAAAGTCTAATATATTATGAAAGATATTTTCTGGAAGCCTGATATATGCCAAAGAGGAAAGGTGAACTTATTTTGCATTAGAATATGTTGCTTCCATCAGCATACACACCATAACAGAGTTTGTTTCTATAAATGGAGAATCATGGGAAGGGGGGAGGGGGAGAGAATAAATGAATGAAAAGGAGAGTAAGTGTATTTTTCTGACAATACAAATGCTTGAAGTGCTATAGCCTTATAAAAAGATATGCTGTTTCAGAAATTCAAAATAGCACTGGTTTTTATATACGTGTATAAATGATTTTTAGAGTAGCATCATTAAGCTTCTTAGTTATGCCCTTCGCTTCTTCATTAGTTCATGGATCTACATTACTTGATGAAAATTTAGATTGGTTTTCTTATTCCACATCATTAACTCACGAAAGCTGAAATTGAAGATCATTGTCAAATTATCTTCTTTCTAGGTCTGCAACTGAAGCATTGGGTCTTCCATTTGGAAAATCTGGAGGGAATTCATCAAAAAGGAAGAAAAGAAACATTCCTGATTCAAAGAAAAGGCGTATCCATAAGAAACCAACACCAGTGGAGAAGAAAGAGGAGTGTAGTAATGTTGCTTTACAAACACAGTGTGAATCCAGGAATGTTAATAATGATCAGAATGATATTTCAGCAAATTCTTTTGAAAATTTTTTAACTGTTCCAATAAAGATAGAAAATATTCATGATGAATCAATAAATGGGGCTGAATTCTTGAATTGTTTTTACAGTGATGATTCTGCTGCAAGCAATGCATTTCATTTTGTTGAATCATCTCTCTTCACTTGTCAGATATGCAAGAAAACTTATAAAACAGCTGCACAATGTAAAAGACATTTTAAATCACACAAGCAGCAACCAAAGAATTTTGTATGTTATGTTTGTGGCTATGCTGCAACTCGAGAGCATTATCTCCAAATGCATTTTAAAAAACACACAAGTCCTTTGAATTGTGAACTTTGTGGCACAGGTTTTACATCTAGTGATGCATTTGAAGAACATAGACTATCTCACATGGGGGAAAAACCATTTACTTGTTCAGTTTGTTTCAAACATTATTCCACTAAACATAGTTTACTGGCACATAAAAGGCTTTATCACCCAGAAACACATGAAGGAAAAGTGTATAGTTGTGAGGAGTGCACTAAAGTGTTTCCAACAGAAAATATGCTTATGACACACAAAACTGGTCATTCAGGTGAAAAACCATTCAAATGTGAGCAGTGTGGGAAGTCCTATCCATATAAAAACAATCTTAGTGCACACCAAAGATATGCACATTCTGACAAGGAAAAGGAGAGGAGACTTCATATGTGTGACATATGTGGAAAAACTTACCCATATAAAAGATCATTGTTACTGCATATGAATTCCCATACAGGAGAAAATAACTACATATGTGATGTATGTGGAAAATCTCTTTCAAGCAAGGATCATTTGAAACAACATGTAAAAGTTCATACAGGAGAGAAACCAAGTGTGTGTCATGTGTGTGGTAAGGGCTTCAGCAAAAGTTGGGATCTGAAACAGCACATGCGTGTTCATACTGGAGAACGACCATACAAATGTGAAATCTGTAATAAGGCATTCACCCAGCGTTCCACTCTTACGATACACAGCCGCTATCACACAGGACAAAGACCCTATCCATGTGGAATTTGTGACCAGGACTTTGTGTGTAAGGCTCTTCTTACAGTACACATGAAATCCCATAAATGAGAACATGTAATATTACATATACAGGACATATATAAAGGTTTGGTAGTAATGTTTAAATGAGAGATATGACTGAAGTTTTACAGTATGAAATAAACTAGAAGCATTAGTTTCAAATAGATTTACTTTTATAGCAATTTTAGAGACAAGCTGCATAATCATGCATGCCAATGTCCTAAAAGTCATACAAAAAGTAAGAAGATCCTGCCACTATTTTCAATCTACGTCCTGATGACATCTTTTAGATAGATGTAGGTGTATAAAGCATTACAAAGCTTGGTTACCTTTTGGTTAACATATGCAGTATAATTTCTTGGCAAGATTCATAGTAAAATGGTTTGCTAAGTTCAAGTAGTTGGTTGGAATCAGACACAAACAATATCTTAACCCTTTCACTGCTAAGGTATAAGCAAGGTCACAGACTCTTGTTGCTGAATTATTTTATCCACATATTAATTAGTATATTCTGTAAAATATCATGCAGAATTAACTAAATATCCGGAAACACTCTCCAAGGTTGTTAAAGATGAGTGTTGATGTCACACTTCTAAAATGGGAAATAAATACCAATACCACATACAACATACTTTACAAAGGGTTATCCATAGACCTAAAAAGAAAACATTAATGGAAAGCTGATAATGCTCTAAATGCTTGGGTTTTAGTTTTTAAAGTTACACTTTGCCAAAATATTAATTAAATAAAAAATTAATTAACAATTCAGAAGGGGTATGCAAATTTTATTCTTTAAATAATTATTTTGATGAGTGTGAAACAGATACATCTACAAAATATACACAGTAAGAAATCAACTCTTCTACTTTTATTTTCAAAATCTGGCTTTTGTATAATGTATTTCAAAGCAGGGGTGTAAACATAAACTCATGTTGCATTTGACACATATTTACTTTTGTCTACTTTTCTTTTTTCTGGCCAAAGACAGCGTTGGGGCATACATGACATCTTCCAGCAGGCTTTCTTTTATTTGGTGTTGCTGGTATAAGGGGGATAAAATGACTTTCAATCAGTCTTAGGCACTGGTCTTCAGATAAAGGTCTCTCAGATTTACTGGTTAGTCTTGTGGTATGGAATTCCCGGAAAAGCTCTGTAATAATAGCAAGTTAAAAGACAGCCAATGTGGTATTCTTACAAATGTTGACATTTTATATTAGGTGTGAATTTAGAAGTCATGTCTAATAGAGGAAAAATAATTTTCTGTTTACACACTCAAGGGAGGCTATCATCACACCCATACTCTTATTGTTGTCCATAACACAATCTAGTTTCATTATTTGTCTTTTTGTCAGCTTTGTCTGTTCATCTCATTGAGTCTGAATGGAAAATGGTTGGCATACACACTTGTCATCTGTCCTTGCACTTTTGTACCACATATTGTCTGTATGTGCAGATTTTAGTTGTTCCATGTCTAATTTTGATGTCAGTCTTGGCATTTGTGTTTGGTTCCTTCTAATAGTGCCACAAGAAGTTGTTCATTTGCATGTAGCGAGTTTAAAAGAAGGGAACTGGAGTACCAGTTACCTAACCACAAGTTGTGCCATTTTTGCAGGTATTTTGTATCGGTCATCAATAATATCTTCATGGATTCTCGCATACACAATGAATTCCATTATGTACTCTGTCACACAATCCCAGAGCATCAACACTTTTACACCACTACCACTTTTTGGTATTGTTTGAATGAAAGACGTTCTATGAATAGCATCTGGCTTCTTTCAATGCACATATTTTGAAAAAGTGGGAATAACTCACTGAAAGTACATCTGAAAGGTTCATTAATTAACAGATCTGAGTTTATGCTGTCTGTCTCCATCAGCCTGTGTTTTGTTGTCATTGAAGTGCAAAAGTCTTAGAGGTAAAGAAGGATATTGGCCTCTAGATATGTAGTCAGAAAATTGTGGAGTGGCAATGAGGGGATTTTTTGTTCAACATTCTCCAATTGAATGTTTTTTTATTCTGGTCATAATCATTGTCAAACCAAAAAAAATGTAAATTCTTCAGGAGAAGTTTATGTCCAAGTCCATAAATGAGAATGGGACTTGTTGTCAATTTCCTACACAATAAAGTAAAATGCTTATTAGTAGCATTTGCATACCTGAATTATGATTATCAAAAGTATAAAATACTGATCCAAATTTCCACTGGAAGGAAGAATCTTAATGTCTTCTTTCAGCATGTTGTGTGGGTTCTTATTGCACATCACTGCTATCAAATTCAAAATGTGAAAGAATGGGGGGGGGGGGGGGGAAACAGATGATAACGCTTCACATTCTGCCAATAAACCCACATAACACACAATGGACATCTGCTTTCTGGAAGAAGTCGTCATTATGTATACCTGTTACTCCTGGTATCATTTAATAATAACAGTAATAACAATAACTTTATTGCAGTCAATTGACTCTTACAATCTTAGCTATAAACTCAGAGTACATAATTTATTTACAAAAAGTAATTATTTACATACATATATCCATTATAATTAAGTAATACTATATAAACATTTACCTA
Source organism: Hymenopus coronatus (assembly GCA_030762935.1). NCBI lineage: Eukaryota > Metazoa > Arthropoda > Insecta > Mantodea > Hymenopodidae > Hymenopus > Hymenopus coronatus. The sequence goes on from CM060900.1 coordinate 260,301,053, forward strand.
GTAGGAATAATTTTATTTCAGAGTTAAATTTTGAGTCCTTAGTGTTCTTAATTAGCAATGGTAATTTATGATACAATACAGTTCCTATTTTATATGGGCCCTTATCAATTTGAGTTATATTTGTGCTAACCCTATGATAGATAATCATTTGCTCCCCTCGTATCATATGGACTTCTATGCCATTCAAATGTCAGAAAGAAGTTAAGTGAGTTGGTAAGGCTATGTCATTCACAAGGAGAGCAGTGATTTGCACTGATGAAACTGTTCCAACATCTGCAGTAAAAGGGTTAAAGATATATTTTCTATTCCGGTATTAAACATAGGTAAGGAATCTACAAAGGGCATTCGGAATGATTTACAATTGCAATGTTTTAAAAATACTGCTTAATCTATGAGCACAACCTCTCATAGGTCAATAACCTGATACTAGTATACCATGCAGATGCTAGATGGCAATTGTGAACAGTGTATAGTGAAAGGACAGCGTTTGTTTGTTGTCAAGTAGAAAAGCCATGGACAAAATGGAAGGTAACTATTTGGGACAAAGTTGGACTACATGGTTTTTGTGGAAGAAAGGGGTCAAAACAGCAGATATTCATAAGTGTTTAACCAAAGTTTGTGGCCAAGAAGCTCTTACACAGGAGACCATTTACAACTGGAATCTTGGGTTTGCCTTTGGAAGGGAATCTGCAGGCAAGAATGTGAGTACCAATCATATGTGAACATTACGTTCTCCGAGTAGCATTGAGGTTTTATCTGAATTGATTATGGCTGTTAAGTGTATAGCCTTTGATGGATTTGAATCTCAGGGCTCCACCACACAATCATGCACACCATTATCCGTGACGATTTGGATATGAAAAAGGTGTATGTACATTGGGTTCCATGGGACTTGACCCAAGCCCAGAAGGAGAACAAAGTTGAAATCTCTTGTCGAATTTTGTAAATGAACAATGATGATCCAGATTTTTTGGACTGACTGATGACGATCCATGGTGTTACTACCATACAACTGAGAATAAAATCAAATTTGTGCAGTGGGACCCCTGAACTAAGAAATTTTGTACTGCTCCACTTGCAGGTAAGCAGATGGTCTCCTTCTTTTGGGTCACTTGTGGCATATTACTAATGGACTGACTTCCACAAGGAATAATTTTCAACAGCAGGGGTACTGTGACATCCTTACATGACTGAGATGCAGGATTCAGCGACAGCAAAAGGGAAATTGGTCGAATGGGAGTGCTCCTCCAGCATGAAAATGCACTGCCACACACCTGTAATGCAACAACTGCAAAGTTGACATCTCTGGAGTTCACTGTTGTGCCAGACCCATCATATTCACTGAATGTTTTCTATTCAACAACATGGAGGACGTGCTGCAAGGGAAAAGTTTTGGCAACAACAAAGAAATGTAGGCAGCTGTCTACGAGTGGGTGTGTAGTGCCCCCAAGCAATGGCTCCGTGATGCAATATTGAAGTTGCTAGGAAGGTGGCAGCAGTATGTTGACGTCGGTGGAGAGTATATTGAGAAATCCCATGTACACTAATTCATGTTCATTAATAAATAAGTACAGAAAATACTATTACAAGTCATTTCCAAATGCCCCTCATATAATCACAAATTCTCATTAACTGTGTACTATATAACACTTCAACTTGATAATAAACTATGAGTTATAAATAGTGCAATGAAATAATAAATTGTTGCATCTCAAGTAACATTACTCTCAAATTCTGACTGCTTGCTAGCAATATGAATTGAGAGACTATTGCTATGGTGAACAGGAGGCTTCAAAACCTTAAGTAATTTTCAATCTTAATTCTTATTACCATGAAAACAGACTCCTAATTTCTATCTCTAGTGAGCTTTTGCAGATAACATTATTTCTGTAAAGCTTGTAATATTCTACATACTCCTGAATCATATAGCTGTTTAACATGCAAGCAAAAGGGAAAATATACTTTCATACATCCTATTGTCAAGATCAACTAACTTCCAGAAATTTGCATGTGAGTATCTTTAAAACAATTTGCTTTCTACACAAACCGTTTATTTAACACAGAATCTTTGACTCATTACGATTACTGAATGTTAGTTCTCTTATAAGCAATAAAACATACCCATCTTTGGTAAGTCATATTACTGAGTTAAACAACATTCCAAACAATTTGTAACCACTCTTCTTATATTAATATTGCAATTGCAAACATAATTCAATTTTATAAATGAGCAAATTTAGCTGTTTGTGTGCTGTAACATAATGCTCAGTCTAATTGTAAGTTTTGAAAATCATTGCAAATACATTAAATTAAGATTTTTCACAATACTTTTTCAAACTCATTTTTATAATAGAACCTTAAAATGAAGCTGTAATCACATACAAATTTTGAAAATCTAGATCATGAATTGTCATTCTCTACCTAAAGAAGCAAAACACTGGATGCAGGATACTCTAAAATTAATTTCAAGCAGTTAGGAGGAGGAGGAGGAGGAGGAGGAGGAGGAGGAGGAGGAGGAAATGGTGGTGGTGGTGGTGATGAAGCAATGTACCAAATAAACATGAAAAATACTTAGTGTTCCTTCCAGAGTTACATTACCAAACTAGTATTTTAATTTGATGTAGATGTATTACACCATTTATACAGATTTGAGTTTGTCTCTCTCTCAGAAGGTAGTTTTGACAACAGAATAATAATATCAGTTGAGAATTAGGTAGAGATATGTTAATACATTTATAACACTTGAAAAATAAATTGCTATAAAGGGCAGTCTTATCATAAGGGAACTGAAGTGGTAATTAAGGTAATTAAACATATTGTGTATGTAATTTTGATATGTTTCTGAAAGGAAGCACAGAAGATTATTTCAAATTGTCTTCTTTCTAGGTATGCAACAGAAGAATTCAGTCATGGTTCGGAAAATTTGGAAGACAGCACATCTGACCCCAACTGGTATAGGGTCAAATACTCTGTCCCATTCACATCCCATAATGAAAATAAACTGCAACAATTTGTTAATTCTTGCATACCTAATCCAGAATGTATTATGCCTCAGTATCAGCTCATGCAAGTTTCTGGCACAGTGCTGGGGCAGTTATTGACTGTTCCTGTGCCACAGGAGAAGGAACACAGCAGCTGTTTTTCTAATATTAGTGAAAGTTTAGCTAATGATACTGAAGAATCATTGGGGGAGAATTTTTATTCCTGTGATATATGTGAAAAAAAATTCAAAAGACCTCAAGATTTAGCAATACATTGGCAGTCTCATACAGCTCAGAAAAGTCACATTTGTAAGATATGTGGTTATGCCACTACCCGTGAGTATTACCTAGAGCTACATTATAGAAAGCATGCTCATGAGTTTTTGTGCAGCATTTGTGGTGAGAACTGCAGTTCAGCAGAAAACCTTGAACAACATAGATCCTTACATAATGGAAAAAAAACATATTTTTGCGCCTTCTGTGGTAATCAGTATGCAACAAGATATGGCTTGGTATTGCATAAGCGAATGAACCATCCTGAAAGTGAAGATAAAAAGAAGGTTCATGTTTGTGAAATATGCAGTAAACCCTTTCCCAGGAAAGGAAGCCTTGAAATGCACAAAATAATACACACTGGGGAGAAACCATTTAAATGTGACCAATGTGAGAAAGCTTATCCTAACAAGGGTAACCTCAATGTGCATAAAAGGAATGTACACTGTGAGAAAAAACCTGAGAGAAAAACATACATATGTGAAACATGTGGTAGAACATATGCACACAAGAAATCCTTACTCCTTCACAGAAACTCTCATACAAGAGAGCACAGCTACATATGTGATGTTTGTGGAAAGTCACTGTCAAGCAAGGATCATATGAAACAACACGTAAGGATTCATACAGGAGAGAAACCAAGCATATGCAGTGTCTGTGGTAAAGGCTTCAGGACAAGTTCTGACTTGAAACAGCATATGCGTATTCATACAGGTGAACGACCATATAAATGTGAATTCTGTAACAAAGGATTCACACAGCGTTCAGCTCTTACAATACACAATCGTTATCACACAGGACAAAGGCCCTATCAGTGTGGAATGTGTGACAGAGATTTTGTTTGCAAAGCTCTTCTTACAGTGCACATGAAAACACATAAGAAATAAGTTTACATTGTAACTTACAGTGTTCCAGAGATTAGGATAAGTTGAGCATGTTGATGAGCTCAATGATTGTTGTATTAAACTGTGAACTAGATTTGCAGTGTGAATGTATATGGTTAAGCAGCTTCAAAGAGAAACTTGCTTATGAACATTGTCACCATAATGAGGTTCTTAGGTTTAGTAGAAAAACCGTATGAGTGATGGTTTTTACTTTTAAAGACGACATAAAATTTATGTTTTTATTTATAACCTGTCTGCCTTCTTGTAAAACTGTTGTAACTCTGTTGATAATGTAATTTAATGCACATATGTGCAGAAATGTAAACTGTGAAATGGTGTCCTTAAGTAATATATACTTAACATTTTGTAAAAATATATTGCTTTTTGCTTGAATATTTTTGTTTGTAAGTAGTTGATCATTTTTTCCTAAATGATTTTCTTGTTGGACTCTACTGTAATGAAGTGCTAAAAGAAAGTGGTTTGTAGCCTCTGAGATTACAGATAGAAGATTGCATATTTTTTTTAATTTCCCCCCCAAAAAGGGGGAAAGCAAAAATGGATACAGTGTGTCATTTGCGCTTACAGTAAAGTAACTTTTTTTTTATCAGAAACAGTAGTTCTATAGTCACTTTCCGTTATTGCAGTTTCACTTTATTTGGAAAAAGAAGTCCTAATGAATTGGTGTTATGGTAAATAGACATTTGGACATCAAGAGTTCACAGAAAACGATTGGCATAATATTAACCATAGGTTTGCATGTGGTTATCATTTAGCTGTGAAAGAAAACACAAAACAGTTATTTTAATTATCTTCTTTCTAGGTATACAACAGAAGAATTCAGTCATGGTTTGGAACAAATAGAAGCCGTCACAGCAGATAACAAGAAGTATAGTATTAAATACTCCATGTCTCTTTCTAAATCCAGTAGTACAGCAAATGAAAATATAATGAAATCTTGTATTAATTCATGGAAATCCAGAATAGAGTCTCAAATATCTGAACATCAGTTGGCAAAAAGTCAAGCCACAGTGCTGGAGCAGTTATTGGCTGTACCAGTGAAACAAGAGCAGACAGAGAGTAAATGCTTTTCCAGTTCTAACACTAGTGAGCATCCAGCCAATAGTTTCCAAGGATCATTGATAGATAGTGTGTGCAAAAAACCATATGAACAATCCAAGGATACAGCACAGCATGAAATGTCTGATACCGGCATTAAATGTCATGTTTGTAGCATGTGTGACTATGCCACAGCACATGAAACTTATCTAAAACTGCATTATAGAAAACATGCTTCTAAGTTTCTCTGTGACATTTGTGGTGAAGACTGCAGCTCAGCAGAAGACCTTGAACAACATAAATCCATCCACATTGGTGTTAAACCATTTATTTGCTTGCTCTGTGGCAATCGTTATGCATCAAAACACAGCTTACTAAGCCATAAACGGGTGTATCATCCTGAAAATGAAAATAACAGAAAATTGTTTATCTGTGAAGTATGTGGTAGGCCTTTCCCTCGAAAAGGAGCCCTTAAGGTTCACAAGATGAGGCACACTGGAGAGAAGCCTTTTAAATGTGACCAATGTGATAAAGCTTTTCCAAGCAAAACTAACCTAAAAGTGCATAAGAGGAATGCACACTCCGATATAAGACCTGAGAGAAACTTATACATCTGTGAAGTATGTGGCAAAACATACCCATATAAGAGATCTTTATTTCTTCATAGTAACTCTCACACAGGTGAATACAGCTACACATGTGACATTTGTGGAAAATCACTTTCAAGTAAAGATCATTTAAAACACCATGTAAAGGTTCATACAGGGGAGAAACCAAACATTTGCAATGTTTGTGGCAAGGGGTTCAGAAAAAACTGGGATCTGAAACAGCACATGCGTGTTCATACTGGAGAGCGCCCATATAAATGTGAAATCTGTAATAAAGGATTCACTCAGCGTTCTACACTCACAATACACAACCGTTATCACACTGGACAAAGACCCTATGAATGTGAAGTCTGTAACCAGGACTTTGTGTGTAAAGCTCTTCTCACAATGCACATGAAAGCTCACAAAGAATAAATTTACAGACTTTATATCATATTTCTGAGGCTGAAAATATGACAAGTATAAAACAAACAAAAATCATCGGAAACTATAACATAAACAAAAAATCATGGGGTTTACACATCCTGTGGCTTCAGAAGCTAGCTGTTTGCTGATATCCTTCTTATAGCAAAATGTTTATAATTTTATACAGAAATATTTAAGACATATGTGTATTATCAACGCTGATCTTGAAACACAGTATATTTTTTGTTTTAATCAAACACATGCCTTTGTTGCAGTCCTGATGATAATTGAATTTTATGGATGATTGTGTAAAATTATCAAATACTTCTGCAAAGAACTAGGAATTTTCCAATAAATTTACTGCAGTGCAGTGACCTAAAAATGTTAATAATATGTTAAAAAGTATATTCCATATAAAGTTTGATATAATTATCATTCACATCGGAAGCCTTGAGAAGAAAGTTGTCCTCAACAACAACCTCAGGGATTTGGTCAGTGATTTATTCCAGTCTTCTAAACAACTTTACTGCTGTATTCATCTCTTTTATTGGTGCTAAAGGTTCATTTGTGATTTGAAGACTTTGAATAAATGAATGTTCGGTGGGGTTGTCAGTACCTTGTAATAACTCTGCACTGGCAAATCAGATTTATTTGGCACAATATACCTCTATATGATCCCCTTCAGGCTTAAACTTCTTCCCCATGCAGCTTTGCGGCTGGCCAGGATACCATGTGCTACCTTCTGGAGTAGGAGGATGAAAGTTATCATTTAAAATTGTACATTCCTTGAATGATAACCAGATTTATACACACATTTTCCCTGTTAATTGAACTAAAAGGTGTGATTGCAGTTTCCATAAATATTATAATAATAACAATAATAATAATAATAATAATAATAGTTTTCTTATTTTAATCTTTGCTATGTTTATAATAAATTTATAATTGATATCATTTAAGCAAAAATTTCAGTACACTCATTCACTACGCTCAGTTTTTTTTCCAAAGTGATGGCATAGTGTTTCCATGACTGCATTTGTTAATGTGTTCATGTATAAAAGAAAACTAAAAGGTGATTAACTATAGATTTATATGTAATTGTGATCTGTTTTTATCTTATTTGTGAAAGGAAACAGAGGAGATTATTTTAAATTGTCTTTTTTCTAGGTGTGCAACGGAAGATTTCACTCATGCTTTGGAAATTTTGGAAGCCAGCACATCAAGTTCCAAGAACTGTAGGATTAAATACTCTATGTCTCTAACAAAATCCCATATCAAGCATGAAAACAGACCTAAGGCATGTAACAATACTTGCAAATCTAGTTCAAAATCTTTTATGCTTGAGCATCAATCAGCAAAAAATACTGGCACAGTACTGGAGCAGTTGTTGACTGTTCCAGTAAAAGAGGAGCATGCATATAGCAAGATACCTTCTGGTTTTAAAAGATGTGAAAATTTAGTTAATGAAGTGAAAGGCCCATTTAAAGATAATTATTATTGCTGTAATGTATGTAATAAAGTCTTTCAAACATCTCGGGATTTAGCTGTCCATACTAGGTCACACAAAGACCAAATGCGTCATATCTGTACTTCATGCGGCTATGCCACTACAAGAGAATACTACCTTCAGTTGCATTACAAGAAACATTCTCATAAGTTTGTGTGTGGCATTTGTGGTGAGGGTTTTACCTCAATGGAAAACCTTGAAAAACACAGATCCTCACATATTGGTGAAAAACCATTTGTTTGCATGTTTTGTGGCAAGCAGTATTCCTCAAAGCATAGCTTACTAGCACATAAACGAATCAACCATCCTGTAAGTGAAGACAAAAAGAAATTTCATGTTTGTGAAATATGTGGTAAAACCTTTCCTAGGAAAGAAAGTCTTAAAATCCACAAAATATCACACACTGGAGAGAAACCATTTAAATGTGATCAATGTGATAAAGCTTATCCAAATAGAAGTAACCTAAATGTACATAAAAGAAATGCACATTCTGAGATAAAACCTGAAAAACACATATATATTTGTGAAATATGTGGTAAAACATATCCATATAAGAGATCATTATTTCTTCATAGAAACTCTCATACAGGAGAGCATAGCTACATATGTGATGTTTGTGGAAAATCTCTGTCAAGCAAAGATCATTTAAAACAACATCATCGAATTCACACAGGTGAAAAACCAAATGTATGCGATATATGTGGCAAAGCCTTTGCCAAGAGTCAGAATCTCAAACAACATCTTAGAGTGCATACAGGTGAACGACCTTTCAAATGTGTCATTTGTAATAAAGCTTTTACACAACGCTCAACACTCACAATTCACAGTCGATACCACACTGGGCAGAGGCCATATCAATGTGATGTATGTGATCAAGAGTTTGTGTGTCGTGGGCTCCTAACTGTTCACTTAAGAACTCATAAAACTTTATCTGGATGATGAAAATTTGTGGCCAGTATATGAATTCAGCCTCATTTGGATATATTTCCATTTTAAGAATGAGCATATGTATTTGTTTAAAACATTTAGTTGATTATGTTCTTTTTACTGTATTAGGTGCAATGTTATCATTAAGTTTCTTTCTGGAATGAATATAAATTATTGTTCTTAAAATTGTTGTAATTGAATGTCAAAGTTTATCTCATTTGAAAATGAGCTGCTGAACGTGTATATGTAGTAGTCTGAAAGTGTAATACAAAGATTAAGAATTGATACAAACATAATGTTAACTGAAAGTATGAATAACTTTTTAGATCAAGTAAACAGATTTCAGAGCTGTAAACCAGAATTTAAGCATATCTGAATTTCTTGGTATGAGCTTCGTTGTCAATTCTGTCACTATGAACCTCCCATATTTGGATTTAATTTTTAATATTACCCTGGCTGTATCAAGCTCTTTTTATCATGATTTTTGTGATATGTAAAATGTTAAGACCAAAATGAGAAAATTTACTTACCACTATAATGTAGTATATCTTGTCACAGCAGCATTTACAAGCACAAGAGAGCATCAAAATTTGATGCAGGTTATATCCTGTACAGTATTTGTTTTTGTGTTATATGCAATGTTTTTTTGTTTTTTTTTAATTTTTTTGTTTTTTTATTATTATTATTTAAACAATAATTTTACTTCCTAGAAGGCTATGGTATGAGCTTCCTCTGTATGTATATGGCCATAATTTTTACTTTACACTATGAAAAACTGTTAAAATTTCTAAAAGCTTATGTGTTTCGCTTTTAGCAGACCTGCAACAATAATTTACACAGCAAATTTTCTTTGCATAGATATGCAGAACATAGATAAATTGAGGTCTAATTAAAGAACTCAGTCTCATTCAAATACGTACCTATTCAGCAAATGTTTACAGTTGTTGTAAGCCTGGAACAATTTTAGAATATGCAAAGTGAGCATTAAGTTGTTATCAGTAATATGTAAGTAAAGTATAATTAATCCATACCTGTCAACTTTATGGTTTCCTGTAACTGTATGGGAGAAGAGGCCTTCTTATGGCAATGAGAAGTTTTGATGTTGAGTGGGAAAATTCAGTGTTACAGATTTTCACCGTGTGCATACCAGCTTTAAATTCTATTGCATTATATTGTAACTTAATATAGTTTATGTTATGAAGCATAAAATATGAACTAGAAGCATAAAATATGAACTATGAACTAGTCTAGAAAGTGGTGTTCTTTGCTTTTTGTTTATTATGGCACCAGAAGTATTTCAGCATGAGTGAGAGAAAGAAGCAGTACTATGAGGTCTTCAAGAATTCTTATAAAATGAAATTTCCATTATTTTTACCACACTAAGCATTTTACACATTCCAAATTTCACGCTGTAAAATTATTGTGCTCTGTTGGATGAGAGAAATTTTTACAGGTTTCAGTTTCAATACATTGGCAAGCATGATAATCTGATTTTTATTCAGAATCCTCTAAATTCAGTAGATTTCCTTTTCAACAAATGGCTACCCTATGTGTCTGCTATATAGCAAGTAAAGTTTATTTTGTGCCACATCTATTCCTTACACACAGCTTGTAGATACACACTTCCATATGTAATACCTTTTTATGAGAGAACAATAGAACCTCTGAGTTCAAGGTTTAGATTTATAAGATATTATAAACCGTTATGCACAATAATCGAGTATTGTTTTGTGCACATGCACAAACATTTTAGCTGGAGGTGAATAATCTTAACAATCTATGCAACCTTTCTTTTGTTGTGAGCATTGTTGCATTTTAGCAATTATAAAACCAAGTAAGATTAAAAAATCTAATGCAGGATTGAGGAATATCTTAATGAGCTAGAAGTATACATTTTATTTTGGAGTTTAAAGCTCATAAAATATATTTTACAGAGTCGAATGTCTCAGACAGTTTTTTCTTTGGCTCATATTTGGGAAATAATGGGTTCCATCCATGCTGAATGTTTTTTTCATTTTCTTTTAAATTAATTCTTGCCAGGTGAATGTTGGGATAGTTTTTCTAATACCATGAATTTTTCCAGTCCCTCATTTCATTTGATATCACCTTTGAGGGTACAGGGCTTGACTAGGTGGTTTGGTAATGTGTGGTGCATGATGGACATGCGCTATTTACTCCTCCTCGGTATGAAACCAGGGCAGTTTAGACCTCTTCGTCAGGAGTAGTGCTGGGGGATGCCTGCATGAAGTGTCATCTGTTAACTTTAGGTATCCCTGCATTATCTGTTACTTGGTCTGGACAACAACCCTTCAGATCATTCATCTCTCGTTCATTTCTTCCAGAGGTTGCATATGTCACAATAGGCTAGGCTTCTGGCTGCAGTGCTGGAATGGGGGAGGCACTTGCACTTTTTTCTTCATCTGCATTCTGTCATGCATTAATGTGTAATCATGTTACTCATCAAATTCAGAAAACACAAATATAAATCAGACAAGCTGCTAGCCTGGGAGAGAGTTGCACACTAATTCAAGGTTTTACTGCACTTCAAATGAAATTCATGTACCGTCAACTATGGTGACTATGGCCAAAACAAAGAAAATGTTTTATAATGTAATACTACCCATTATTTTAATATTTAAAAGGTTTATTATTTTTCCCTGAAATTAGGACTTCTTTTACAGCATATATTATATGTTTCAAAATGTTTCATTGATTTTTTTTTTTTTTTCTGTGGAATATTTAGGTTTGCCATTTGTGTCTTTATTTTTTACAAGAAAAATAAGTTGGCTAAATAGTTCCGTAAAAAACTTAGAAGATAAAAGTAGATTAAAATATGTTAGATGCTAACCTGCATAATATATCAGTGGATAAAGGTAAAAATTTGCAATATCATAGCTCCTGTTGTATCCAAAAATATAATTTACTTTGAAGGTAATGCAAACTCAGTTTTCCTGGGGTTACTGTGGTCAGTGTACAGAACATAAAATATACATTCTAACTTAAATCTGCCAATTTCATTGTCACAGATTTGATGGTATTATGGATAGGACTTACTAAGGACATCCTGGGGTACGATTCTACATGGATTACTCAGATGAAGAGACAGCAAGCGGTTCAGCTATTAAAAAGGGGATGTCTTTGTGCACAGCTTCTACTAAATTTGCTGTAAAGGGAGAAGCTTTATGCAAAAGATGTAAAAATCAGGAAATTATGAAACCAGGTGGTCAGCCTGCTCTTGGAAATGATGGAGCATTGCTTTGCTCTTCTGTTACACAACATGTAGAGTGGAAATTTCCTATCACTAACTTTGAACTTCCTTTAATTGTAGGTGACCACTTGAAAAGACAACGTCGTATTATTAGAAAATTTCCTGATGGCCACGCACTTGGATTAGAGAGGGCAAACAGCTTCATCAAATGAAGCAAGCAGAAGCTCTCTCCCAGACTTGTTCCTAATATGAGGTGTTGTAAGCCCAGACAAGATAAATAAGCATTTAAAATAAGTATTTTGAAAATTTGGCAAACATTGAAGGAATCCCTCCAGAAAATATATACATTTTCGATGAAACCAATTTATCAGATGACCCAGGCAGGACCAGATGTTTAGCAAAATGAGGGACGAAATGTTTTGAAATGATCATACCAAGCACAAAAGCCTCTATCAGTGTGATATGTACTGCAATTGCATCCAGTATTCTTCTTCCAATCTTTGTGGTTTACAAAACAGAACATGTTTGTGAACTTTGGATTTCTGGTGACGCTCAGGATAATAGATATGCAGCATCCAAGAGTGGATGGTTTGAAAGTACCACATTTGAAAAATAGTTTTTCACAGTCACTTTGGCTTACACCAGGAAAGTAAGAAATGACAAGAAGTAATTGGTGACTGTCTTGTCATTTCTCAATAAAAGTCCTGAATGTATGCAAGATAAGTGGCTTGATTTCAGGTGTTTGTCAATTCAACCCACATCTGTCTGCCATTACATGTGGCCTTCTTAACCCACTCAGGAGAGTCTGGAGAGAAATGTTAACATCATACAAAATTCAGCACTCTGGAACAGTAACAAATTCTACAGAATGGTTTTCATAAATGTGGAATCTACCCACTGGATGAAAATGAAGTGCTGAAATTTATGCCTGCTGAAAAGACTGCTAGTACTGTAAACAGTGATACTGGTAGTATCAGTGATTCAGTGCTACAGTTCCTGAAGGGTATATATTACACAAATGAGCAAAATACTCAGAAGCCCAAGGGAAAATGAGATTGGCAGTTCAACCAGGCAAAAATGTATCAGTGATGATACTCAAATTGCTTCTTCATCTGCTCCTGTTCACGATTCAGACACAAGCAACGTTACTGTGGCTGATTCAGATTCAGCCATTTCTTCTGAAAGAAAAAACGAAGAAACATGTTAGGGCTGAGTTATCTGACTCAGTGAGCAGCGCTGATAAGTTGCCAGTAGTCTTACATAATAAAAGTGATGAGGAAACATGGGAAGAAACTAAAGCCACAACACTTCAAATTGAAGATGCTGACAAACCCTATAGAAAAAAGTTGGGAGTTTGGGTCCTGATATAATTTTTATCTAAAGAAACCAAAAAGCCCTACATAGAAATAGAAGATGACCAGATGCAGAAGGAAAATGATTATGTTATTGTCAAGTTTATGAGAAAATGTAAAGACGTCTTTGTAAGGCCTATATTCACAGATATTTTTGCTGTAGAAGAATTCATCATTTACTGCTCCCACAACAAGCACAGCACAGTTTAGGCTTCAATTTGTATTGAACTGTTATCTACTTCAACATTGTTTACTTACATTTTATTTGATGATTACATTGATTATGTCTTAGTTTATTATTTTTCTTCTTATTGCTAGAATCACAATAGAACTGTTTTTTCTACCCTCGGAAATTAACTGCAGTAAAATTCACATACCATTCTGCTCAGAAAAGGTTTTTCTGTTCAACTTATCTGACCATAGTCGCCTATGATTATTGTAAACAGAAATCTATACTTTCTATGGTCACATATAAAAAAAAATTATTTAAGAATATATACAAAACATACAAAAATTATGAAATGAAATTCTGTCAGCTTTTAATGTGAGTAATATTCCCTATTTTTTCAGTTAATTGTCTTAATTGGTTTAGGAGATATTTATATAAAACCTCAGAAATTGACCAGTCACCCCTGTTGATAGTATATTATAATCTGCAAGTACAGCAAGTTGCCTTCACCACAGTTGCAGTAGATGGTCACATGTCTCCTGGCCTCATACTAAAGAGAACATTTATTTTTTAAAGTCATTGTATGTAAACCATGAGAAAGAAAAGTGAACTTCTGGTTGCGACATAGAATTTTGAAAATGTTAGCAGTTTTTTCAGTTCACTTATATAGAGCAGAAATGTGAACTAATATGACAATTCCAGTTCTCCTAGGTTTTATGTATATTATCTCCAGTGGATGTTGATTTGCTTGTACTAGAAGGGAGTGCATGATTACCTTTTTGCTACACACTCCAGAGATTGATGTGTATATTCCAATGTAATAAAATTCAATGAAAGCCTTGCAAGAAAATGTTGAGGGCTATCACAAATTGGATGGTATTGCCAACAGATATTAGTACGAATGCATTTATCTTTCTTGTTTGATAATCATTTTCTTATGATTGGTTGCCTCAAAGCTCAGGTATAATAGGTAAACCAGTTGCTCCCTTCACAATTTGTAACAAGCAGGTTGTATGTTTCTCCAAACCATGTTTTTCTTGCCAGAAAGTGAATCTTGACTTATGGTTGTGACATGCTTTGAATTTCTGAAGTGGTTTTTCACATTTTTTTCCCATCACAAAATCCATAGGGTTCAGAATGTTTTTTCCAACTATGTTTAATCCATTCTGTTTGTTTAGAAATGCACAGAAACATGGAATAAAACTCAAAACTAGCATCTAATATTGCAAAATATATGGTTATTACTAACATTGTTGACTTGTGTGTACTGAAATAAAATAATGAATCATCCAGAAGTGATTCATACATGTAGGAATTAACAATCTAAGAGACTTTTTACTTAATGAATGCATCAGAATTCAAATCTTTGAAGTATTATAATCCCAATCTATATTTTTGTAGAAACAAAATAACATTTAATGCACATATACTTATGTATTTGTATATATTCATGTGAAACAAAATTACATCTAAACAGCAGTGAAATCTTGGTGTGCAAATCATGAATATCTTCAGCGATATTGGCGTGATATCACATCCTGTGCATGACTGCTAAATAACCCAGTTTAACATGGGATAACTCCATGAAGTAATGTATATCCTATTTCTATTTCTTTATTATCTCCATTTGTAATACATAATTTACAAGGATCGTCAGATTGATTACAAAACTAAACATATAGTATAAATAATAACATGAGTATATACACTTTATAAAAAAAATATATAGGGGGTACCATCATACAGCATAACTTACTTAATTTAATATTTTATACTCCTCTATAGAGTAAAATACATTTTCTGAGAGATACTTTTTAATTGCTTTAAGTTTACAGTTTTCTTCAGTTATCTGTTTTATTTGTTTAGGCAAATGATTGTACAAATCTTTGGTTTAACTTTCTATACTTTTGTTACTTAACATTCCTCTTAGTCTGTTAATGAAATAATTTGGTTTCGTTCTTGTGTCATGTTCGTGTATGTGCATGTTTCTACTTTGATTACTATGATTTTTTATTGAGTATTTAATGCATTCATATATATATATACAGTGCCGGAAATGTTAATATATTTAGTTTTTTATAAGAATTTTTACAAGTATCCGTCTTCTTTAGTTTACATATTATTCGAATGGCATGCTTCTGTAGTCTTAATATTCTTTGCATTGTTTTTTTCTGTGCATTACCCCATAATTCAACCCCATAGCTCAAATGAGAATGTATGAAGGCATAGTATATTTGTATTAAGCTATCTCTATCCATTTGTTGCGCTGCTTGTTTTAAGATGTATAGTCCTGTATTAATTTTTTACTATTTTTTCAATATGTTTTTTCCAGTTTAATCTGTTATCTATTATTAATCCTAAGAAGTTTGTTTCTGTTACTTGTTGTATTTGTTTATTGTCTAGGACTAATTGAATATTGGATGGGATTTTCTTTTTTAAGCTGATTTGCATCCATTCTGTTTTATTTGTATTTATTACCATCCCTAGGTTTCCCAGCTCTTCCCTAATTTTTTCCAGTAGTATATTTGATTTATCTTGTACTTCAAGTTCTGTATTTCCCCTTACTATAATTGTGGTATCATCAGCATATCCAATGGCTATTTCACCTGCTTCTTTTATTATTTTGAATAAGCAATTTATATACATAAGGAATAGATATGGCCCTAGTTTCGATTCTTTCCACACATTGTTCTCTATTTTGTAGATAAGATTTAAGCCATTTTAATGGTATGTCCGGGATGCCATAATTTTCTATTTTAGTTATTAATTTATGTATATCTACACAGTCAAATGCTTTAGTAAGATCAAGAAAGATTGCGATTACATATTCTTTCCTGTCTATTGCCTTTATAAGGATGTCATTTCCTTTACAGATAGCTTGTATTGTTGATTTCATTTTTTGAAAACCGAATTGGTACTGTGATATTATTTTATACTTACTGCAGAAGCTCTGTAGTTGAGTTAAAAACAATCACTCTTATTATTTTGGAAAATGTTGAACATAATGATATGGGTCTATAATTTTCCATTGCATGCTTTGAACTTTTTTTGTTGTATATTGGTCTTACTATTACTTTTTTTAGTGCATTGGGAAATGTACCTGTTGTAAAAGATTGATTAAGTATATGCGTCATTATCTCTGACATTTCAGATTTACAATGCTTAATTATTTCATTTGTAAGTCCATCTAACCCAAAAGATCGTTTACATTTTAATGTGTTTATCTGTTTAATAACATCCTCATTTGTTATTTCTCGTAACATCATTGAGTTACATTTACTGTTTTCAGTTGTTTGCTGGATGAGGCATAAAGTTTTTACAATTTTGATGTAATAATCATTAGATTTTTCTGTTATGTTTATTGGGTTTTCTATTAACCTATTGTTTACTTCAATACATATATTTTCTACCCATTTTTGTTTATTTTCTTTATGTGATGCATTTATTATATTCCATGCTACTTTAGTTTTATTTTCTGCATTTTGTATCAGTATTTTGTTGTGCTGCTTCTTTGCTTCAATTATTACTTTATTGAGCATTTGTTTGTAATTTTCTATATATGTGTATGATTTATGGTCTAGTTTTGGATGTTTTAAGCTGTTTAGGAATTGCATGCGTTTTTTTGAGATGTTTATACCTTTGGTTGACCAGTTTTTACTTTTCTGCATACCACAATTTATTTTGCATATAGGTATTGCTGTGTTTAAGCATTTTTCTAAAATTTTAGCAAAACATTCAAATTTTTCATTTATTTCATATTTTTCATAGATTTCTTCCCATTGTGCTTCTTTGATGTAGTATCGTAATGCTTCTAGTGTGTTTTTGTTTACTATTCTTTTGGCCTCTATTAGTTTGTTAGTTTTGTGTCTTAAGTTACCTAATGTTTTACTTACTATTTGTTGGCCATAGTGGTCACTTATTCCATTTTTTATTATTTTAATTTCATAGGATTCCCTATTTAGGTTTGAGAACATGAGGTCCGCGCATGTTGCTGAATACTTAGTTACTCTTGTTGGTTCTGTCTCTGCCAGTGCAAAATTATTTCTTACTAGCATTTCTAATAATAGCCTTTTCTTTTTGTTTTCTACTAGAACATCTATATTGAAATCTCCAATTACTATGGTGTCTCTATTTTTACTTATACTGTTGAGACATTCTTCTAATCTCTCGAGAAAAATTACTTTGTTTGCATTTGGAGGACTGTAAATCCCTATTACTATGAGGTTTTTACTTTTTTGCTTTATTTCGATTGCTGCAATTTCGCTGCACATTTCTTCACAGAATTTTTGGCAATCTATTTCTTTGTATTTAATTTTGTGTTTAACATAAATTACCACCCCCACTTTTATGGTTATTTCTGCAGTAACTAGCCCCCAATGAGTAGTTTTCATAATTATTTACCTTTAATTCCTCTATTTTTAGACCATGCTCTGTAAATATTATAATATCGGGTTGCATATTTAGAATATTTTGTTCGATAAGTGCCCTTTTATTGGCAATACTTTGAATGTTTTGATGATACAGACTAAATTTATTTTTACCCTTACTTTTTGTTGCCAAATTAATTTTTTGACCTAACAGATTTTGTGTGTTGATGTTGAAGTCTGGATTTATGGTCACACAGTCTAAAGCAAGATAGGAATAGCTAACCTATCAAATCAAGGATCACAAGATTGAATCCAATCAAAATGTATGTTCTTCATTCAAGAGAAACTTGGAAAAGGATGGGGAGTACCCAACTAAAGAAATTGGTGTGATGGCATGGTTGGATACTGACAGGTTTCGACTGAATGCCGATACATACATTTCACAATTTTTGTTTGTTTCTGTTGTTTTTTGTATAAAAAAAATAGCTGATTATTATGCAGTATTATAAGCTCAGATAATAGTGTGGTTATATTGTTTTTAAATGGCCACATGGTGTAACGCATGGTATGTGAGAGTTGACCATACTAGTACCGTTGCAGGTCGCACTCTATAGTAGCAAAGTATTTTTTTTTATTTCTTTGTTTTTTATTTAACACCCACCTCCATTATTGGGTATCCTTGAATGGGTTAAACCTTGGATATCAGTATGACAGTTATCAAAGAAGGCATGGAATTCTTGTGATCAGTGTATATTGAACAAGACAGGATTCAAACCTATACGACAACCATTAACAGTAAAACATTTAGGATAGTGATTCCTACATTTGGGAGTGCTGTGTAAGATTTATAGGGTGCACCAACTTACTGGAAAGAAAACATAGCCAGGCTTTCTGTCTCTCTGAATAGTAATAGTAATAATAATAATAAATAATAATAAGTGGTGTACAAATTTCTCACATTTGCATTGACTTTGAATTATGTTAAGATTAGATACTAATTGTATACACATTAATTAATGGACTACACAGTATAATTAAATATATTCTTTTAATTCATCCCTAAAACATATTTCCTTGCCTGTTTACTTTGTCGGCACCTAAACCACAAGGGTCCATTATTCATTTATTCAGCATTAAAGACTTAAAGCTGAGTATCAAGTTTACACCTAGTATTATCAGCATGAATTATTAGTTTTGTAAATCTTACTCTTTCGGCAGAAATAATTTATTAGCTACATGTTTATTTAAACTCCCTGTCAGGGGACACTTAGAATTTTAAGCAGCAGCTTGCCATTATAAATTTGTTCATTTGTGATTACTTATAATTATGTATTTCATTTTACATTTGTGTTTCAGCTATGCATCCTATAATTTTTTTATAATTACTTACTCTATTATTGTGAATGTTGAAATCCCCTTATTTTTCTGCGTTATTCAAAAATATAATAACTTTTGAGGAGAAAAATAAGCATTCATTAACTTTTGGAGAAGCATTGGAATAACAGAGCAAAGGTGTGTGCCAGTTGGGCAAATTTGAGATACCACTGGATTAGGATATGCCACATGTAAACACATCCTTAATATTTGACATCACAATAATTTCAGGTCATCTGTGTTAATGACCTAGGTTAATTAGAAAAAATACACCTAAATGCATACTATACAGTGAAAACTGGATGAAGAACATTTGGTATGGTTTGGTATAAATTAAGCTTTTCATAAGAAATGATATTTGTTAAAGATCTCGTAAATCACTAGCATTTTAAATGTGTTGCACGTGTGGCTTACATTGCAGAACATATTCACTGATCAGTTCACCCTGAAGACGAGGAAGATGCACTTCTTCGAAACGTTGGTGTCAAGCCAAGTTTTTACCTGGCTAGAAGCCCGAGAAGATTTTGAATTAATATTCACTAATCTTTCCCAATCCCATTTGTAAGCATGTGCCAAGTGATAGTTGAATGTTATTTTCCAAAATTACCAAATTTTTCTGCTCTATTAGCTGGAAAAGGCATATTAAGAAGGGGATAAAATTTAGCAAGTATCAAGCAAAAGGAAAGAGAATAATTTGATGCTCTCAGATTTTTAGCTCTAAGTGTTATTGAAGTTAATTATGCTTCAAGATTTATGAGGTTGTAAGCAATGCTGTAAACAAATATTTGCATTTACCATTAGAACTTACTATCAGGATTTTAAATGTGTTATAACTATCAAAGGATTGGACTAATCATGAGCATTTCAGATGCGAATATTTTACAATATATCTCCATCTACTGCAGGAATTTCTCTCCAATATTAAAACTAATGTATGATGAGCTGTGTTTGTCTAATCATAGCAAATTACAGACAAAATTGAACAAATATTTTGCAACCAGCTGCATTACTGTGAGAATGAATAGCTTCCCAAAGGGGTGTGAGAAATAAAAATTGCAGCCCATTTAAATTAAAAAATTACTCAACTACCTATATGTTTAGATCCCTAAAGGTGTGAGTGTTGTCTGATAATGGCCAAACTGCATAAATTTGCAAAAATATGAGGGTGGTGCAGAAAGTAACCTCCGCTTGGAAATAAAAATTAAACTAGTTGAGATATAAAAATTGTATTATTATATCTGAAAAATAAAACATTTTTTTCTATTTTTCTACATGTTCTCCGAGCAAATATTCTCCCTTGTCATATCTTTTAACAGTCTTTGAAATACCCTCTGCATAAAACTCTGCTGCCTGTGAACGTAGCCAACCCGTCACGGCATGATGAACCTCTTCATCATTATCGAAGGGCTGAAATGCGGGCCACTGTTTCATGAATGGGAACAGATGAAAATCACTGGGAGCTAAGTCCGGGCTGTAGGGGGGATGGTCAAAAATGTCCCATTTGAAACTGGCCAAAATTTCACTTGTTCTTCGAGCTGTGTGCGGGCGAGCATTGTCATGCAGAAACACAACACCAGATGACATGAGACCATGATGCTTGTTTTGGATTGCCCTTCTTAGTCTTTTCAACGCTTCATAGTGGGCTTCAGAATTGACAGTTGTGCCACGTTCCATAAATTCAACAAGCAAGATGCCCTTGGCATCCCAAAAAACCGTAGCCATGACTTTCCTAGCTGACCAAGTTCGATGGGCTTTCTTTGGCTTGCTTGGAGAAGCGGTATGTCCCCATTGCATTGACTGCCGTTTTGTCTCAACATTCACGTAGGTCACCCAAGTTTCATCGCCAGTAACAATTCTGTTCAGTCAGCAGTTTTGGTACCCAACAAGCACAAAACTTGCGATAGCCTAGGTGTTTGGACACTATCTTGTGCAAAAAACTCCGAGAAATTTCGGGAAAATGATCCGAAAGTTCCATTATTGTGAACCGATGGTTCTCACGAACTTTTCCATCCACTTTGTTCACCAGGTCATCATTGACAAGAGTAAACCTACCACTTGTGTATTCTTTATGAATGTTAGTTCTTCCATTTTTAAAAAAATTGTACCCATTGACAGACAGCACCTTCACTCATAATGTTAGGACCATATACTGCACACAATTCATGATGAATTTCAGCTGCTGAGTGATGTTTTGCCAACACCGTGCACCTCACACTTGGTGGGATTTTCTATTTTGGTGCTCATGTTTTGAGGTTATATCTGTCAAATGCACAACAGTACAATGCTCTCCCTTAGACAGATAGAAGCACACTGAGCACTGTGTACACTGATGTGTAGATGATGGCGCTACCCCCACCACTTCTTGCACTATGCACAAACGGCTGTTTCTTTCTGGACCGCCCTCATATTAATAACCTACTTCTAAGAAAGAATAATAAATTACATCATAAATGATAAATCCTTTACAAACTATGTAAGTGTTAAGGCTACAGTATTCCATAATTAGCAAGAAAAAAACAAACCTACAGCATCAGTCACATATAAGCTTTTACACCATCACTGCTGCTTTGTAGAGTAATGTTTTAAAATGCTTCAGATCTTTTGTCACCTTTATTGACCGCCTTATATAATAAGATTACTTATATTATTAGAACACAAGAAACCCAAACTGCGTTCCATCTGAGCAATATGCAGTACTGAAATCCATAACTTTAAAAGTGACTTACCTAATTTGATTCTTAGCAAAGTGATATAAAACAAATTATTTCAGTTTTTATGGAACCATGAAAAAGTTTACTTTTTTAAATGAGTTTTCAAGAGGTTTTAATATCGCCAAGTGCACATGTGTAACAAAGATTTTCGTAATTTACTAAATTATGTTCCCTTTAACAGTTGTCTTGTGAATTATTTATATTATTTTAATGAATTACTGTCATGTTCCTGAACTTTCTGTATGTAAACAAAAAATATGAAGTTATCGCTAAAAGGTAAATTTAGCACTAGACCCTATTTTATTTGTTTTTAATGATTATAGTTAAAATTGTTTCAATGTAAAATGTTTACAGAGTAAGGGAGCTACTAAGGTGCATCTTTTCTGGGGCTTTGTAATGCTATAAAATTTGATTAGTCTTGTTCCACAAAAGATGAAGACCAAATAGTAACATAACTCTGTGATAAACATTCAGATATTTAAAAAAGCTTGCATTATTCATGGGTGCATAGCATTCCATTAATGCTGTCCATTGTCCCATTCAACCTCTTTTCATTTGGAAACAATTTAAGAAAACCCATAGTATGGATGTCATATATGGATGCTATAAATAAATGCAAGAAGAATGCATGTAAGACACTCTTCTGCTAGCATCATATACCATGTGAAGGTTGGTAGCAAAATTAAAAATACAAGAATAGAACAGTCAAGGTAACCTAGTTAGAATAGGTCAACCTAAAAAAAAGTGCAAGTTTAATATATATTTATTTTGAAATTTAAAGATTTAATAATTGGTAAATATTGTAGAGTAACTCTGTTTACATTGGTATAATTTGTTGTTGTAAAACAAGCATGTAATATGGGAGGCACCCATTAAGTAAGTTTGCCTGGGCCGTGAACAGAAATAATTTATTTGAAAGATGCATTGCAACAGAACAGGAAGTGTTGAGCTATATTTTAACATTTCACCTGAATTCAGACATTTGTTAAACCCTTAGCCCAACTTTTGTATCCCGGTGTCATAGGAGTCTGCCGCTTGGGATTTGAACCCCTGTGTCAACTGTCTATGCTTCTCTGTCAGTTCGAAAATGTTGACTCTGACCAGGTAGAAATTTCTTGAGGTTCTGAAACAGATGGAAATCACTGGGAGCAAGATCTGGACTGTAGGCTGGATGATCAAATACCTCCTAGTCGAATGTTTGCAGGGGCTCTGTTGTCCTTCGAGCCAAGTGTAGCTAAGCATTATCATGCAGCAAGATAATACCGGCACTAAGCTGCTTCCACCCTTGTTCTGAATGGCTTGTTGCAATTTTGTATTGCAGTCATACTCAACATTTACCATCTCACCTCTGGTCAGGAATTCAATGAGGAGAACTCCCTGTCTGTCCCAGAACAATGAACACAGCACTTTCCACACTGACACAGATGCTTAAAATTTCATCTTCGAGGGAGAGACACTGTGATGCCAGTGCATTAACTGTTGCCTGGTTTCTGGGGTATTGAGTGTAACCAACATTTCATCACCTTTGATAATCTGATTCAAAAGCTTGTTACCATCATCATACTGAGTTTTGTGATTGTAAAGTGACAATTCCCCATAATGCATTCCCATGCAAGGTCCACAAGATTACTTGTAATGATGGATGGCCTCCTGCTGCACTACTCATCATGAACATTTTGGTGACCTGCTGCAAGGTGTCTGCACCAGTTATGTAACATCTGCTTGCCCATGAAAATGGGTCCATAGACTTGTAGATCTGGCACAGCTGATGATGTATGTCAATTAGCATTATGCTCTGCAGATGCCTTTTATCACCTACTGTACTTCATATCTGGCAGGATTTGGAATATGAGCCTCCATTTACAATTGTTGCTGTGCGATAACTTTGAGACCTTCTGCTAGCACATGCAATGTCACATCATTACTCTATCATGTACATGCAGGTGCTTTGCACAGCATATGGTTTGCTATCTGAGGGATGAATGGGAAACTTACTTTATGAGTGCATTTAGCAGTAGCCTCTCTTAGCATTCTTTATCAAAGCTCATAATCTAAAGTTGTCAGTCATATTTGGTGAGGAAAGAGAGGTACTGCAAATTTAATGTGTTATTGTAAAACATGTAATATATTAATAGGGTGAAGTGCACAGTTGTTGACACCATAATACATTTTTCGTCATTCTTTCCTATTATGCTGACCAATACGTCTTTATAGACAAATTTTATTATGGAATTAGAAAATGGAGAGCTTGAGAGGTGCACTGAGATGTATTTGAATGTTTACTCAATGTATCTTTAATTAATAATAGTTAATTATTAAAAAAATTCCAAAATCCATATTCATTAGCCTTGCATACACAGTTATTGGCACCATGCTGTATAGTCATCAGTACTTAAAATGAATGCTCATTTAGGAAATACTTTATCATGTTATTAAAACAAAAATACTTTAAATCACAGCATTATGCCAGTATAACAATGCACTTTGAAGATCAATAGCTATATATTGAGTTTCTGAAAAGTAAGCAGTGTAATGTGAGTAGCCATGTAAATAAAACTTCTGCTGTGACTAATATTAAAATGGGCAGTAGCAAGAACATGACATGACATGGTGATGATGTGGATTTAGTATCAGCACAAGAAACTTAATTAACGTTGATAATAATAGCAGTGAAAGTGTGTGTTTGGCATGCAAATTGCAATAGGATGGCACAACTGTAATTAATTACCCAAACTTGACTGACGTAGCTAAAAGAAGTAAACTTCATGAGAAGTAAATAGTTAATAGCATTATTGTGTGTCAAATCTAAAAGTGAGTTTAAAAACTGTAAGAAATGAAGCCCTGCTCTTAACAAGACTAGAACCAACCACCACTGTAAAATAAATTAAACAATTTATCCAAGAAAATACACAGCTTACAATAAAGGAAATGAAGATAAAAACAAAATAACTGACATATGATTCCTTCCATGTGGATTTGTGTGAAAAGATTTTCAGCAACTATTTTCATCCAAAATTTGGCCTCAGGCTATTTTGGTTTTGCAATTCTTCTTAGACTTCATCCCAAGCAAATTGTTAACTAAACACAAGAGGACTTAGTGTACCCTGACTAAGTGACAAGTCAAAAGGGAATGGTAGCTATTAAAGATATTTATGTTCTTTTTTGTGAATATACAGTCTATTATAAGAAAATTAATGGAAACAGCAGTTTTTCTCAGTAGCATTAATTGTGATATACTCTGTTAGTGAACATTGGCTCTGTGAAGCTGAAAAAGTTTGCTATGTATACCAGACATGTATAATCTAGCAGGAAGCTATTGTAGAAATAATGGTTGTGGAGGAGTAGCAATATTTGCTTTAAAAAAAAAAAAAAACGCTTTGTATTAAAATATAGGCTCCTAATGTTAAACAATATTGCTGTGATAACTATGAGGCTGCAGCAATTCAAGTATCTGCAATAAATATAATCATAGCCTGTGTTTACAGAACTCCAGCTTCTGATTTAGATAATTTTATCAATACTATGGAAAATTTTATAAACTATGTGCTAAAGCAAAGTACTACAGTCATTATATTTGGTAATTTTAATGTTGACCCCAGAAATCACATCAACATGGCCATCAACAAAACAAATTACTGGTATTTTTATATTATTTTCTTGAAAATAACTACGAGGGCTGATCAACAAAGAGTCTGACTGATTTTTTCACAGATGTTCATTACTCCAATTCAATGTTTACATGATCTTTTTCAAAGTAGTCTCCTCCTACTTCAATGCCCTTTTTATAGCGTCTCTGTCAGTCCTTGTACACATGCTGCAGACCATTCTTTGTCAGGTCCTTGAGAATCGCCTCACTTTTCTTGAGCACTGCTTCAGAGTTCTCAAATCGAATACCCCTAAGCTTTGCCTTTAGTGATGAGAATAAAAAAAGTCACAGGGTGCAAGATTGGGGCTATAAGGTGGATGTGGTACACAGGTAATGTTGAATCGAGCCAGAAACTGCATGACTTGATTTGCGACGTGAGGCTGTGCATTGTCATGATGAAGTCGCCATCCAGTCCAAGAAAGCTCTGGTCATTTCTTTGCAATGTGCTTCCTCAGTGTAGCCAATACTGACGTGTAGTATGCTGCTGTAACAGTAGTGCGAGGGGGAACTGCATGCTGGTAAATCATTCCATTACAGTCAAAAAATGTGATCACCATCACTTTCCCTGCAGATGGAACAACTTTTGCCTTTTTTGGTGTTGGAGAACCTGGGGATTTCCACACTGTGCTGGCTTGTTTTCCTTCAGGATCATAATGATGCAGCCATGACTCATCACCGGTGATAATCGATTTAAAAAATGCATCCCCTCCATCAGCAAAGAGACGCAGCACCTCACGGCTTGTCTCCATTCGCACAGCCTTTTGTTCGGGAGTCAACAGACATGGCACCCAATGAGCACAAACTCGGGTCATATGGAGATGGTCATGCATAATTGTAAACATACTGCCATATGAAATTCTCAACACTTCACTGAGGTTACGTAATGTTATATGCCGATCCTCTTGGACAGTCACAGCTGCTGTGTTAATGTTGACTTCAGTCACAGCAGAAGCCAAAACACCAGGCCCATCTTGCTTAACACTGACAAGTCGGCCTTCTTTGAAATCCTTGAACCACCTAAACACTGTTGCACGAGGTAGTGCATCTTCACTGTGTGCTTGCTTCAGCTTTTCATAAGCTTCGTTGGCTGCATGGTTTAAACGAAAACAGAATTTGATTGCACTGTACTGCTCCTCTCGCATCACTTCCACTGTCTGGTATGCAAAATGCATGTAGGGTCTACAAAATAGAGCATTACTACCAACCTACCGATACGAGAGTGCTGCAGCCAACCGACATTATACATAAAAACCCGCTCTTTTCAAATATTTATGTTACAGATACGAAACTATCACAGAAGCTACAGGAAAAAATCAGTCTCAGGCTTTGTTGATCAAGCCTCATAACAAAGATAATCCTGTATATTCATAAAAGCTGCAGCTGTCGTCAAGCTCGAAGTATTGTGCTCTACTCCCCAATCATTGAGGATTCTCTTTGTAATTTCTTGGGAATCCAAGAATATATAGCCATTGGTGGACACATCAGTCCAGAAGTAGAAATGGCAAACATTGTTATAGATAGTACAGCAGGATGTCTCTTGAAAACACATATATGCTTCTGTCCCCCATGGAGGTTAAAACCTTCCCAGTTTTCAGACATAATTGGAAACTTGATTCATCGCTGTTGAAAATGCCTATAGAGTCTTGAATGTCGAGGGAATTCTCTTCTTCAAAGATACCCTTGACCTGTTTAAAATTAGAATTAAAAATATAAGTAATTTTAAACACTTCATATAATCTAGGAACTCTTTAATCAGATTTCCTCTCCTAACTTCTAGTATTTAAAGTTTCAGACAATAGTGATTTCAATAAACAGCCACTTAATTTTGTCTTTCTGGCATAATTCAAAAAGAGAAACTAGTATCCTGCTTGGAAAAGTGGTAAATAACATTTGACCATTGTGATTATATTATAAAGTACTAAAATTGTGAACCATTTTCTGATATCTGCATCACAAATGGTGACACTGGTTGAAGCTACACTTTAACTGTTTTGGGTTGAAACCTCTGGATGGCAACAAAGAAATGAACAAAACTAACCATTCCCAGCCATATTGTCCGTAAAAGGTATTTTTTTCTGGTTAATGTTCAACAGCTCTTTAAATGACAGGAAATCCTTTTCTGGCATAGCTAACAATCCAGTTAATTAAAAGATCTTCATCTTCAGGACTGGTGAAGGCCCCATTGAAGATTTAGAAAAGGTTTCAATGAGTAAAATGGTAAAGCAGACCTTGGAATTGTCAATTGTTTCTTCCGTTCTAGCGGTGTATAGTACAGGAGTTGGAAAGATAGAGTCAGACTGAAAAATTTACTGGCTAGAGCTTTTAAAGACTTTGGAATGTTGTATCTCAGTGCTGCAGTTTCTTCTTCTCCTTCTTCAGCATATCACCTCAAATTTCATCTAAGGCTGATTCTAAATTTTGAGGATTATAGCAATGCTTGTTGCTGTCTCTCTTCTTTATTCTTCCAGATTTTACTCCATTCATACTGATGAATATTCGATAGGAAAATAATATAAGATGACAATTAGTTTGGCAATGCTAAAAACTACAACAGTTGTTGTGGTTGTCACATACATTGTATTTTGTTGCCAACTGGTAAATATCATTGTAAACCATGAGAATAATTTGAAGTTATGTAGATACCTTACAAACATAATTAGCAATAAGATGCAGTACCAAAAGCATTAAACTTTTCTATGCTGTCAGTGGCTAGAGTGCCAATAATTGAAGTTGACATGTTTTTCTTTACAGTGATTGGCACTACATCATTTTGTAATCCCTTTGGTTAGGAGGTTTTTAACTACATATTTTTGAATGGAGGAAACCTTCAATAAAATATCTGTATAACTTACATTATAACAGCATGCATCAAAGAAACACAGTATTGCATATTAATATAAAAAATGTTTAACTCTTACTTTAAGAAAAATGCCTTCTGTTGTTGGTAGAGTCTACAACATGTGATATCAAGCAGTTATGATGCAAAATGAAGCCCTTCTGATGAAACAGTTGGGCACTAAAATGAGAACCGAAGCTTTCCTGGCAACGAACAGCTAGGATATAGTTTTGTATTAATGTAAAGAGTAGATGCCACTGAATCCAGCTGTCACTCACAAATGGCACTAATGATACTACTAAAGAGGAAAAGAATGAAAAGATGTCAATGTCTGTCACATTGCCAACCACTATGCAATTCACCCTATCTTCTGTCCCCTTTCTTTGTCAAAGATGGTAATATGAACATTTTATTCCTATCTGTTGAGGAGAGATAGAAAGAGAGGTATTGTTAAGATAGATTGTGAAAAATTATGAAACTTCAGAGATGGTTTGTAGGTGTAGTGGATTAACTATTCAGTTTGTTTGGTCTTTGGTGAAGAGAATCATTGCTTTTTGTTATTTTTAGCTGTTTTATGATGTATCTAGTGTGCAGATGTATCAGGTCATGTTATTTTTGCAAAGATAGCATACTCTTGTCATTAATGTTTAATAAAGGTGAGAAAAGAAAGGTACTGTTAATAATTATTATTCATTGTAAGTTTTAGAGTCAAAGCATTGGAATTTCTTAAAAATTTTCATTATGGAAAGAAAAGTATTACAGTATGATTTCAAACCTGCAAGATACGTTTTATAAACAGTTACAGAAGAGTGACTTAAATAAGACACGCTCATTTGTTTTTATGATGTATAATGTTTATGGAAAATAAAACTGTTAAATGAAAAACTAAAAGCGTATCGTGTTTTATTTCATCCCTAACAAACTCCAATATGCCCTTTTAAGAGAGTATTCTCATTAATATGATGAAAGTAAGTGTACAGTATATTGTGTTAAAGGACACAATCAATTGTATTATTTCATCAAGAGGTATTATTGATCTGATATATTTAAATTGCATTTCTACATGGGCCATGATTAGAATCTGAACTCTGTTTGAGTCAGCATACTGAGGAAATGAGGACAGGATTGAAATGTTAAATTCAAAACAATATTAAAAGGATTTTGAGAACAATTCTAAATTATTGCATAAACATGCAACATTAATACTACATCTTTGTCTTGAACTTGAACTGAATCATTATTTTCTCATCCAGTGAAACCCAATTTGCTGAAAGAGTGGTGTACATCTAGTGGGCAAGATGGAAAAAAATGAGGATATTAACTGATTTTAATATCATAGGGTTTTATGCTCATCCTATCGTACACCATATTTAATCAAAAATACTGTCTAAAATGTGCTAAATGTAATATAAATTCAATGCTTTGCCCAGTGATTTCATGGACTGGATGTAGATAAGTCTTATTGAAATGATTATTTTAAACTGCAAATATGAAATGTAATCTGTTTATTCATTGAAATTGGGAGATCAACCTGACAATATTTATATACAAAACTCACTAATGTACACAGATTTTTTGGACATGTAGTCCAGTCATGTAGCTAATCATTAGCCTAATTTTTATAAAATTTGCATTTTGTCCACATTTCTCTACCTTTATCGTAAGATAAAAAAGTTAAGCACAAATAAACAACATTTTCATGTAGTATAGAAAGATTACAGGAGGTTATGGCTAGTTAAATTCTGTTCTGAGTATCTCTACCTATTGTTGAATTTTTATCCTCCTTAGAGCCAGAGAGTGTCATTTCATACCCATAAGACAAGCTTCTTTTTGTATCTTTTTTCTTCTGCTGCTGGTTTTATTTTCTTTTTCTTTCTTTGTTTCCAATGATCTGTTTGAAGGAATGTCAATATCCATTATTTGAAGTTGTAGATATAGTGTTGGTTTTGTTCAACTGCATGTGTAATTCCAGTTTCTAAATTGACAGAATCTGCATAATAATGCTCTAGAAATAGTGGGACTATTGGCAATGGAAGAAATCAGCCCAGATTAAGAAATTTCAATGGATGCACCAGATTTATGACTGCAAGGATTAGCCATTACTGTAGGAGCATAAAGGGCAATGAGTGTAATTTTCTTCAGGAACAAGGTGTATGTGAGATTGTGCAAAATAATTTTCTGAAAATATTTTATTAGGCTTATACCTCACTTTCTAAATGCTTAAGCGACACAGCTGACTATGACACTCTTCACAACAGCTGTTTTAACAAGTTGAGGAATATCATACTGGCTATATCTATGGCCTATATGATGTTTTTTAAATTATCCATAGGTTTCTCAAACTCTTTCTTGAAAGGCTTGAAAACTGCTACATACAAAGGCTGTAACCATAACCAAACCTTTCTCATGTGCCATTCAGTGGATTGAAAATTTATATTAGTAGTGTGATTATTAAGGAGCCAGTGGCAAAAGGTAAACACGCCTCAAGAAATATTTGAACCACTCATGGAAAACGTCTGTTTTGATTCATCCTGAATATGTACACCAGACTCTACTTCTTGCAGGACCTTTGTCAAGTTTTCTTGATGTCACTTTCTCCCTCTTTACAAAATATAACAATGGATGAAGAACAATTTCTGCTACATTGCAACAGAGTTTGACTATTTTCACCATTTCCAAAGTGGTAACAACCCCAAATTGACATTTTCCCTGTGTAGAAGCCACTTTTGGTGGCCTGCTTTAAAATATCTTAACCTGATTTCATCCATGTTATGCATGCAAGTGATGATTTAGAAAACTCTCAACTGTAATTTATCCAATATATCTTCTGACTATATCTCTCTTTAAATCTAGAAAATTTAATTAAACTGTTTGACAGTATCCTGAATGAGAGTTTTGAATGTAGTTTCTTGAAATTCATGAATCCAAGCCTTTTGCACTTTGAAATGGATTTGGAATCTTAACAAACAAAACAAAAAAACTACTTTTTTTTCTTAATCCATAAAATAGGCTGTCTTAATTCCATTAGAGTGGATACTCTACATGATAAATACTAAAGTGCCCTTCTCACTATAGCATTCCATAGTATGCCACATATCCTATCAGTACTGTGGAAAAATGGTCCATTTACGTGAGATTTTTGTGTTTCTGCCTTGGTTTATGATGGCATTGAATGCATCTACTGCAATTGTTTCATGAGGATCTATCCATTAATAAATTAATTTTTTAAGTATTTCTCTAAATGCCTCATTGTACAACAGTACTTTTTCACCTTCCTGAAAAATACATGATTAAGATTTTCTGGCACATGAGCTTTGACCTGGCAATTTGGTTAGTGTTTCTAGCATGTTCAGAGTTTCATAGCTTAATTTTCAAAATTGTGTTGAGTCTCAAAGATGTGGAAGGAGTCATGGCTTTCTTTCCAAGTGTGAACTAATTTGAAAAGCGTGTACCCTGCTGAAGTTTGTACTGTTGTGTTTTACACAAATATGGCATACTGTACTGTTTATATAATGTCTTAAGAACTGTTGCAAAAGATGGTGATTACCTTCCATTCCTCCCTTTGGGGATGAAAGTTTGTGGCTAGTTCTTTATGTGCAACAGCTTATACACATTCTTTAACAATTCAACAATTTGAGCCTTGAGAGCATTTGTGATATTCCATATTTTAGAACTACATTGCCTGCCCACTGTTTCTGCTCCTGGATTATGTATACACATTCCTACCATAAATGTACTTAAATAATTCTGGTGTTAAATATTTATTTCATAACTAACCTCTCTGCTACTCACATAAAAGCTGTGTTACTTTTTGAGTATTTACTTTGAACACGTTTTGAAGTCATCTTGCTTCTGTCATCAGCTAAGAGCCATTGAGATAATACCTGGTTTTGTGCAGATGTTGCTTCTGGCCAGATGCATTTGGAAATAAAGTCATTGTCAGAAGACTCAAATTTAATAGGTGATTCTTTTTTTTCTGTATCAGAAGCTTTATTTTTGCTTCTGGATTGCTTTATTAATTTCACTTTTTAGATATTATTTGTGTCCAAAAATAATATGCAGGTGCCTATTATTTTATTATGTTTTATATTTCTCAGGTCTATGTGAAGCCTCACAGCAAAAGCATTTCCCTGAGGAACTCAGTGGACAGTCGTTGGTCCCAGTTTTCTAGCAATGGTTAACTCATTGTCTCCATTTATGGTGAATTTATGAGTTTTCTGGAAATCCAAATAAATATCCATTTCCATTGGTTTTCAGAACTTGCAGATATGTGGATGTTTTACCAAGCTAACAAAAAGCATGCAGCAGATGCTCTAAAAAAATTACTAAAATTGACAAGTAGCTCGGTGAAATGCACAAGGAAACTGAGACCAACAAACGGCTTGTACTTTTGGATTAACATCAGAATGATCAGCAAACTAGAATCTGGATTTTAAGGAAATAAACACAGAGACAGTTACATAAAAAATGGCTACAACCAGACATCACTTAAACATTTAATTTTCGTTAGCGTGTCTTTAAATTGGTAAATATACCCTCAAAAACATTATTGAAGAAATTGACTCTGATATAAAAGAATTAGCACATACAAATGGTTTTACAAGCAACTAGTCTAAAAATTTGAAAACCAAAAGTAACAAGTCAAACCATTACATTATTAAAAATACAAAACAAAGCAGTTTACTTCCTACCCATGGGCAAATGATAAATTCAACAACAAAAACCTTCATAACTGGGCGTAAATTTGGCATCTATCAACAGATACAGTCTAAATAACATTTTGAAAATGAATACCAAAGACAATATTTCAGTAAACAAGATGCCAAGCATTTACCAGATTGGATGCAATGACTTGATTAAAATATAGGAATACTGATTTGAGGCTTAGGACAGAAAATCACATGTATAAAGCAACACAATTAATGAAGGCAATCCAGAGGCCAATATAATTAATGATATGGGAAAATAGCCTGATACAGAAGAAAGAAAAAAAAAAGTATTTTGACTATTACATTTTAGCCTTCCATAGAATGATCTCATCTCTAAATACACAAGGAATATATACAATGAAGCCAGGAATCATGTCAGTGTCTCTTTAGTGATAAACATCTCTGAGGTGAATATTAAAAATTGGTTAAGCTTTTGAGTTAGTGATCCATAGTGATTCATAGTGATTATTTTTGCAACAATTACTGTGCTTACTGCATCTTCCCAATTGGTAATTGGTTTATAGGTTAAAATATATGAGGTGGGTTCAAAAATATGCAACCTTAGTTTTTCATGTGTAAATGAATGAGGCTTGGGAGACTTCCTTCAGTTGAGATTTCAAGGTGACATTCATGCACAGCTGTAATTTTTTCCTACCTACAGAAAACACTAGTTGCTGGCAGTCGACTTACCAGTGAAAACATGTAGTGAGTGGTCATCAGAATTCAGTTTTTGTAAAATGATGGAATAACTTGAGCAGCGATATTACATAAAATGTTGCCAAAAGATTGGTGATACCCAAGTGGGAACCATTCACAGGATTTAGCAGGCCTTCAGGGATGATGCTATAAGTACCTCAAAGATAATGGAGTAGTACAACAGCTTCAAAGATGGCCATACATCAGTGGACAGCAAACCACATTCAGGTAGGCCCTCAACAAGCAATTACAAACTGTGGTCTTGCAGGACTGTCAAATCACAGCCCAAGAACTTGTGAACAAGATAGAAGTAAGCATTGGGTCAGTATATTCAATTCACATCAAGGATTTGTGCATGAGGGTGGCCATAAAATCCATACCAAAGTTGCTAACAATGGAGCATAGGCAATGGTGTCTGGACATTGCACAGGCCATGGTGGGCAATGCAGTCACCCCAACTTTCTGAACACTGTGATCACAGGCAATAAAATATGCTATAACTCAGAAACCAAAATACAGTCATCACAGTGCGCAGGTCCACAGCAAAGTGAAGGCCATGTTGACCATTTGCCTTTACTCCTGTGGTGTAGACCAAAACATCACAAACGATTACAGCCTAGAGGTCCTTTATCATCTTTGTGATGCTGTGCTGTGCAAACAACCAGATCTTTAGGCAGCAAAAAACTTGGTAGATTCATATGATAATGCACCTTTCTATTTTATATATTTGATTGAGGCTTTCATTGCCAAACACAATATTCCTGTGGTTCATCAGGCTCCCTACTCAACTGATGGCTCCATGTGATTTTGGGTACTTCCCAAAATGAAAATGCTGCTGAAAGGGACTCAATTTTAGTCAAGAAAAGTCACCATGCAGAAGTGATGGCTTGCTGTTCACCATTGTAAAAGAAGTTACATTCCAGAAATGTTTCCAACAGTCAGGGCCATTGGGAGAGGTACTTTGATGGATTTAGTGTTTCAGATTCCCAGATCAATAAATGTATTTTTGCCAACCAAAAGATCAAAACTTTTTTAACACACCTCATACTTATTACCATTAACCCTTTCAGGTACATAAGAAATCCAAATGGCTAATAATTGAAATGTATACATGCCTGTGTTAAATGGAAGGTTTATAAATAAAATATGCCATTGTTTGAATTGTTTTTATTTTTATTTCTGAAATAAATGCTGGGACATATTTGTCCCAATGAACCTTAAAGGAGAATTACCTAACACACTTCATAATGCAAATCAAACAACTACAAAGATTGTCTATTTGCAGTGAAATTTCATAAAACAGTTTCTGCTTGAAGTAAAGCATAAGTTAACACCACACTGCTCACATATATTTTAAGTAAGATTCTCAATATGCTTTGAAGCACAATGAACACATCTTTTCCTCAAGTCTGATTTTAGCATTTGGTGCTCTGGGCTCTTTAGATGACAATACATTTGTAACCTCCATGGGGTTTTTACAGTTGTTAATAAGCTCCTTTGTCGACATGAATGACTGCTGATGAGGCTTCTTGCAACCTGTCTGACCTCCATAGATGATAATGTTGATTTCAATCCAGCTTCTGCTGCCCTTTTTGAATATATTATGTATGCATTGTTCACACAAATGTCAAGAAGATCAAAGAACAGTTGCAGATAATATTTTATTTTTGCCTTTCTGTCAACCTCATAAGTCACTTTCTTCTGGTCCTTGAGGTCAACCCCTCTCATCCATAGTTGTACTATCTTATCATCAAGGGACACTGAACACCAATTTTCTTGGAAGAACCAAAGTGATGCCTCTTCACAGTTGCACAAGGTATTGGGAAAATAAAATTAGCCAGTAGATAAACTGTTCTGTAATCCATCCATTTGAGGGCTATCAGTACATTGCTGCTAAGATTGTATGTATCACAGCTTTTCATTTCCTTATCTGAAGGGAATGGTTTTGGTATGTTTTTACAATTGGTATGCACTGTGCCTCAGGGTCTGATATTTGCCAGAGCAAGATAATATCAAAGCTGGAGAGTTTAAAAAATTGTCTATGTAAATTTCACATCCCAGGCCAGATACAGATTTTGTAAGCTGTAGAACTACTGACTCACCAAGACCTATTTCAGGACTTGAGTTTTTTTTCTGCTAGTGTACAAATCAAACTCAAAAGATAACCAATTTCTGAATCACAACTACACCAAACTTTGAAACCCCATTTGACTGACTTATTTTTATGTACTGTGCTCTGGTTGCACTAAGACATCCTTGGAAGGTCTCACTTACAAGCATCACTTTGTATGCATGATCTTCCTTTATTGACTGATCTGTATTGTTGGAGAAATTTAAGTACTTAATATCTTCAAATCAATGTAGTGGCATAATCTGAGATATGTAGGGAACACCTAAATCAGGTTCAGTTGACCAGTAGCTTCTGAAAGTAGGTAGTATGTAGTACCCCATTACCAGGTTCATACCAGGAAATGCCTTCATTTCATTTTCATTTGTACTGAATGTATTGTCAATTTGTTCTGCATACCGTATAGTTTCAGAAATTATATCATGCAGCAAAGTTTTTAGGCCCATCATCGAAGATAAAACATCAAATGGCTCTGGCATCTTAGAATTTTCACTAACACTAAACAAAAGGACCTTGCCAAATTCATGATTGACATTAACACTTAGCTGCCTTGGATTGAAGTTTTAGCCATTTAAATTGTGGTAAATCTGGGAGGCTCTCAATTATCTCAGCATTTGGCTCTGATGAAACTTCTGTCTGCCTTTTTTTGCATAGTGGACTATGCATGTCTTTATCAGTATCTTCTATTACAATAGGTTCATTTCCAACTCCATGTCACCTTCCAGAAAAAATTTGTCCTCTTCATCTAGTAACATATTACCATCATCATCACTATTGTAACCCTCCAAAATTTGCACAAGGTTTTTATCAGTAATGAAGAATTCTCTTTTTCAGGAGCCCATGACCTGAAAAAAGATTTTAAATAATATGGTTACAAGATTTAATTTATTTGTTTATATAAATAAAAAAGAAAAGTTAGTAGATTCTGAAATTGATTTAAAATACCTGTTCACTCAGTTCATTTACATAATGTAAAGCTTTGTATTCTAACAAGATATTCAAATATAAGTAGGTACATTAGTTACAACTGTGACACATTGGGAAACATATATCCCAAGGAATGAAAAATGATTTGTCACTAATTAAATGCCCTTATTTGCAAAAAAAAAAAAAAAAAAATCTGATGTAAAACAGAAACTTACCCGAGAATTGTTTCAAGGCTTGAAGGTAAAGCAGAGATCACAAAACACATAAAATAGGTGAATAAATATGCACGTGTGCTTGAGGCAAAAATAAAAAACTATAACCAACAATTGATGACACATACAGTAAGTGCTGCCACCAAACACCCATGACATTAAAGAAAACAAATAAATATTCCTGCTGTGAATTGAACACCTGCAATGCAGCTACAGTGACTGCAGAAAAATTACTAAGCAGATTTATAAATGGGAGATATGTGCCCCATGTACATGAAAGGGTTAAGGGAGCCACTAATATCTAATGTACATTATTCAGAAACAGATCTAGCTGTAGTGGTTGCTACAATGGGAGCCTTCACCTTTGGCCTTAATGCCTTATTTCTCTGATGCTCCAGACATCCTTTTGTTACTTTTTGTAGCTCATTTCACTTTAGGCTAATAATACTTTTCCTTTATGGTCTGAAAAGTAGAACTCATTCCCAGCATTCTGCCAATGAAAACTCATATTATTCCAACAAGATTATCATTTAGTATTTTTCATTCAAAATGGGCTCAAAGGCCTATAACACCATCACCCTTTTAATGTTTGTGTAATAAAGATTGTTATTAGTAGTAGTAATTCACTTAATAAGAATCTTCATTACAAGATAAGGCAAAGCATCTGTATTTTTGGTCAGTATCCTATTTTTGCACTTAATGTTGGTCATACTCTTCCAATTTAATGTGCTACCTAACTAATTTTGCCCCAGAAGCCTTTACCCCTGATCCCGGTAAACAGTTTGTGACTGGTTAAACTTGCCATATAAGCCTAGTCTATATAACTTATCACTGTATACTGTAGCCAACAGTTCTGTCTCCGTAGTACTTCTTAGCACAGTGGAGATTTCCATTTGGAAAATTAGCAGCTGATTTTTTTTCCTGTTTTCCCTTGTTAGAAAGGTGCTTCCTGGTTCCATGTTGATGCATCTTAGTTGATGTGGGTCTCTCATCAAATTTGGGATATGTCAACACTAGTCGCATCATTATTATCCTTTGCATTAGCAGCAAAAGTATTTTCCTCTGCATAAGTCTGCTTAAATTCACTCCATTTCTTTAGCACCTTATACAAAGGTGCACCGAGCATAGCATGCAAGACCCACATTTGGGAGGTTGTGGATACTACCCGTACCTTCCCAACCCATGGGGCTTTTGGGGGGGGGGGGGTTCTGAGTTATCTGGCAAATGCTGGGAAGGTTTCTTTAATCCACTGGCCTTCCCGTCCCTTCATTTTGTTCCTTTTCATGTTTCCATCTGGTCTTTCCAGGTAGAGGTGTTGGTGATTGTGCTGTGGCTGAGGTGATGACATTTTATTTTGTAGCCGCTGTTCTCCACATGGGTGGCATGGTGGTTGTCTGTCCTACAGGGGGTGTAGTGTCGACACCTGTGTGGGCCGCCAGCTGCCTGGAAAATCTAGTACTATTCCCCAACCTTAAAATCATCAAAAATGAAAATCACCTAACATTGGGCATTTACAGAAAACCTACGCACATCAACAGTTATATAAAACAAAAGAGTTACAATCCCATTCCCCATACTAAACATCCTTACACATAGATTGGTAAATGTTCCATTGGGCAAAAAAAAATACCACTGTGAACTTCTAAAATATTGGACACAGCTACAGAGAATGGATTCCAGGCAGAACTGGTGTACAAAAAAGTTAATAAGGCCAAAAATAGAAAGGGAATTAAAGAAATCAGTGCAGTCACTCAAAACCAGAAAGAAAACAAGAAGTTTGCATACCACCCTACAACTTTCTACAAATTCCAGAGGAACTTCAAACGACACATCATTCTAGCCCCAAAAAACAATTACACCATAAAAACATTTTAAATTCTAAATTAGAAGATGATATCCCACAAGAAAACAAACCAGGAATATATCAGTTCAGCTACAATGACTGTGAAAACATCTACATCGGCCAAACAAAAATAAATATAAAATCAAGAGCAAAAGAACACCACAGAAATATTAAACTCAAACAAGAAGACAAATCCGTGGTAGCTTGGCATTTTTGGAAAGAGAAAAACACCACAAATAGAGGCTCAAAAATACTCAAAAACATCACAAGGAAGACAGAATTAAAAGTTTGGGAAAACATATATATTTGGAAAAACAAGAACCGTGTTTTCAATTTTGAAATTCTGCCAGGTAACCTACTGATACAGAGGTTCATTAAACCACCACTGGGGACAGAGACAACCGCCACAGCAAGCAATGCCGGCAGTTGACCAAAGGAATTGACAGTGGAAGCACATGGCTTCTGAAATATGTTTTCCGAAATAAAAAGTAAGTGATGTAGTGTTACGAAATCAGCAGCTAATTTTCAATTGTTAAAACACATTACTGTCACAGAGTCCACCATATATCAGTAATAATCTCTTGTATTACTGTTTAATTTTTGGAATTTCACAAGAGGTGTTTTCCTCACCACTAACATTTTAATTTCTTAGGAAGAATTAGAAAAGAAAAATTTATTCCCTGTGTGATATCTGGTAGTGGACTGTGACTGTAGCACAGTGGTCATGTGTCTGCCTCTGAGACAGGACAACTTGGTTTCATTTCTGATGGGAGCATGGGAATTTTTCCCAAACCAGGATTCTTCCCCATTGCTTTCCAGGTCTGAGTGTTGTGTCCCTTCACCTCCATCCCACAGAAAGCATTGACACATCACTGTGGTATCATCCTGCCTAATTGCTGTGGTCCCTCTCATGGTTCCATTCTGCTTCCATCCAACCTTTGGGTTGCTCACCATCATAATATGTCTGTAACAACTTTTTAATTTGCCTCTCAATTTCATCTTATAGACCTCTGACAATGGGAAAGGTCTTTAAGCTATTGTCCTAGGTTTTAATTAAATGGTTTAGTACACTTCCACAGTCTTTCTTAGCTTCCTCTAAATGAAACACTTCTTGATAGTATTGTAATAATTGCTAGTTCCTTTTCCTTTTCATTGAAGAATTCTAATCTACTGAAAAATTACTTTCCTTGCTGTTGCACTGAGAGTTTTTATCCTGCCATTTGCTATCAGCAGTATTCCCCTTTTATCTAATGGATTTAAATCTATTTCTGTATTAAGTGTCAGGGCTTCAGTCTTTAAATGCTTCTCTGAGAAGTTTCACCTCTGCCTTTCACTTTGATTACAGTAGTTTCATGATTAGTCCTACTTACAAACTTTCTTGTATGCTCTATCAATTCAATTACCTTAGTGTAGTAATAAATCTTGCCCAGTATTCTTTCATAAGGACGATTAGTTGCAGTTCTACTGACATGCAATTATTTTCTATTGAAATGCTTGAGGTTTTAGTAGGTACCCATAATATTAATCAGTGTACTTTAAAATGCCTTAACTCCAACACTCCTAAAAATATTGCTTGGTACATCAATAGTCAGGACTGAATCCTTCATTAAGTTTGACAGTTCTCTCTTAAAAATTTCAGTTCATCCTCATTTCTGTCTATAAGCACATTATGATTCTATATACATCATGGTCACTATTGGTGCCCTCCACTCTATATACTGAAGAACTGACTCTCTTCCTGCTTGAGAGTGCTATTCACTTGATTTTCTTGAAGATGTTTCTTTGCCTTCTTACATTCCCCAGGCATGTGACCATTTTTTACCACAATTGTAGCTGGTCATCTCTTTTCTGAAGTTCATATTCCTCTCTCAGAAAAACTAACTTCAAAATGTCTTTTGAACTCATTGTTAAATAGAGTTTATTCTTTGTTCCCTCATTTCTCATAGGACACTAACATGTGACTAGCATCACTCCGCTGATTCACAGATTCCTATTGGCTTTATACTAACTCCTTCTCAGATAACTTCAGCTGCCTTATAAAAATCTTCAAGTTTGTACTCTGATTTAAAAACATAGTAAACATCAATTTAGAAAATTTGAGTATGTGCTTTATTAGGTAAAGTCAAATGATTTCCCAGAACAATCATGTGTTCAGTCATTAGTAGAATGAGGTATTTAATCACTCCTTTTCTTTTTTCCTCAGAAATCCCACATGATTTTGTGTACTGAACTGGTTCAGGGAGGAAGCGTTTCTTCAGAGCAACAGATTTAAAAAAAAATTGGGTTAAAGATGTTCACTTGATTCATGGTCTATTTTATGGTGTAGATTATGATCACCTCTTGTTGCATGAATATACATTTTATAAAGAAGAACTTTTGCAGGAGTACAGAATTTTGATTTCCATTCAGAAACTGCAGAAAAATCTTTTAAATAATGGCGCTCTAACATGTTCCTTACTTTTATGATCACTTTGCCTTTATTTGCAGCCAGAATAGCACTAAAAAAATTAAGTCATAGCTCTCTCCTTAATGTTTAAAAGATAATTCAATGTAGTGGTGAAAACTGTCACAAGACATAAATATAAGTCCAGGTTTATTTTGCATCAACTGATTTTCACATTCACTCTCAAACAATTTACTATGTAAACCAGAAAGACAGAAAGACTTAACTTTTATTTTGGATAACACAGTTGTCTAACCAAAATATGAACTCTGAATCCCTGTGAAGCAAGTTTAACTGTGGGAAAGTACTTATTAACTCTTCCTTCCCTCTTCCTCTGAGTCCAAATGGCTTGCTCTGATTTGATCCCACAGGTGTTGAAATTTCATTATAAGTAATAAGCCTATTAGTAAATATTGCTTTTTAAATGTGTCAATATGAGTTAACATAATGCTTTTCAAGTTTGTAGACACACGTAGTGTTCCAGATTCAAAGCTTCTGTTTGCATGCCTCCTGTAAAGTGAATAAACACTGGAAGTGCATCTAATGTGCTGATCCCAATGAATACAGATTTTGCATTCAGCATTCAGATTGTCTTTGTTGTAACCAGCTTGTCCAATATC
Organism: Hymenopus coronatus; assembly: GCA_030762935.1. Lineage (NCBI taxonomy): Eukaryota > Metazoa > Arthropoda > Insecta > Mantodea > Hymenopodidae > Hymenopus > Hymenopus coronatus. The sequence goes on from CM060900.1 coordinate 260,342,935, forward strand.
TTCATTTGGAAGACTAATTCCTTGTTTACACTTACGAAGAACATTGAAAACTACTAATCATTCATTTTATTCTAGCGTAATCTTGTCACATAAAAAATATTGCAAGCTTGCAAATATCCTTTGCTGTTTTGCAAATCAAATACATACTACAAGTAATATTAATTTCAAATACATACGTTGAATTCTGTTAGTTTTCACTTACTGTAATTCAACTTTTTACTGGCACTTCTGAGCAGCTACTGAAAATGAATTTGTGTTTATCTATGTAGGATAGAGACCAATTTTATTTTAATGAATATTTTTTTCTTTGAACATTGCTAAACAATTCTGAATGCTGGTTACATCCTTTCTGAAGTGGATCGGATACTTCTTAATTGATTTTCTTTTCTTCCTTCCAATCTGTGATTTTTTTTCTTCACTTCTTACCACTATACACAGCTTAGGAAATCACTTCTTTGTTTCTTGAACCACCTTCCTTTTGCTCAGATCTTTTCTAACAGCCTGCTTTAGTTCTTTGTGTCCACTTCTGGCTCCTTGTTTTTCACCTTCCTCTTCTAGTGTTTCATTTTGAAGAATTTCCTCATATTTTTCTGTGACTACCACATTTCTCTAAAAGCTTCAAAATCATAACCATGTTCTACACACACATCATTACTTATAAATTGTAACTGTACATTATTCCAAATGTCGTCGCATTGTAGGCAAATTTATTTGTTGGAATTTTTGGGTGATAATTTATGACTGCCTATAGTATCCTCTGTGTGTGTGCATGTGTGCGTGCGTGTGTGCATGGATGCACTCGTGTGTGTGCGCATACCTTTCTTACCTTAATGTGTTTATACTGATTTCTTTCACTGTTGAACTGCAGTGCTGGACAAAAAATAAAACCTTCAAAAGTAGCACTTTTGCAGACACTGCATTTTTACAGTGAAGTCTCTACTTTCTGCTTTCTGTCATTGTAGATGTTGAAAAACATAGTAAAGGCAGTAATAGACTTTGCCTTATATTGTGATCAAAAATTAATTCTATTGCTTTTTATGTTGTATTATGATGCAGAACATTGACACAATTCCAGTGATACCAAAAACTCCATTTTTGTGTTCTGTGGAGCCTTTTCTTTGCACAGCAGAACTGTATGATTTGGGTAAAAGATGACATCATCAGATTATGTTATCTGTCTTGTAAAACCTGAAATTTGGTTAATCAGCTCCATTAATATTTCACAGAATTCAGATTTTTAGCCAAAGTCATGTTCATTTAATTCCTGCAAAAGTTTTATTTTTTATGCGTGCCCATTTAACAGATTTCATCAGACCACAAATAATTGCTTGCTATTTGCCTTGTGGGTGCACATGTTTTTTTTTGTTTTTTTTGACAAACAGTATTAGATTAAAAGCATTTTCATCATTCAGATTTCCATGTTTTCTCATGTTTGACACTGTGGACTACATATGTTTTTGTTTGGATACATCTGATTAAATAAATTACACCCCCTCTGTTGAGTTCTATTCTGTTACATAATTAAAACCTGTATAGTTTCCTTTTCACTGAGATTCATCATGGGTAGTAATATTGTACAAATAAAGGCTGTGTCTCTATTTGAAATCAGTATGTATGGCCTACTTATTGTTAAAAATTAATACTGATGACTATAAATAGCTTTTTGTTCTTTGAATATGGTTAAAGGTCAGTTTACATCAGAATGCTATTCTCGTGCATCATTCCAATGTTTCTGTCTTTGATTCCTCAGATAAGTTAAATCAAATTTCAATATGCTTTAAATTTTCAATTTAGAAAAAAGTGTTTTGTTTATAAAAGTATCTTAATGTATTATGGACTATTAGAATATCTAAAATTTATAGCTTAGTTCCATTACAATTTTGAATTGCACCCCCCATCACCCCACTTGCATGACACTGCTGTGCTGCCGACTTACACTCTCTGGAGGTCTTCTACCTGCCATGAGAATAAAAATCAGCACATTACTCTATAAGTTAGGTCAATTTTTCATATTCCTTTGTACACTCTGTATATATATATATATATTTCTGCAGCTCAACAAGCTTGCTAAAACCACCTGCTACACATTTTGTGGTTCAAGCAATCACAGACTTATTCTGCTATCCAAATCTTGCTACTTGGTTCTTTAAAGTGTGTGATATCTTTTCTCTCTGCTACCTTGTGTGCCACTCGACTTATATTACTCTTTTGTGCTTTCTTGTCATATTGCTCAAAACTTGCTATAAGGAAGTTGCTTTGTAATATGCTTGGCCAAAGCTATGGAAGGTATTTAATATGAGCCTCCATGGCTCTTGGCTAGGATAAATCAGTAAGTAGCCCTGGATAAGTTCTATTGCAGTTATTATCAACATATTATATAAATAATGTATGAAAGTTTTTGGTAGCTATATTGTTGGCTTTCAAAAGAGCAAACCTACACACCATAAATATGTGCCTGTTCCCTAAAATGCAACACAGTTTAATAAATACAGTAAGAATTAACTTACATATAAAAGAAACAAAATGTGGAGATTGCAAATAAAACTGGTGATTTCCAAAACATTGCTTTTCCCAGGAAATGGAGAAAACTATATTGAAGTTAAGTTTTGGAAGTATATAGTTCTGTTTGGCATATTTGGAAATGTCTTTCAGTGGAAATATATTGCAAATATTTTGGTTCAGAAATGAAGGAAATTAGCTTACTCCTCACATGTATTGTGCCATAGATTTATTTTACCTGCATTACGATACACCTTCAGAAAACACTGTTCATTTAAAAATGTAGCTTAATACAGTTTTGAATAGGCCTTAACTGGTAAACAGCTATTTGAAAATAGCTCAACTTGGAAGAAAATTAACATAAGAAAGATAAATTATATTTTAATTATTTTTCTGCTTTAAGGTGATTTAATGAATGAATTATTTCCTCTATTCTTGCATACTAAATAATTTATTAAACTTGAAGTTTCAAAAATTACTTAGTGTGCAAAAATAGAGGAAACTTACAACAGTAGCTGATTAGCTAACGTAATAATCAATTGTTTTTATGTATGTAATATGGCCTATAAAAAGAACCACATTGGTGTAAAATGGAGGGCCTATATCTTGTTGCAAGAATCAAGTTCAAAATGTAAATTGTTTGCAGTATCAGCACAGATATCATCACCATGCTCTTCAAATTCTTCTCTGTTTATTATATCATTATAGAAAGACAGTCTTGGATTTTCCTCTCAGTTTTCACCAAATCATTTCTCCTGTACCATCTTCATGTCATAATTTTCAGCACTGATTCTCTGTTGTAAAGGTATTTTACCAAGCTGCACAGCATTAAGATTCTTTCATCTTTTTGTAAGATGAAAAATGCTTCAGTAGATGCCCAAATCTGCAAATCTGCATTCCTTTAACCTTTCAAGCTTAATATTGTTAAACACATATTACGTTTACTATAATATTTTACACATATTATTTTCTTTAAAAACCTAAACAGCATGCTTTAATATGCATTTCGTGCTGTTTTTAAATCACAAAAGTTTCAATGCTGTTCCAGAATATGTACTACGCAGCCTAAGAATATAGGTCTAAATATTCTTCCTTTCTCATCACTAGATGGTTTATTAGGACTTTTTATACCCATCTAGAATGCCAACTGCTGCTACCACATACTAAGCTATAGTCTCTGTCTGAAAGGGTTAGAAGTATCTTTTGACATTCCTTGGAGAATATCTTAGCAGCCAATATGCAAGTGTACAGTACGTAAGTTTTTGTTTTGGCCATGCAACTGTTAAACAACTTATTAGCTGTTGAATATGGCATCAAAATTGAAAGAATTTAAGTGCTAATAGTCTAGAACCAGCTTCTAAAAATAAATAAATTAAATGAATAGATAATTTTATTGTCATTGAGCTGTACAGCAATAGACATCAAGAAATGTATTCATATTATTTTACAAATCCAATTTTATACTATACTTACATAACAAAAAAATAATTTACAATTAAGAATATTGCTAGTGTTTATGGTTGTGCAGCTTCTTTTTCAGTCCAACAGTAGAAATGTGAATTTCTTGTATACACTTCAATAAACAGTGTATTTAAAGTATATTATGAGGCAAAGGCAGAACCTTCTGCATGTCAAAACAAAAGAAAAGGTGGTCTTCAAGCTCTTTGGTCATGAGCACACACAATTGATCAAATTTATTTATGAACATATAGTTCAATTATACTTTATGAACATATAGTTCAGTTATACGTGGTGTTTTTTTACCTGCAATCATTTTCATTTTTAATATGGTTTCTTATTGTCATGCATGGGCTACAATTATCAGATGTGGGGGTAGAAAATCCTATATTGGAACTGTTGAGAAACACTCTATGAAATGTGGAATATTTTATGTTGTAACTGTCATCTCAGTATTATACAAATTACATGGATGTTACGACCAAAGGATAAATACATTCCCTTTGACTTATTTCTATTCTATTTCTGAATGAAAACCTGTATATTATAATGCTTCTCAGCAGATTTTGGCAGTTTTGTTTCTGTTCCCCATTTCTCTTTAGAAGAAACAGTACCTTTAGAATGGAGCTTATTCTGTGCCCAGAGAATAAGGGAAGAACTATTGGAATACTGAAAAAGTACCTGAGTAAATATTCTAACAAAAGTGTTTATTTGCTTCAAAATTTGGTTGCAACTGCTGCACAACAATTTGCATGATGCTTGTATGCATAGACAATTAACTGCTCTCTCATGCCTCTACAAGCTAACACTCACAATCAAAGACACTCAACACTAACTGACTTTGCTTACAACTCTTACTTATATAGCTGTGAATGGTGTCAACAGAAGTTGCTTTAGGCTTGTGGAAGCCTAAGCTTCTAGTGTGTGCCTTGTGTCAATATGTTGCATTCCAAGGCTTCAGGTTGTTGTCGCATCACTCTTCCTGTGTTTTTTGCAATTCAAGACTTTTGCAAGTGTGAGAACAGCCTCAAGCATGTGCAGCATTTACGAGCCAGCAAGAAAGTAACTTTGCTCCTACCTCAGGACTGGTCATTCCAACCAGCACCATTGTAGCCGTCTAGATGATCCAAGTGTACTATCAGCCTCTTCCCTTGAAGCAGCCTCTGGATGCAGTAGATAACATCATTTATCCTCTTCACCTTACTATGGCTATTGAAGCTTGGGGCAGCGTCCCTTGGTCATAGGGTAATACAGCCAAACTAGATCACCCTGCTGGAAACGTTGGCTGTTGGCCTGCCAGTCATAACAGGTCTTTGTCCGGTCTCTGGATGTTTTGAACAGGTCATCTCATGCATGTCATGAAGTCAGTCTACAAGATGCTCCATGTAGTCAACACTGGTTGTTCTCTCACAGGGGGACTCTCAAACATCAGGTCTTATGGTAGACACAGCTCTCTGCCAAAGATCAATGTGGCCAGTGTCAACCTGATGGTGTCAGTTGAAGCCCATCATGCCAGCAAGAAAACTGATGCCCTGAGATCCCATTGCAAAAATCAATTATTCTATGAGGCAGTACGCAATAGTCTTGGCCTCATGGTTAGGGATGGCACACACCTTTGACCACTTTGTAAAGTAATCCATGGCAACAAACAGATAACTAGTTGCCACTGTGTGATAGAGGGAATTGCCCAGCTATATCAATGGCTATGTGTTCAAAGGTTGCTTCTGCATTATACTGTTGCATGCATACTGTTCTGTGACATTCTGCAGACACATTATATTGGTAACACCAACTCTCAGGGTCTGGCTGTAGTATCATTGCCAGAGCTTGTCGATGGTTCGATAAGCCCCAGGTGTCCTCCCAAATTCCCGACATGTATTCCCTCAGACTTATGCAAACTTACTCTGAGGAACGATCAGCTGCTTTCTGTGGGTCTTTCAATCTGGTGTCTTCCAAACTGTGAAAGTAATCCTGCTTTGATCTTCAGTAAATCCCATTCGGCTCATTAGGACTTGCACATACTACTCCTGGGTGTGATGCCCTCTCAGCTTGGTCTAGTCCCTCCACTTCTCCCAGGAGTGGCCCCAAGTTAGCATCCGCCAGCTGCTCCCTCCTCAGCCGTGTGCTATCCCATTCAGCTGCAGGCACAGCTGAAATAACATGGACAGAACATGAATCACACCTTCTCAACCTTATTGCAGGGCCACTCTCCTCTGGACAGGACTATCTGACATGACTTCTGCATTAGAGTGGCTCCTTCCTTTCTGATGTTGTGATGTAAAGTATGTACTCTTGCAATATCTGGTTCCAACAGGCCTATTCTGGCCCTCCAGGAACTCAAAGCTTAACAGCTAGGTGAGGGTGAAGTAGTCAGTCTTCAGGTGAAATGGCAGTCTGCACAGGCAATAGTGCAAGTGCTCCAGTGCCTTTACTACTGCCAGGAGCTCTTGCCAGCTAATGCAGTAGTTCTTTTCTGCTTTGGAGGGCATTTTGCTGTAGTAGGCAATTACCTGCTCCTGGCCATCCTGTACCTTGGATAGAATGCCACCAATGCCAGCATTATGGCATCGATGTCCACAATAAGGTTGCCATAAGGCTGTGGAAATCCTAAAATAGGACTACTGCAGAATGCTGACTTTAGCAGCTGAAGTGCACTCTTTGTCTCTTCTGACCACATGTAAGGCCAGTGCTCTTCAATCAAAGTGAGAGATTTGGCGATGTTGGAAAAGCCTCTGATGGTTTGGCAGTAGTAGCTACATAGGCCCAGGAAAATTTGCAGCTCTTGTTTTTGGGAAGGTAAATATTTTGCTGGCCAAGCCTTCTCCGGGTCCATAGCCACCTCAAATGGTGACACTATGTGGGCCAAGTAGTACACCTCCTTGCAGAAGTATTGTCACTTCGTTGCATTCAACTTCAAGTTAGCTATCTGTAGACTTCGCACTTTGTTGATCCAAATAGAGCAGGCAGGCCTAGACTTTATATCATTCAGCATGTCCCTACCTCTGCTTGTTTCACCAGGGGAACATATCTTGGTGGTTGTTGGAAAGGTTGGTCATCTCTGCTGTTGAAGTTATGGAATACTCCATCAATGCAACTGTAATCGCCGTTTCCTTCACTGAAGAGACATTGCTTTCACTGGACCCTTTCCATTTAGTTGTGAAGCAGCCATGTGTGGTCACCCACCTTCTCCAGCCAATCTTTCAGCCAAGACCCCAAGCTCTGCGGCGGTATTGACTGGTCAGGTCCATCGCACAGCAATATACTCGCAGCTGGCTCACACTTTCCTAACTCCATCCTGGGGCGTGGATATACTGATTGATGTACATCGGCTTCACCAGTCTCACTACCACTTGCTTCCAACAAAACAACACTGCCCTGGCAAAGCACAAACAGAATCTTCCTGATGTACATCGGCTTCACCAGTCTCACTACCACTTGCTTCCAACAAAACAACACTGCCCTGGCAAAGCACAAACAGAATCTTCCAGTCCTTGACCATTGGCCCTCCAGATACCCCTTCACCACCTTCTTGCTTCTTACAGGCAAAGTTAAATCATACTTTGAATCACCCTGCAGATCCCCAGATGTTCATGGGGGCTCCAGTGCAACACTTCATCTTGGCTGTGTCATAAAACCCTCCAGCAATGCCAACCATCACTTCATGGCTCCTGAGGGCATCCATTCTCAGTATCATATCCTCAGTCATCCTCACGATGAATAACCGTAGACTCACAGTGCACCATCCTAGTATCAACTCCAGTAGGGCCTCCTCCGTAGGCAGATGTCACCCAAAACCATCACTAGTCCGTAGGGCTGATTGGGTGTTTGTGCTGGCGAGCTTTTTGCCACATCAGGGCTGATTACAGTCACAGTTGCACTGGTCTACAAGTATCCAGTACAGTTTCCCATCTGTATCCCAGTCATTTGTGATGAGGCTATTCATCTGCTTAAGGCACGCAGCATTACTTGAGGTATTGGTGATGATGTCCCGATATGTCTCTCCATTTTCTTTTGCCTGCTGTGGGCTTTATTGTGGACAGACTTGCTAGGTGATTTTTTTTTTATAGTGTTTAATGCCCACTCTTACTACCATGGCATCGTAAGCAATGACGCTGGTGATACATGGAACGAAGATGGAGCACCTGTGAAATTTGATGGTGGGGGAAACTGGAGAACCTGGAGAAAACCCACCCTTTTGCTGCTTTGTCCACCACAAATCCCACATGCGGTCACTTGGGATCAAGCGCAGGATGCCTTGGTGAGAAGCAAGTGCTCAAACCACTCGGCAACAGTGCGGCCACTCACTAGGTGTCCTAACTTGCTACACCCCCAACACACACCACTTGAAGGTCTTGTCATCTTTGGGTTGTATCTCTCTCCCAGTTATAACAAGATACTCCTTGTCTTTGAGGTAGGTGCTGTTGTTATCTTGGCTGCCTCTATTCTCAGTGCCGCCGTTAATGTGTCGGTTATTGTTTTGAGTCTTTAAGCATAAGGTGCTGTCATAATTGGTATTATGCACTTCATCGGCGAAGGAGTAGGCTGCCTCCTGGGATGCATAACTAGGTGGTAGGTTCATCACGGCTTTGTTCACAAGCTGTTCCATTGCCAGAGCAAACACCTGCATCTCCACCCTGGCTGCTGCAGTCTAGATTTAAGCTGACTGCAGCCAAGTTGAAGCTGTTCTCAAGGGCCTCCCAATTGTCTTCAGACACTGCCGATGTCTGGATCACATTCACTACTTCTGTTGCCCATCCCTAGAGGCTTGCTATCAGCTGTGCAGTTTCCTTTTCTGCTGGCCATCATTTGTGGGTGGCAGCGGCAGTAAACTGTTAATGGGAGTCTTTGAAGGTGGAGGTTCTGTCGAACTTGGGTGGCTTGATGTGTGCAGATGTTTTGTATTGTTGTCTCAACCTTCTTAAGCCTTCTGTGGAGCATCGTTTGCATCATGGTGTTCAGTTTCTTGTCAATTTTGATAGGAAGTTCCATTTTCATCACAATCATTTCTGTGTGAATATTCTCAATTTTCTCCATGTCCAATTCCATCTTTCCACTGCAGTTTCCATTCCAGTTTTCATTTTGGCCAACAAACTTGTCTCCATTTTGGCATAAAATACTACTCATGACACCAGTGTAACAAAAGTGGTTTTTTGGTTCAATGGGTTGACAATTTACTGCTCTTCCATGCCACTGTATGCTAACACTTGAAGAGTTGTAATGCGCTCCACATTCGGGATGCCAAGTATGAAGAGGTATATTTGTGCACCACGTTACAGGGCCAAGTATGAAGCGTTTGTAGCCCTGTGCTCAGATGTGTGATGCCGTTGGCGGTGCCTAAAGATTCACTCCACTACTAGATGAGTAGATATATGTACCTTTGTTGTGCAGATCTGCTACCAATGAGATGGTGCCTCAGATAGACTCAGCCTGCATGTTGGTTTGACTCACTCGTGGTGGAAACAATGAGGGTAGCTTAGGGGTGATCTTATGAAATTGCTTAGATACACGTTACTTTCCTTCAATTTATTGTCACTAGAAGACATGAGACAAGGACTTTGCTGTACAATCTGCTGAGTCAATTATTTACTAGGAGCTTTCTCTGCTGAAAATTCACACATATTTTACTTAATGACACTTTTCTCTTTAAGTTAGCATTATATGATGAAGTCTAAATGCACATCACTGACTTTATCTATCCACTACTGAGGGCACTGATAACTAACTAGGTATCTATGAGAGTTGCGTTGTTAACTTGAAAGCCGATGTAACTATGTGACAACCCTAATGTAACTTCAATGCAGCTAACAGACAGCATGTGTAACTATGAGACAGCCCCAATGTGCGGCAATCTTCTCCTAATATAGCAAAATTGCTGTCATGGTGGCTTCTTTCTGATTGGGCAGAAAGGCTGCGAAACTGGAGTTGATGTTACCCAAAATACATCATTTTCTTCCCAGGATGCAACATAACACCCATGTGACAAGTGTTACACAATGGAGAAATATTCTTTTCCAAACTAAAAGGGATTTTACCGTCACGTGTAGCTTGTACGTGCCTGGACAAAAGAGATTTGCTAACAATGAAAACCTCTCACTCCACTTTTCAAGTTTGGCATAAACAATTCTCGACTGCTCTTACTAAAGGCTGATTTTTACTGTCTTATTACGTGAAATAATCGACTATCGGCACTCTTTGAATATAAACTGATAAGCAATTAATACAAATTAGAATGGTTATTATAGAGAAGCCAACTAATGGTCTCACACTCACAGTCAAAGACTAACTTGGCTTGCAACTCCTCCTTTTATAGCCGTGAATGACATCAATAGGAGTTGCTGGAAGCTTGTGGATGCTAAAGCTTCTGGTTTGTGCCAGTTGCATCAATGTATCACATTCCAAGAATAACCATAAACACTTGCAGCATTCACAGGCCAGCTAGGTAGTCACAATGTGCACATGAGCATTTAATACAGGTTTAAAAATTTAAAATAATTACATTGTAAAGCAAATAAAAGTGATAATTATTTCAAAAATATTATTTTAAATGAAACATTAAAGAGAACTTGTACAGTGAATATTACTGAAAGCCATATGAGTAGTAGTGCTGAATGCTGTTGGTTTCTCTTTTAGAGTGAACCTTTGCTGGGCAGTGTATAAATGGTGCAACTTGGTTAAAAGAACATCTTGAAGATTCTTTCCTGTTTGCCTATATAGTCTTATTACAATTCTTCACAATATCTACCAAGATTTCTTTTTAACAGTGTACAGCTTATTATTGTTGTAGATCATCTGTAGCTAGCTAGACATAGTTCAGAATTATTGTACCTGAATTTATAAAACCAAAAAAGCTTGTTCCTCCAATTCGATTTTTGAACCATATGAAGCAAAAGTGTTTTAACTTGTTTATATGGAGATACAGATATTGCAGATTCATCTTTGCTTTCCACACTTATTGTCTTCCTGGTACCATAATTCTTATATCTAACCATGCTTTTACTATCTGTTTCCCTTGATAAGCATTTACACTAACTTCCAAGCTAAAGGAAATACAATTAACACCCGAGTCATCATTGGTTTTCATTATTGGCCAATTGCTGAGGAATCTCACCGGGAAAAGCAGTGAGGTCTGCTCATAGACTTTCATGGAGAAAATATTTAAATGTCTCCATAGTAGCAATTACAGTAAGGAAAGAAAGTTTTACAAGTACAAATGAATGACTGTTTAAAGGAAACATGAGTGCATAAAGATATGGGAATATCCAGATTGTATGCAAAATAAACAAATTGAGAATTATCATTTGATGCTGTGGAATTGTTCAGTAAATGCAGTTTAATCTTAGTTATAGTTTTTCAGGTGGCAGCAAAAATAACATTTGAAAACACAAAATTGATTTTTTATAGGACTGAAACTATTTTATTACTCTTCTAATTAGTTATGTATTATGAAACTATTTAACACAAGAAAGAAAGACATAAAATTACATGAACACTAAACATGATACACTACATGCATACCAGCAGTGTTATTCATAATTCAAACTAAAGCTTCACAGCACTGGTTCACTACACTGGTTTAAAAGAGTTGCCTATTTTTCTTTGCTTCGTTGATTTTCCTTATTCTTATACTAGTTGATAATATGAAGTAATAACGAAATGTTGTCTTGGCTTTGTAACAATATAGATTTTGTAATTTCTAGAGCCTGAATTGCCTTGTTCACACTGGAAACACCTTTATTATTTAATTCTACTTCTTCATTGCCATTATCATTAGATACAACCTGGGGAAGAATGAGTGTTCATTCTATTAACACATGCAAAGCAATAATGCATTCTGAACTAATGCTGCCTCACCAAACATGCCTCATGTTTTGGACTATGACATAACCATACATAACATAACTGAATATAGCATAAACATAATGTAAAAATCTGATGTGTTTCCTTCATATTAATTTCTCTACCTGTTCTGCAAACAAACTATTCTTAAAACGCATCATTCATTTATCTGCATCATGCTGATCTAGATAAACATTATCAGGATTTGTCTCATTACTTGCTTCCTTGTAAGTAGAAGGAAAATAAGGGTTTACACTAGACTAAAGCAATAGTCAAATCTTTCAAAAGTTATGGCTATGTGAAACAATGGAAATTTGGTTCTCTTTGCATGGTTAAGTATGATATTTTAAGTCTTTATTAACCATAATACTGTACATATATTCTTTCAGTTTTCTTACACCTTAATTAGACTTGCTGTTTTTATTTTTCCTTTAGTCTACCATACACCTTAACACCACGGTTATATATGTATAGTGTACCCTGTCCTACATCATGCTACTATTCTTTTCCCCTTTTTCTTATTTTCTAATCCTTCCTCTCCCATATTTTTGTTGCTCATTCTTATCCAGTTCTCCCTGATCTTACCAGGAAATTACCTATACATTTTATATTTTTCTCTCCTTTAGTGGACAGAACCCTCCTGATTACTATTTCCCCATCCAGTGTATCCCATTTTCATTGCCATTGTTCTCTCCACATCTTTATTTGATTGCAATATAGTATACAATGGAAATCTGTGTTAATTTCTCTGCACATTGGACATTTTCTTACACCTTCATCATGTCTTATTCCTTTCAAGTTCTTAACCCCTGTTCTCACCCATACAAATCCTTCTCCACCTAGTTAATTGCATATCTCTAAGTACTTTGGCTAGGAGTAAATCAAAAGTGATATGAAACAAAAGGCAACTTCCCATTTGAGAAAAGTTTAAGTAGCTTAAAATTGAAACCAATAGTAAGGAATATTCCGGAAACAGTTAACTCTATATCAAAAATGTATATGAAAAACTGTCTGTTTTAATGAGATCTATATTTTTTGTGCAGTAAGGTTTTGTCTTTCTCTTATGGTTTACCAGTTATATAAACGTCAGCCAGAATGAAGAGGACTTCAGAGGCTGTTCCTAGATAATTCAAGATATACATTTTGTATGTCATGAAAATATCTTATACATGTATTTTAATCAAAATCGTTTGAGCCACTTTTGAGAAAATCAAGATAATCCATTTAAAGGGTAATTGGGGGTGGGTGGATTTTCTTGAAAGTCTTCATGCCACATCCTTGGAAGTTACTGAACATAGATATCAAGTTTGGTATGTAATGGAATTTTTTAGGTATGCTGTGTGCACATACACACACACACTTTTTTAAGGGACTGAAACTATTTTATTAGATTAACAGTCTAATAAATCTCTCTCTCTGCTAAAATGCTTTTTTTTTTTTTTCTTTCTTTTCTTTTTTTTTTTTTTTTTGACGTAGGGGGTTTTAATATGTATTTCTGGTGACATCTAAGTATCAATTTTTTTGGTGGAACATCTTCTTTATCTACTATGTACATAGTACGTATATGTTAGAGAGAGTAAAAATCAGTAAGTAAATTAATATACAAGGGTAATAGAAATATAAAAGTTAATTTTTTTTATATATATGTATTAATGATTAAACATATACAGAAGTGACTCCTTCTTTACTTCACTACATAAGCTCCTTCACACTCGAAACACTTTAGCCAACAATTTAGAAGCTTGAATATTAGTTGTTCATAAAAAGTTTCTGGGCACGTCATCAACCACTTGTGCACATGTCCTTCAATTATTCAATGGGTTTGAATTGTTCCCTTCCAAGCGATTCTTTCATGGGTGCAAACAAAAAATAGTTCAGGGGGCAGAAATCTGGTCTATAGGGAGGATGTTCAAGAGTTTCCCATTCAATGTCCTCTAATGTCCAAAGTCAATGTAAAGTTGATAAACTGAATGCAATAACATTACATTACATTACATGTGATCCTTGTCAAATTTGCAGCAAAGCTTAGTGATGTTTTGGAGAAGGCTGACATCTCTGATGAGTATATGATGTCTTTTGTTTTTATAGACAGCCTTTGCTGACCCAATTGACAATAGTAAGTTGGATTTACCATACATCAATTGTGCAGAAAATCAATGAGTACAACTCCTCTGTAATCAGAAAAAACTGTTTCAAGAACTTTTCCAGTTGAGCAGCAGATTTTGGCCTTCACTGGGCAGGCTTCATCCTTTCTTTACTGCTCTTTGCTCACCATTTAGGATTCCAGAGTGAAATGATGGACTCATGTCTCATCACATACAATAATGCACTTAAAACCTCTTCCTCTTCTTGCCGGAATCAATTCAGAAGTCTCTCTCAAATCTCTAAACTGACCTTTTTTTTCTTTTTTTTTCTGCTCAGTTAACAACTTTGGAACCCATCAAGCACCAATTTTTTTTTAATCCAAGATGTTCATTGATAATGGTGCAAGTGCTCCCAATGCAGATACTCACTTCTGAAATGATTTCTTCAAGTGCAGTGGCAATCACCTTCAATAAGCTCTTAAATGGCGCAGATGTTGTCATCTCTGAGACTTGTCCTTGGCCACCCTTAAATTGTCTGGCCCAGGTAAATGCTTATTTCTGGGACAGTGTAGCACTCTCAAATGTGCTTTCAAATGAGTTAAAATCTAAACCTTCCTTAGTTAAAATCTTTATAATAATGCATTGCACAATAGGCAAAGGAACCTCTTGTTCACTCATGGCTGTACGGACACCAAACCTATCAGTGCAGCTAACCAAGCTGATTACTCCTCCGTAACACACTGACCTTCAACCTCACACTACACTATTCTGCTCGAATCTGCCTGCACAGTACTCTGGTTCAGTCACCCTTGTATTTCGTACATGGGGACTAGTAAAAAGTTTATTAATATGAAAATGAAAACCAAAAAGCATATGATTGAGCTAAACATTAATAGACAGTTTTGGTGTCAAAAACATTTAACATATATCAATGAAAGATTTAGAAGTCTATAGTGTGTGAGGTTCAACTGTCATATTTTTACCCTACTTTTCTCAAGTAAATGACCATATTTAAACATAAATTCTAATGCTGCCTATCTAAAGATAACAATAATCAGAAGAACCTCAATTTTTAATTTTTATGAGAATTTCCACTTTTGTTCCTATCTTCTACAAAGTAATTTTTACTGTAACAAGGTGAAATTAGGTTTCAAAAATGTAAATCCAGTAGTGGCTGTTAGCCGCTGCTCTGACTTTTCATAAAATCTAACAAATGAGTTACACACTCATCTAAACCCAGAGAGAGAGAGAGAGAGAGAGAGAGAGAGAGAGAGAGAGAGAGAGAGAGAGATAGATATTAGGCTGTTTTTGTTTTATATTAATAATTCATTTTGGGTCCAAAGTTGGAGTGTATTTCTGCTTTGGGGTACCTGCTTATATTTTTGTTATTTCGTTATTGCTTGATACGGGAGTGACAGCCCATTTGCTTCTGCTTATTTATATGTGAGAACTCACAAAAAGTATATCAGAATGACAAAAAATTAAATACTTAAACTGTTTTACAGCTTTAAAAAACCATATCTAAATTAAATTATAGTAACTTATTGTATGATATAATGTAATATCATTTCCTATTTTTGCACATTATAAAACACATTGTTGCAAAACAATTTAGGTAGAGCCATAAATTAAAGTATTTTGTTTGAAGTGAAAACTGCTCATATTCTGCCATGAATAAGCTGCTTACATTTTTTACAGGTTGTGCTTTAATAGCTTTAATTTTTAGCTCATGACACTGTCTTCCATATGGAACAAGGTCTTTGGTTTTTGGCTGAGGCATTAACAAGAACTCAGCTCCTAAACAGCAACTCATATATCCTCATGGTTGAAGTGAACAATTAGTGTTTTCAACCAGACTTGCAGTTACTGGGATGTAAGATATCCAAGCAGATAATAGATATGGAACAAGAGAATATAACAAGACATTAAGAATGAATGGAACAGGAAGGAGACAAACAAAATTAATCTATGCAGAAGTGTTCAAATTTAAAATATTAGAAAAGCCTACTGGGAAAGTTCGATCCATATATAAAATAGCTCAAATTGAAGAGGGATTTATATTTTGTGATAATATAATAATTTTCTGTATGACGATAAAAAAAAAATAAAAATAAAAGTGACATGTAACCAAGATGACAGCAAAGTTGAAATAAAAAAATAAAATTTATTAGATTGCCTGAAGGATTAAAGTTTGCTTAGTATAACAAATTACTTCTATAATGAAACATTGCAATGATTAAAAATTTCAAATCTCTTCATGGAAAGCTGCTTTGAAATATTTATAAACCTTACAAAAGGAACAAAACCATTTAATAAACTCCATAAATAAATTAAGTAGGCAAACCAGAACTCCAATAACAAATTTTCATAGCTCTTGAGGAATATCTTAAGAGTATTTTGGTATTAGGAACTCATGGCAGCTGGCAGATCATTACGGATCATTACAGAATGCATTAAATTTTATTTTCTTGCCCCAATTAACATTGTATCTTTATTGAACTGAAAATAGCGCATTACAGTGCAAATATCCACAGTATGCACTGTGTGTCTTATTTGTAAACAGATTGTTTGCATATCCTTATGGTACCTACTGTTGACAACAGTAATGACTTTTTTTAACTGGTTGCCCTCAAGCTTGCTCATTTTGTCGGGGATTCTATTTTTCTGGTAGTGTTATTTGCATTAACAGTGATACACAGCAGTATGTTTAGTTTTACTGTTGAAGAGTTGGCCGATATGTAACTCTTGTATGGGTTCACTGAATGCAATGGAAGAGTGGCACAACAGTGGTATACTGAGCATTCCCACTAATGACAACTATACCACAGTACTTTAGCATCTGTACCTACGCACCTATGAGAAACTGGATTCTTCCATGTTAGAAGAAGGACATTGGCTGTGTGATCTGGAACAGAATGGTGACAATCTTGCTGCTAGTAGTGGCACAGTGCATGAATTCTGAACACTAGCCAATCAGCTGTTTTGAGAGTCATACATGAACAAAAATTGCATCTGTATTATCCAGAGAAGGTGCAGTCATTTCAGCCAGTGGGCTTCCCATTTTGATTGGAGTTTCCAAATTAGTTTCTACAGCAATGTGCCAGAAACCACAATTTTCCTGCTTTAGTACAATTACAAACGACACCAAGTTTACAAAAGAGGGCATGTCAA
Organism: Hymenopus coronatus; assembly: GCA_030762935.1. Classification (NCBI taxonomy): domain Eukaryota; kingdom Metazoa; phylum Arthropoda; class Insecta; order Mantodea; family Hymenopodidae; genus Hymenopus; species Hymenopus coronatus. The sequence continues at coordinate 260,359,983 of CM060900.1, forward strand.
CTGTGGGAATAGCCATGTATGCGATTACAAATATCTCTGTAATAATAATAATAATAATAATATTATTAACAACAACAACAACTTATTTTCCCCTATCGACAGTGTAGACATGTTTCAGGCTTTGTCATAAAATAGTACATTGAACAAATATTCAATTCAAACACAAAAATTACAATGTCATACTAATCACTATGTTAGTATTCAATTCACAAATATAACAAAGTACTATTTACAGTTTGGCGTATCACTTAAAACAAGCATACAAATTCAACAAAAGATACTTTAGAGTACTATTTACAATTTTTCATATCACTTATACAGTAACAACATATTCTGATATATATTTTCAAATTTAAAGTTCATCAATTCTGTATAGGCTTTTATTTAACAGATATTTTTTTAACTATGTTTTAAGGGAATTATTACCCTGTTCAGTTTTATATGTATTGGATCTTTGATTGTTGCAGATTTAGTTGTACACACCCTATGGTAATTATTTATACCCCTTGTATTATATGTATAATATTCTTTGTTTTGATTATTTCTAATCTCATTTCTTCTAAGTAACAAAATAATCTTATAGACATATAGAGAATTTTTTAAGTTGTATAAACACCTCCTTTACAGAGTGATGCTGTCTCAGACCAAACATACACCTTAGACATTTTTTTTTAATCACTAATACCCTATTTAGATTGGTCATAGATGTTGCACCCCAAATTTCAATCCCATATTCTATGAGTGAGTGAATCATTCCATAATAAACTGGTTTTAACATGTCAGTATCTAGTTGATTTACTATTTTCTGTAGTAAATATAGCCGAGAATTTAATTTCTTGCAAAGATCATCTGTGTGTTCATTGAAATTTAAGATTTTGTAATTCTCAAAAATTTTATATTATCTACTTGTTCAATTTGTGTATTGTTGTATTCTATCTTGCATGCTTGTTCCTGATCCCTAAGTTGAAAAAGAATGCATTTACTTTTATCTATATTGAGTTTGAGTTAAGCTGCATTCAGATAATCAGACAGTGTTAAAGGGGACGATGTGGCCTTGGTTCCAAGTTGTTTTAATTCTTTATCTGTGCATATAAAAGATGTGTCATCAGCATAGTAAATGAGATTATATTCTGGAGAAATAGGGATATCATTTACATAAATTAGGAATAGAAGAGGACCCAAAACTGACCCTTGTGGTACTCCTGTTCTCACCGTTTCAGATTTTGATGCATTTATTTAAGCAATTTCCATTTTTCCAGTATATTTTTGTACATTGTGTTCGGTTTTGTAAATACGAAGAGAGGAAATCATGCATTTTCCCTCTAATTGCATAATGGGTAAGTTTTGTCAACAAGTGATCATGAGAGACACCATTAAATGCTTTAGATAGGTGTAGGAATATACGGACAGTTTTTTTACTCTGCTCAAGATTTGTAAGCACATTATGTATAAGTTCAGATATAGCAGTAATAGTTAATAATCATTTACGAAAGCCATGTTGATAATTTTTCAACACACTCTTTGCCTCAAAAAAATTAACTAGTCTTTTGAATATTATCCTTTCAATCTGTTGGCAAATACAGAAGTTAACGCTATTGGTCTGTAATTTGATAATAATTCCTCTTTTCCTTTTTTAAATATTTGTCGCACAATACTGCTTTTTAGCAAATCAGGGAATTGGATAGGTAGAGTCAGACTGAAAAATTCAATGCCATAGCCGGGATTTGAACCACGGATCTCCCGATCTCTAGCCGGTTGCTCTGCCACTGAGCTACCATGGCAACATGCCAGCATAGCATTGAATTTCTCAACTGACTCGTATGTTTCCCGGTAAACCACAAGGTGATCTCAAATTATTTTGAGATGACAATCCAATGGCGACTTACAATGTTGTAAGTACTTTAGGCCCAGGATTCATAGTATTCAATTAACCATAATAGTTGGCTATACTATTAATCCTGGGCCTAAAGTACTTACAACATTGTAAGTCGCCATTGGGTTGTCATCTCAAAATAATTTGAGATCACCTTGTGGTTTACTGGGAAACATACGAGTCAGTTGAGAAATTCAATGCTATGCCGGCATATTGCCATGGTAGCTCAATGGCAGAGCAACTGGCTAGAGATCGGGAGATCCATGGTTCAAAACCCAGCTATGGCATTGAATTTTTCAGTCTGACTCTACCTATCCAACTCATGTCATACTCATGGCTTGTGTGAAAAAAACAATTATTCCAAATCAGGGAATGTTACATATTCAATTGAGTGGTTTATAAGGTACACTAGAATGTTCAACAGCAGTTTTTTGCAGGCTTTAAGAATTTTTGGCATATCATCATCCCAACCAGATGCACCATTTTTTAATTGACCTAATATATTATCTACCTCTGCTTCATCAGTTTGAAAGGGGCCAATAGTTTCTATAACTTTGATATCATCTCTATTTGGGCTATTAATTATGGTGTTATAATCTCCCCCATGTTAATAAAGTACTGGTTAAACAAATTTGAAATTTCATTAGGATTTACTATTTCTTGTCCATTCATCCATATGTTAATATTCTTTGTTTCATCATTAGTTGGTTTTATATTTTGATTTACTATAGTTCACATTTCTTTAGTAATATTACATGAGTTTTCTATTCTCCGTCTGTTATTTTGGTTTTCTAAGTTCTTTTATACCTGCCTGTAATGCTTTTTATACTTAATATAGGGGGTCTTATAGATGTTCAGCTTAGTCACTTTTAGAAATTCATAATTATCATTCATTTTTGCACGAATGGCAATTATTTCTGGAGGAAGTTTTGTGTTTTGCATAATTAAAATCTGTTCATGCTTTTTAATTTTAGGGCACACTTCATCAAAATGATTGTTAAATATATTAAAGAATGGTTTCCATTTTTCATTTGTGGATGTTTGCAAATATACCTCCTGCCACATTTCTTGTTCTAACTTATTCTTGAGCTTAAACAATTTTGAGCTACTGGTATCTCTAACATACTTGTATTGAGGTTGTATAGTTTCAGTATAACAATTATGTATGTCAATAATTTGAGCGGTATGGTGTGAAATGTGGAAATCATATTGTAGTGAATTTGGTGGGTTGATGCTGTCAACAAGCAGTTCACTCTGAATGTATGGACTGCTATTGTCAACAATTTTGTAATTGGACAGAATCATGAACAAAAAATTCCTTCAACACTGTCCTCTTACAGTTCCTAGATGTACTAATGAGAATTCATTAATTGATAGGGTTTCAATATGATGAGGTGCCAGTACACTTTGCAATCAATGGTAGAAACCACATTGATTCATAACTTGGACGATAATGAGTTGGTCATGGTTGTCCTGTTACATTTCCAGCTCAATCACCAGACATGACACCACTCACTCACTCACTCACTCACACACACACACACACACACACACACACACACACACACACACACACACACACACACACACACACACACACACACACACACACACACACACACACATGCACAAACACACGCACAAAAAATCAGAACATCAGTGGTTATCAAGTTACAGCATCTCCTTTTATTTATATGTGATTTCTTCAGATCAACCAAGTGCTGTCAAATGAGATAAAACCCTACCAACAGGTATGGGACATTATGACAGTGATAGTGTGAATAGGTACTAATAAACATGGTGTTTCTATCCATTGGTGTTAGTGCAATAAATGTATACCTATGAATACTGAGAAAGAAAGTATTTTTTGCTCACTGTGTGAAAACACAAAAATGGTGAAAGGCGACATCATTTGTATAAGAAAGTGCTTTAATTTTCATAAATTAATTATACATTGCAATTCTTTAAACTTTTTGAAGCATAGTATAATGTTAAAAACAAAAAGTATAGCAAACAAGAAAAGAGTTGTAATCAATAACCCTGCTAATAAGACCTGAGGTTATTCCTGAATCAAACATTTCATAACATGAACTAATTTATAGACTGCAATTGGATGCTGAATAGTCATCATGTGTAGTGCTTAATGTCAGAAATGCATTTCCAGAGCCCATTGGAGTATATGTAATCTTCAAACTTGACAATATTCTTTCTTAATGAGAGATCAATTGCTGTTGGTAGTGGAACCACTCATTGCGAGTACACACATTTAATTTATTTCACTTTTATTACTCAAAACCCACATGCCTTAGAATACTTACTTTTGACACCAATCCTTTTTTTCCATTGAAATTGTGGTGCAAAATTGCAATGATGAATCTAAGCCCACTGCCATTAAATGAAACATGAATCTTTCCTATATATTGTAGAAAAAGACTGTGTTAACTTTCCTAATTGCCAATACCTGTATAATGTTGAGTATGAGACAAATCTCTTAAAAAGATACTATCTAAAATAGTTTTATTTTGATAATAATTATTATTTATCCCCCTAAAATTATTAATGTAGGCATTTGATTGTCTTTTATTTCAAAATTTATATATGTCATCATCTTCCAATAACCCAATATTAATTTTTGGAATACTTCCATTCTAGCCAATTGAGATAGTTTCTATATGATGAAAATTAGATGTGACTTTTACTGTTATTAGTACAATTCTCATTACAGTTCTCTGCAGACTGTCATGCCACCAGTTCTGAATTTTTTCCCCCCTATAGTTTTTTTTTTCAGTCCTCTGTCAGCCATGTAGGTTTACCAATATCTTTAATGGATTAAAGTTCTTTTTCTTTCTGTTTTTCTTTTTCTTTCCTCTTTTTCCTTCCTGGAATAGGCAAAAACTTTCTTTTTGCAAAATTCTACTTATGTACATAATTTCCTGGGGTAAGGTTGAAGTTTTGTGACAAATTTTTAATCTTGGCATCTTAACAGCTGTGATGTAATCACAAGTTGGTTTCATGCATTTTCTGGTTATTTAAATATGAGAAATTATTACTAATATTTTAAATACTTCTCTTTTATTTTTTTATTTTTTTTTTTTTTTTTCATGGTAACAAAGTCTTACACAAAAGGGAAAATCTGATGTGTCGCATTCAAATGACTATATATATGTGTTCCACAAACAAGCCATTCTTACAAAAGATTATTTTTTTATCTACATCACATTAATCAAGATAAGCATTAGCAGAATTGGTCTTATTATTTGCTCCCTTGTAAACAGAAGGGAAATAAGTGAATACACTAGGCTAAAGTCAAATCTTTTTACATCTGGTCACTATGGGAAACAATTGCAATTATCAATTCTTTTTGCAAGGCAGCAGTAAAACAAAAAGAGAGACGAAAGGAAGTATGACATCTTATTTGAGAAACGTTTATGTAGTTTAAAATTGAAACCAGGAACAAAGAGTATATTGGAAACTCTACACTCACAAAATAAAAAATGTATATGTCATAAATTGTGTTTTTGTGTAGTAAGTTTTTATTTATCTCTTATGGTTTACTAGTTAGACACAGGTCATACAGAATGAAGAGGTCTTTAGAGGCTATTCCCAGAAAATTCAATGTATACATTTTTTTTATCATGAAAATATCTTAAACATGAGTTATTTATAAAAATTGTTAGAGCCATTTTTGAGAAAATTAAGATTTTCAAAAAATGTTCCATGTTAAGGGTAGTTGGGTGTGGGGGGATTTTCACAAAAAAGTTCATGTCACATCCGTAGTAGGTATTGAACTTAAATATCAAGACTTGCATTGACTGACTTTTTGTTTTTGAGTTATGCTCTCTATGGACACACATAGACCTTTTTCTAATAATGTTTTTTTTCTAATTCAGGGGACCCCAAAACATGTACTGCTGATGAAATCTCAGATCATATTTTTGGATGGAGTACAATACCTTCTCTAGCAGCTACTATGCATATTGTAGTTATACATATTAAGACTGTGGCCAAGTGGTTAGACCCTTGCCTCTCACCTAGGCACCGGAATTGAATCACCAGGTTCAATTCCAAGCGACTGCATGTAGGATTTGTGTTAGACAAAGGGGAACAGGGGCGTTTTTTTTTTTTTCAGGGTTCTCGTATTTACCCTGCTGTTGCATTCCACCAGTGCTCCATCTTCATTCCATGTATCATCAGTGTCATCGCCTGTGGTGCCATTTGTAATAAAAGTGGGCGTTAAACATTATCAACAACAATCAACTTATATGCAAGGGAAAGTAAAAATGGTAAGGAGATTTGAATTCCATACAAATTAGCTTATATGCATGTTAAACCTTGTGCTGGAGAAAAAAGCCTGTTTTCAGCCATTTAAACTGCTCTAAATGGACTAATAAAGTACAAATTAACAGTTTTTTTTTTTTCTTTCTTCTTTTTTTCTTCCAGGTATGTGATCCTACTACAAAGGCCAAAATGTAATAACCATTCAGATTTTAGTTATCCTTAAAAGTTAAATTTTTGTAGTGGTGCCAGTTCGGTCATGGCATGGATTTTAGTTCCTATTAGTCCATACTAGCTGGCAGATATTTTTATTCATTATTCCTGATCCTTTGGATGAATAAAAACAGAAAATTGTTCAATGTCATAGCCAAACCCAAATTTTATTACAATTATTTTATCATTAGAATTTAGATAACTAACACAGGTTGTTAAACTAGAAAGCAAATCTTGTGTAAAAGAAAGGCCTCATGGAGATGGTAATTGCAGAGTACTGCAGGACCTAAATAGTTTAGTGTCATATTGTTGAAACAGTGTCCTGAGCAAGCAAGCAGCTTCTTTCAATTTCTGATTTCTGATAGACTTTTTCTACAGAATGGGCTATTTTGGGAGCAATTAGGATGCTAAACTTGTCATAAAAGGCACTCCATTTGCTAAAACACTTAAGTTACTTGTTAATATGTTGTTTAATTGGGTAGCTGAATACAAAACTGGGTTATTTGCCTGAAAAGAAAAACATGTCACCCCTATTACATTCTACTTTCAGCAGCATCCTCAAGTTCATTGACAGAAACAGCAGTGTAGTGATAATCTTAGCAAATTTTTCTGTGGTACTACTGTGTAAATTTTAAGAAACAAGAAGATATGATTAACTTCCATATCTGTTTAATTCTGTATTATGCTTGATAGAAAACTACATTTATATATTGTATAGAGCAGTGTTCCACAATCAGTGTGCCATCACAAAGTGAAAGGTGTGACACAAACTTTCAACAATTATTGTAAATTAATTGATCATGTGAGAAGTTCCCAACTCTATGGCCCCTTTCTGATGATGATAATAAGGTGTTGATGAACTTAATTAAAGAACTTTTACTACCATTTAGAATTGCAATGGTTGAACAAGGAAAATATGGACAAGCTTTTCCATAGTCTGATAAATGAAGTGGCACTTTTCATGGACATGAAAGAAAAGTCTGCAGCACAGCTTGTGAAAAGTGTCTGTATTACCTTGTGTTCCTTGTGTATACTTCAGCTGCTTGAATAATTCAAAATTTCTTAGGAAATCGGTTTTAACGTCATTTTCTGGTGTATTTTTTGTGAAACAATATTATTAGTCAGTATACCAGGCACCACAAAATGATGTGTTTCTTCATGTTGTTTATTCCAAATATCAGCACTAAAATCCCATTTTTTCATAACTATTTTTATGCAAATGCTTTGTATTTTATTATTTATACCATTATATGTATTTCCCTTCTGTTGCAATCCTTTTCATTGGAATACTATTTCTCAATAATTTGTAATTTCATAACATTAATATGATAAATAAATCACATTTGAAAAGCTTGATGGAGAGTGTTCATTGAATATATCTTCACTGAATGTACATCTCATGATCTACCAGGGATTTAAACTTAAAAATGAAAAAGAGCAAACACTGAATGTAGCTAATTAATTCTTATAAATGTGGTATAGATTGTTATTATAGCTGTGAGGTTATTAAAACCTCTATGATTGTAATGCCACATCTTTTCTGTATGCTTGGCTGTACATGCTTTTAACTAAAATTGCAGGGATTACCAGAAATTTCCCTCGCTTATATTGTTTTATTGCTTTCTTTTGATATTTTTTGTACCTGTTTGTTGGCGCTTCTTAAACTTTATTGTTCTTTTCCTTCACCAAATGATGTGTAAATTGTCAGACAATTATTACAGTATATCAGTTCAGTTTCAACATAGCTGTGTTCTACAGTAGTGTAAATATTGTAATTTCCTACAGTGCTACACCAGTCTTATATTTTTTATCACAATGTTATTAAACTATTTTTTTTTTTTTTTCAATATGTGCAAGTGTCTTGTTCAGAGTAGTTCATCCTCAATGGCAAGTAGTGAAACCATTGAGCCCAAAAAAAAAAAAAGTAACAGAAGTAATTCACCAGCAACTGAAGAAGAAATATTTTGTACTACTAAAATATATCTGGTTTGTAATGAAATAATAATATGGCAATTCAAGTGGCTCTATTTGTACAAACAATAATTCAATTATAATTTTGAATACTGGAAGTGGTACACTGTGAAGCTAGCAATTGTTTGTACAAACAGAGCCACTTGAATTAGAGGCCAAGTAAAAGGATTTGTGGGTAAAGTATGCAAAGCAAAAACTAACTTAGGAACTAACCATGTCTCATTGACATGAAGCCATTGGTGCTAAGTTGTTTTGCTATCTCCTCTGAAAATTGTGATGGAAAAACAAATAATCACCATTAACTTCATCAGTGTGTTCCTCTAAATATAAATTTTGTTAATATTTTGTATAAAGAAATGGAATCAAAGCACACTATACTTCTGCTACGTATAGAAGCATGGTGATTATCTTGAGGTAAATTGTTAATGCAAATGTTTGAACATAAAGAGAAGGGACTCATATTTTTTATACTGTTGTGGGGCATGAATTTGCAAATTTATTTGTAGATGATGAATGGGTCTAAATTGGCATATCTTTCCAATAGTTTATTGCACATGAATGAACTAAATAGAAAAATGCAAGGTAATTTGTGGATAGGGACAGTTGAAAATGGATTGTGTGAGATGATCCCAACAATATGGTCCCATGCTGATGTTGGTAAGCTGTTGATGGATGTAATTAAAAACATTTAGTTCTGTTGTGAGAGGAGTTCAAAAAAATATTTTGAAAGAGAATAGAAGATTTTGATTGGGTTTGTGATCTATTCATTATAGATTTGAAACATCTTCTGCTTAATTTTGGCTTACAAGGGCTACTAGCAGATTTGAAAGCAGACAAAACTTTTCAGTTAAAGTTTCTCTGAAGTGCCTTTGGAAACATTTTGGTTGTCAATAAGCATTAGGTACCCAGCTAGCTCCGAGATGCCAGCTGTGTTTTTACGATTTTCAATTATATATTTGTGTGAACTGAGACTCATTCAAGAGACTAACTGCAAAATTAAATTTGTATTAACAGCTAACAGGAGGGAGGTGGTGAGAGAGAGAGAGAGAGAGAGAGAGAGAGAGAGAGAGAGAGAGAGAGAGAGAGAGAGAGAGAGAGTGTATGTATGCATGTGCACATGTGGGTGGGCGTGCGTGTGTGGGAGAGACTCAAATCGATGAAGAAATGAGGCTTGCATTGTCAATGATTCTGTCCAAAGTTATCCATTTGTTTGCAGCTACATAGGGTCAAAAATCACACTAAATATATTTACTTTAAAATTCTATTATAAATGTGTGCTTTATACAGTGAATAAAAGTTAATAAATGCATGAATGTACTTCTATTTATAAAAATAATGAATGATGCTGATAGATGACTTACATAACAATGTAATATTTCATAATTATATTAAGATTCACATGGTTTTGAGTGGACGAACATTTTAGTGTGCCATATTGAATCCAGCCCCTGTCTGGGATGCACTGTAAGTAAATAAAAAAGATTGTGGAACATTGGTGTAGAGCATAAGCTTACCCTCTGCTACTTTTGTAGCATAGAGAATATAGTTATTTTGTAATGAAGTGAAATTTCTTGGAACTCTAATTGTACAACACACTCAAGTTGCATCATACTGTAGAGCAGGCTGTTCCAATTCTGCTCAGATGAGTCAGAGCACTTGAGCATACCAGTCACACTTAATGGAGCCCAGCTGGAGGGGGACCATGATAGCCAATACATCACTGAGCGAAGGTTATAGCACAAGTGCTTGCTCAGCCATGATGATAGTTCACCCTCAATGCCGAGTTGCACTATATTCTGGAGGCAGTCCCCTGTGCATTGTGAGTAACTCACTTGCTCTTTAGCATGCACCTAGCTGGAATAGTCTGTTATAGAGCATGAATTAATGTTAACATCACTCAGAAGTACTATAAAGTGGTATAAAAGAAACAAAGGTAGGTAATATTAAAATCCATTTAAAAATATGTAATATACTTAGTAGATGTTGTCTACTGTTGGTAAACATTGTTGCAGCCAACAATTTGTGTTCAGTTTTATTTTACTTTTTTATTATTATTTTTTTAAGTGCAGTACTTTTTATATACATGTAAAAAATATTTAGCTAGTGAAAATTCTGAGAACTAAATTGCTTACCAATAAACAATTAACAATGTGGCATATTTGTGTTAAATTGATTTTATTTTAACCTTTAGCTTTGGTGAAATGAATCTATAAGATACCAATTATGAATGAGTGAGTGGGTGAGTGAATTAGTTGCATGTTTAAAGTGTTCATCTTCAAGGTCAGCAGCATCCTAGTGAGGGCATGAGTGAAGTAGGTTTAAGAATTAAGAACTTTTATTGTAAGTTAGTTTTATAGGCAAGAATATATTTGCCAGGAAGCTTCTAATACAGTGGCAGACATAAAATATTAAAAACATATATAGAAATATGTGCATAAAGTTATTTTTTGACCATATAGTGCCATAGTCACTGAGGATCAGTATTTTTTTATTTTGTGTTTTCGAGAACTTATTCTACAGCAATATTTACCCAAAACAGATTCTGAACAATAAATGTAAACAAAAGTTATTTATTTGTTGGTTCCATTATTATTTCAGACTATTTGATTTCACTGATTCTTCAGTTTTTCTGTTCTCCAGTAAGAGTGAAAGAAAAAATATTAAATATAACAGCAGCAGACACAAAGTTTAATGGCAGATGGCAGGGCAAGCTGGTCAAAAAACATCTGATTAAATTAGCATGCACACCAAGTTTGTTTTTTTGAGTATTACAGTAATACGCTATAAATTATTTTCATTTTGTCTTATTACTGCAGGAAACTCCACCCCACTCTATAACGTGCAGCAACACCACTCCTCTTTGGTAGTGGTCAGCTATCAGCTACCATTAAATTTTGTGCCTGCTTTAATAGTGGCATGTATTAATTGGGGGGAAAAAAATTGGGAAACAATGGATGTATAACCTTAAGAATATTTTGTGAAGTACGGCCATTTGTTAATTGGCTTAAAAAGCTGTTGCTCTAACATTGTGCTTTGTACCTTCACTAAATAAGCCTGTTGTTGTTGTTTCTCCTAAATTTTTTTAAAATTATTCTAAATTATATTTTCTAAAATAAGTGTGGATAGCCACAACACAACATAAACATGTCTAGTGCATGTATCTGAGACATTATTTGAACATTATACAGAGGCAATTTTCAATAATTGTTCCATTTAAAAAACCAATTAAGGACAGCATGGAAGGATGTAACACTTTTTTCATATAACATGTGTATAACAATAATCAAATTATGCCTTTGCCTGCATGTTTGTATTAACTCTTTTAGTGTCAGCGCGAATAACAAAATATTGTCTGAAAAGCACAGCAATTTTAGAGCAGAATGGAGGGTTTTAAATTATTGGTAATAAAATTAGTACCAAATCACTTAGGGGGCTGAATCTCTTTTTTTATTTTTAGTAAATCTGTTTGTCTACTGTATAATGTGTATTATATGGATGAGAAATCTCTTAAATGTTTTTAAGAAATTAAAAACAAAAGAATAATTTGAAAATAAAATGAAATATTCCAAAATCAATAATCAGGCTTACAAAACCTTACTATACAGAAGGTTCAGGCTAATGAAATGAAAATACAGATGTTCTTTACTAAAATAGCAGTCTGTTTTGATCTGGTGTTTTATTTTTTAAAATACAAAAAATGAATGTGTGTAACCTGAAGAAAAAAAATCACCAAAACAAACACATACCAAAAGCATAATATAACTAATAATGAAAATGGCTTAAAGCAATAGGATACAAATGTAACATAGATCACTGTGCGATGTAGCACATCTTGTTGCATAGCTGAATGGTTGATTCACATTGTCTGCGTCAACTGGCTACACCTCCATAAATCCATTTTGATAAGTTTACTGGTGGGTATGAGGGCCAGATGCATTTTCATCGCTGGAGCTGGAATACATATCATCCTCTCTTATGCCAATGTCAGAAATATTTTCATCTAGGTATGAAAATTCAATATCACTCTGTCTTTCTTCGAATATATCGCAAACTGCAGCTCTTATTTCCTCTTCAGTTCATAACCTTTTGCTACACAACACCATTTTTCAACCACAAAACAAACAGCGATTACAGAAATTAAATTCAGAGCTAATTTAGGGCTTTGCTTCAGAAACATTTATCTATGGCTATGATGTAGAAAATACACAGACTTTCCGACTGGAAAGAGCTTAAACATATGAAAATGGCATCACGATTAGATCATAATTGGCACTAAAAGGGTTAAATTACAAGTGACCATTGTTACGTTGATGTGAAAGATTGAGCTACATTTTTATTATATGAAAGTACACCAAAAACAAAGATACCCGTGTTTTGACATTCTACCTCATAGTGTCTCTATTTGCCAGGAAAAAATTATATATTTTTTAAGTTCTTACATCTAACTTTAGGTGTGTCTTCCACTCAATGGTCAGCTGCCTGGTACTAAGCCAGCTACTGCAATAAATGTATGCAAGGTTACCATAAGGGAAATGAAGGTTGTATTTCTTAAAAATCAGAAATTTGAATTTAGAACTGATGAGTGAAATGAATTCACACATGAATAAAAAATACAGTGTTATGCATGTTTAAAGAGTTTTCATATTAGATTTAAACATAATACCTTTATTAAAAATGTTTTTCATATTGATTCAAACTTTAAAAGATACCTAGTTATTTAATTGTATAATGTATATTAAAAACAAACATTAAAATGCATTTTTATAATATGGGGGTGTTGGATATGTGCAGATAGCCCTTGGTGCATTAAAAGAATTGCAGAACTCAAACAGGGCTATTTCAACTAAAACCAGCCATGGAGTACTGGAAAGAGTGACCTTTGCTTTACACATTTAATTGTACTAATTGTGACAGGTAAAATGAAAGTTGCTCTTGCCCAATTCTCCACTGACAGGTTTTGACTTGAAATAGTCCCTTTTCTAACGCATCACTGGATATCTTCAGTTGGGCCACCTGGTACATCCTTACAAAGAAAAAGAGTATTATTGAGTTAACATAAATGTACATGCACATAACATATACATTCCAGCAGTCAGATTATTCAAAATTATATGTTTATTCCCCTATTTATATTAAGGAATAATTCAGATACACCATGCTACACGAGAACATATAAATAATGGAAAGAAAATACTATATTCCTTCTTCAATGTATCAGCATAACCATGGAATGGAAAGTTGACCGTCATTGAGGCTACTTGTATCTGTGCAAAAGACTGCACTTAAGGTAACATACAACCAACATTTCATGTAACAGAGAGCAAATTTGGTTACAGCTATTTTTTTGTTTTGCTTTGTTTTGCGTTTTTTTTTTTTTTTCTCCTGTAATCTTTGCCTTCAAGAAAAAACTGAAAAAATAAAAATTACATGTTTTTATAGGTTTTCTTATTCAGTACTCTTTATACATAGTCTTACCATAAATACTGTCACAAAGTTTTCAATCAATTTACACAATGTGGTTTAAGATATACTGATAATATTAGTTACATGTATGTTTTAAGAATCAAACTCACAAATAATTATTCAAACTGACCACCTCTGGCATGCACACAGGCCTTAAGTTTTTGTGGCCACTCATCTATTGAATTATGCAACGTTTCCAGTGGGAAATCTGCTGCTACCTTCCTAAGAGAATGCTTCAAACTTTCAATATTAAGATGTCTCTTCTTGCAACCCATTTCTTGAAGCTTAGACCACAATTTGTAGTCCAGGGGGTTCAGGTCCGGACTTGCAGAAGGCCAATCTGAGGTCGAAATAAAGTCTGAAACATTAGCCCTGAGCCACTCTTGAGTTGTCCTTGCCTTATGCACTGGGGCTGAATCTTTGGAAGCTCCAGTTTTGCCCATAGAAGAGTGTGTTGCTGAGAGGCTTGACCACTCTCTCCAACACTGTCTCCTGGTACACTTTGGTCGATGTTTTCACACCTTTTTCGCAGAAGTGGAGCTCCGTGGTTCCTTCGTAGCTCACACCCCACCAAACCATGATAGATGCAGGATGATGGCCCCTCTGGACCCTTTGAGCCTTTTCAGCAGCTTCTTTAGATGATCTGGCATATACTCTGTCGTTTTGGGCATTGAAAGCCTCCTCAACACAGAACATTTCAATGTCAGTGAAAAGGATTCTTCTGTGACCATTTGCTGCGTAACGCTGCAATAACCGTTTTGATTTAAGAAGCCTCTGGTGCTTCAGCTCACTTAAGAGGAGCTGCCCTTTCCGCCATTTATAGGCACACAGACCCAGGTTACTGTGCAATGTGCACAACATAGACATTTTAGAAATTTCAGTTCCTGAGCCATTACTGATTGTCTCCGTATGGGATTTCTTCGGATGCGAGCCACCACTGCTTTCACCAACTCGGGAGTGCACACAGTGCATGGTCTTCCTTGCCTATGGCGGTCTTTCACAGTTCCAGCCTCAAGGAAGTGCTGGGCAGTGCGGTACATGAACCTCTTGCTTATTTTCAACTTCTGGAGAATTTTGAAGATCTCACCTGTGGATTTGCCTACCTTGTGCAAGGTTACTACAGCTACACGATTTTCGTAATCGCCCCATTCCATTGTGGCAACTAACACAAACAACCTTCTTGTTCTGCAGTTGAATTCTCAATGACTCATCGCTGAATAGCACAACAAAGGACTGTGCAGGCAGGCAGAGGCAGGAGGTACAACTACTCTCAAAAGTTGTGACAGTATTTATGGTAAGACTGTGTACATCAATATATGGAAGGAATTTGATTAGTTAAATTACATTCGAATCCTCTCGTGGCCTCTTTCTACTGCACAAGGCAGCCAGCAGTCGCCAGGGAAATTACACCGGCAGAGGTGGACTAAAATCCATTCCTTTTAATAAATGCTAGAAATGTTGACCTTCTGCTCTCAAAGAAACAGCATATCTTGTGTAAATATTCTCATTCACTCTCCCAAGCTCAGCAGCAGGAATTCTTGTGATTTCTTGTACAATGTTTTCTCTAAGTTCCTGTAGCATGTGAGGATTGGAACGATACACTTTGTGTGTTAAAGAAACTCCATTAATAAAAATCACAGCTCATTAGGTCATGAGAATGAGGTTCCAACAAATCAACATTAATTATTCTGTCATCAAACACCTCTCTTACTGCATTTAATGATTTGGCAGCCATATGTGCTGTTGCAGAATTTTGCTGGAACCAACTATATGATTTTCTTCTTCTGTCAAGTGATTGGAAAATGGCCGTGAGAGTAGCGAAGGAGAGAGAGGCCACGCATGGGTACAAATATAACTACCCTTTATTATTATTATTATTTATTGTTTATTAATGAATCATTCTAATGTGTAAACAATTTTCTCAGACTTGAGCTTATGGGAGAGAAAATTGAGATATGAATATTTTTATTTTCATTTCAAGTTCCTAACTATCTTTAACATCAATGTTATAATAGCCCTTTTGTCAGAGTCGATTGCAAAGTACAAGTTACAAATTTTTTCTGTGCATTCTGCCACATTTCTTTATAAATATGGAATGAAGGCCTAACAGTATTTCCTTCAGAAAGTGTTGCAGATTGCTGAGGAGCCTAATATGGTAAACTCTAAAGTCTCATGTTTTAAGCTTGGTCGAACAGTACACATTTAATTACAACTTCTCCCTAAATTTTGCTTTATTCTCTGGGCGATAATAACTTCTCCAGAATGCTCTTTGGTAGCTCTTGATATTTAATTTGTGGCACAGCTACTTGTGGAGCTATCAACTGACTGGCACTGACCAGCCAGGTCAGTAAGGGATAAACAAACATAAGCAGTGCTCTCACCCTACAGAAACACATGCTATCAAGAGATAACTAGAATTTCTGAAGGTTTTGTGGAAATATCAGCTGTTATATAAGCAAGAATTCTTGCATTATTAAATACTAAAGAGTATATATGTGGAAGTGAGTAGTTAGTGAATGCATTCTGTGTTTACACAGAAAAGTATGTGTCACATTAAAGCGTGTTCTCCAAACAAGTTTGGCAGTGACAGTTAAAACTGGAAAAGCTCACAATGGTATTAGGGGAATAAGGGATAGAAAAGTCCAAGATGGGGGAAATGCTTAAAAAATTATTGTCCAGAATAGTAAAAAATGAAGACAAAAATGTAAACTGGAATGGAGAGATGTGTACAGAAATGAACAGTATTGAGGGACAAATAAAGAATGAGATAGAGAAAATGAAATCTGAGCTTAGCCCTGAGATGAAGAAGATGAAATCTGGGCTTAGCCATGAGATGGAGAATGAAGTGAAGAAAATGAAGATAAAAATTGAGAAAATTAAGTCTGAACTTAGCTTTAACATCTACTCTAGAAAATCAGAGATAAATGCTAGGATGAAAGACATGGAAGACAACATTGCAAAAGAGTTGAGTAAATTAAATTGGACATGATAATAAAATTAATGTGGTGGAAGAGCATCTTGATCCACATGAAAAAGAGTGTCTAAATCAGTAGGAAAAACTGTTAGACCAGCAGACAAAGGAAAGCAAGAGGATGGTGGAGGAAATGCTCCATGACAAAGAAGACAAGATCTGTTCTGAGGGTGTACAGAATCCCATGATTACATGATGGTGCTTTGTCCTGGGCAGTGCTTAAGTGGTGTTTTGAGTCCATTGCTACCTACAATGGTTGCACACTGATAGGTAAGACGATAGCTCTTGGTTACTCTGCAGAGACAAGTAGGAAAAGCTCTTCACACCTTCCACACCAGTGGCTCAGCCAAGGCTTTTTTGCAGGGGCGCTATGGAGAACATTGCCTGACCACTACTTACAGAGCCCAGCTGAAAGCAAGAGTGCAACAACTGGGTAAGACTTTAGAAGAATTCGTTATGCAGGTGGAACAACTGGCACACAGATTTACTACCAGATTGTATTTATGGAGAGGCAGGCCAAAACACTCAACAGTACGATGAGAAATAGGGAAATGAAACTACACCTCCTTCTGACAGAAAACTCTAAAGTCAATGGTGTCCTTACAACTGCCCTATGCATTGAAATGGCAAAGATATTGGATGGAAGAGCCAATCCAGTTCCAACCAGAGCTGTGACACAAAGAATGAGAATTGCCGATGCTAACCAGAACCATCCAACAATCATAGAACTGAGGATGGGAGATCAAAGTGCTGTAGTTGTGGAGAGAGTAGATGTTTTAAAGGCAGACTGTGAGCGCTCCCCAGTTTGCTGAGGATCAGTAAAACTATTATGGGCTGGCATGAATGAGGGGCACAATGGCACTATCATTGCCATCCCTTCACTTCAAGTGAATGCCATCGTTGTTGAATGAAGAGGATGATCTGTTAGCATATGGATGGACTTGGGATTGTCCCTGTAGAGTCCTGGTGAACACAGGGGGTCTCATAAATAATTAAATAATTGCCAGGCTTGATGTTGTAGGGGACTCCAAAGAGGATGCCACCTATGCACTATGAGCTATGAACTGCCTGCAAGCGCTGTCCATGACTGAAAAAACTTACATGGAGTTGACCCTTGGCAGTAGCAGGCTACACATGTTATCTGAATTACTGAATTAGTTACTGAAGAAGTTATCCTGTGTCTAGATGACCTTCAGTTCTTCAATGCCAAGATTGATGTTGACCACCATATGTTGCGCCTGGGCCACCACAAGAACCACTTAGTGAGATTGTAGCTGGTAAGGCTTTTAGTTGCTGAAGGAGAGGTATTTCTAACATGGAGTATGAGATGTTGACTGTGCAGAGTAATATGATGCTGGACAAAGAAGGAGGGTGATGGACTTTTTTTTGTATACAAAAGTCCTTAGCATGGCTTCCTTCAGAGGGCAAGTAAAGCTTGTGGTCCTGTGTAATATTTATTGCACGTAAAAGAACCCCATACCTTGAAAGAACAAAGCTCCTGGGAAAAATTCTGCCATTTCGTGTGTGCAAGTCTTGGTTTTGTCCTACAGTGCCATCTGTGGGCAACAAGCTGATCCCTTGTTACCATGGCAGATAGCAGCGAACTCACCAACTAGAAATTCAAATCCAATCAAGGAAGCATCATAAAGATGCCCTATGCTCCAGTTAGGAGTTACAGGAAATATTAACTAATGGACTGTCAGATGCGACATTATAATATCAGGCCGCTGTTTGAAAGTGTTGTCAACAATCTGTCAGCCCCGTACCTAAGGACAGATGCAGGAAGTTGATACTCGATAGTGACAATGGACTAGTTCACCAAGTTGCCAGAGGTTTATGTGACTCCCAATGAAAGAGTTTCCATGTGGCTAATTCACTGGGGAACAACTTTATCTACCAGTTTGGGATCCCTTGGAGACTCCATAGTGATCAGGGGGTGAACT
This sequence comes from Hymenopus coronatus, assembly GCA_030762935.1. Taxonomy (NCBI): domain Eukaryota; kingdom Metazoa; phylum Arthropoda; class Insecta; order Mantodea; family Hymenopodidae; genus Hymenopus; species Hymenopus coronatus. The sequence continues at coordinate 260,378,692 of CM060900.1, forward strand.
TTGAATCCAATCTTACACAAAAGCTTCTCCAGTGCCTCAGAATACAAGGATATGTATCATTCCCCAGCATCAGCAGTTGAATAGAATGGTGGAGCATTGTTAAGACAGTTGAAGAGCTACTCCAGAAAATGGTATCCAACCATCAATGAGACTTGGATGCACTGTTATTCATTCTGGCCTAATGAGTATTGGTGCACAATCCACTTATGTGACACCAGCCAACAATGTATTTGGACAGGTGCTTCAACATATTTTCAGCTACAGGAATTTCGGTATAATAGTCACCTCCTATGGAGCAGTTCATTTGAAAAAAGGTATATTTATTTATTCAGTAAAGTCCAAAGAAAAACTTAAATTTGTCTCTTGAAATTTGCCCTGGCCATTCATTCAGTAGATAACTATTACAGTTCTGCAAATTTAATAACTAAATATTTCCCTACAATTGAATTGTCTTTCATTCTCTCAAGAGTCCATATCCATGGGAGCTATGGCTGCCATGAGATCTGTTGTTCAGCACATCTCCTGATGCTGATCAACCAGCAATGGATTATGTCAGGGTGCTTGCACAGGCTGGAAGACTCCACTTTCTCGCCAGGGTGAACCTCAAGCTGGCAAGTGACTGAATGAAGGTGTGCTATGACCATATGGTGTATAGTGGCAGATTCCAGGAAGGTCACCTCTTATAGCTTTACCATCCAATGAGGGTTAAAGGGGAATTGCTAAAACTAAAATTCTTGGGATAGCAGTATAAAGTAATAACCATATCTGTAATGTAGTAAACTGCATCTGACATCAACCCAGATGGAAGCTCATGGTGCCCATCTTGATTGGCTCGCATCATATTGTGTAGCTACTGGAATGACCCGCTCTGAGAAGGGAGCTATGTGATGCAGTTATGTGCTCGCTATCAATCAGTCAGCACTGACAGGCCAAATTGGCAAGAGATAAACACAAATAGTACTCTCGCCAAATGTAACCAGAATCGTCTGGAAGTTTTCTTGTGCCTCCTTGCTGCTTCCAGAATGTCATAGAAGATTCCAGGGAAATATCTGCTGCTATATAAGTGAGCATTCTCATGTAACTGAGTCAGGAAGTTTTGAGTTAGCAAGTGTGTTACTGGTGTGACTTAAATTGCATTCTCTAAGCAAGTTTATGATAACAGCTGCAAGAGTGAGTGTTGCTAGTCCAAGAGATTAAGGCAGCAGTCAACTGAAAATCTGAGGTTTTGGAGTAATTTGTGAGTTTTTGTTTTTATTACTAAAAGAATATTTGCTTCTTTCTGTATTTAAAGATGATTTAGCTTTTAGTCAGCACTATTTTTAAATATTTGAATGGCTATTTAAAGATGAGAATGGAAGACATTTCTAGTGGTGAATGCATGCCCTTAAACTTCATTTTCTCTGTTTCTCAAAGCTACATTTTTATTATTATTATAATAATAATAATAATAATGATGGTAATAATAATAATAATAATAATAATAATATGTTAAAGTTGTTTTGCACAATGTATGTACGTTCACTATTGAACACACCAGAATATAACCATAAACATATATTTATATTATTATTATATACAAAAAAATTTACATTAATATATATTGATATATGGTAAGCTTTTAAATTCAAGGTAATCTTTGATGGAATAAAATTAGATGTGCCTTGAGACTTGTTTTATATGGTTAACATTTTGTATTGCCGAATATAATTTGGTAAGTTAATATAAACTTGGTCAAGTCTGCACATAAAATATCATTTGAGAACAATTTTGATGAGATTATTATGAAGTTCATAATGTAAACTCAATAGGACCTTTTCTTTATAATTTGGTCGGGCTTTTTATAAGAATTAGTTGGCTGAGCATTTATACAGCAGTGGATACTTATAGTATTTCAGGATATCCAGTGTGGGATAGAAGTTACCCCTACACTGTGCATCACTAGAAAGTAGTAGGATCAACAAGGGTAAAGCTGGTACTCGCTCCAGTGAGAGGGAAGCAGGTGGTCTTTGGGTTTAATATGCAGGAGGATGTACATTTAGGGAGCGATCAGGAGCTATAAATTAGCACACCAAGGGTGTAAGGAGGCACATTGCTTTTATTATTAATTAGAGATCTTTTAAGACTACATGGTTAGTAGCACACCAAGGGTGTAAGGAGGCACATTGCTTTTATTATTAATTAGAGATCTTTTAAGACTACATGGTTAGGGAGCAAGGGACTACCAAAATTCCACTCAACTCACCTGATGCATTGTAATGTTCTTGAAGTTAACACTTTTAAATAAACGTCATACCCTTTCTATCGACATCGGTCTGGAGTATGCCCAACAGCATCAGTGGCTAAGATGTGAGGGCTCCCTGTGACCTAATTATTTGAGTTTTTATAGTTAAACCCATGCTTGTGCCAGCATTGCTTTAAGAGTGCCCCACTATGTCAGCATTACAACATCTTGCCACCAATATTGATTATTGAAACTGATGCAACATTATCTCTTGCTAAAAGAAATATAATTTACTCAAAATGACATCTGGTACCCCAGAGATCCTTGTTGGCCAAAAAAGAATGCCTTGTCTGAAAAATGTAGGTGTCAGGTTCATAAAAACCAAACAGATAAAGTAAAAGTTTTGTATAGTTTTGGAAGAATGCTGGTATAATGCTTGTCACGGAACAGGAAAAATTTAACTGAAGGGGAAGGGTGCAAGTTAAATTAAGGCATGCAGGAAAGAACAAGTTCAAGCCTGGTGTAAGGAAAACTTGGAAATGATGCTGGACTACTTCTTGATGGGGTTTCTTAGTTGATGGGTTCTATTGCATTACACCCTGACGATTGCAGTTTAACATGTTTTTTCCCCATTGTTTCAATTAATTAAATTACTTCTTTTTTCTTTTTCTTTTTCTCTTCTTTTCTTCTGTCTTGTTTACATTTTTGCTTCTGCTTTCTTCTTCTTGGTACCCTTTTCTGGCTTGTTTTTTTGATATTCACATTATGTTTTTCTTTATTTTGACCACTTTAAGTCTTCTGGAAACTTCATGTATGTGTGCACATCCTAATTTTCATGGCGTTTTCTGCAATCCGACCATCGTTTCGATTCCCAATGGAGAGGGTGAGATGGATTATAAGGATGTCAGGAAAAGGACAGTTCCTGGAACTACAATAGGATTGTAACGCTATGTCATTCCGAAAATTTTTGAAAAAGAATTGCATTAAAAAGAAAACTTTTCACTGACTAAGAATGGCAGAGAGTTGTGAAATTAAGGTGTACAATATACAGGTACCTGACCATATATATTACAATTTTCTTTTCTTGATTTACATTTGAAAATGTTGTTTTCTTTTACTTTGCACCTACAGGTTCTTTATTTCTTTTAAATGAGAGAAGGGGGTGAATGTTGCAGCTGGCAGAAAGTGTTCCTGGACCAGTTATCTTGCAAACTATGACATGAGCTTACTCGTTCCCTGGCCTCCTTTTGCCCTGCAAATAGAGCAGAACCTATTTTACTACCCTGAAAATAGTGATATCAGGTATTAGGAAAGAAGTTCTCTCTGGAGTTTGTCTCCTTTGCTTAAGACAAGGGGCCAAAGATGCTATTTTAACTAATACTTTTCTCATTTTCATTTTTCAGAGTATGTTGCTGAACAATTTCTAAAATTAAATTGTTTATAGCGTAGTTTAATCTTTGGCTACACTTAATGTTCTAACAAAATATCTGTGTATACTTTTAGCAAAGAAGTGTGTTTGCTTAGTCTTACGAATTTTCTGTAGAATACATATCCAATAACTTTCTGTGTTTAGCACTTCCTTCCGCCTGCCATTTCTTCTTTCTTAGCACACATTGAAGGTTTGAGTTCACAGAAAGGTGTGTGATGTTTGCAGTTCACCTGAAATCTATTCAAAATATTTCAAAGCATTAATAATATGTTTGTGTACACTGCTGAAATTTATTTGTTTACTTGCGCAAGATGTGCATTATTCTGGAAGCTAAAAATATATCACACTACTTGGATTTGGTGATTAAAGATACCTTTACTAATTATTCTATATGTTTTTCCTATTAAATCTTTACTTGGTCTTATTAATTTTCTTTCCTTAAACCTAAGTGCCTATCACAGATTATCGTTTTAAAATTAACTATTGCTTATCTCCTAAGTCACTTTTATTTTTGTATGTTTCCAGTTAATTCCATTGTTGTCTCTCTTTATCATTTTAATCATTTTAACCATAGATATGGTTGTAATGCTTTAAACATTCTCATTTTTACTTCACTTAATTTTTATGATGCTTACTTACATTGACTGACATGTAAATTCTTTGGTTTTGTAACCTATGATCTATAGCAATCGTTTAAGCTTGGTTTTATCTTATCTCCTTTATCCACTTTACTTATGTATTTATTTATTTATGTTGGTTGTTATTAGAGTACTTGTTCTCGGTAAAATTAGTTTTTATTAATATTCTTTTTTGATTCTGTTGATCCTGCAACATCATCTAAGTTTATTATTATTTATTTATTTGTTTACTTATCATTTACTTATCACAGGGGGAGTGTTGTAACTACAAAATAGGAATTTTTTTTTCACTTGCAAATCAAATTTTTCTTACTACCTATTTTAATATTATCATAACTAACCTCTAAAATTAATGTGTTTTGTTTTTTTTTCCTCTAAACCTTTAGTTATTATATTTCATCTTTGTGAGGCTTCCTAGGATTTTTTTCTGTACTTCCTTTTGGTTTTTAAAACCTGCTAGCTCTGTAATCCTTACCAAAAACAATTACAAAACACTTAAAATTGTATGTTATTTAAGTGCTTACACTCAGCTCTTAATGAAACAAAATATTTTCTTCTATTTTCGATACTCATTCCTTTCAGCTTTTTAAAAGTACACTGTGGCTTTTAGTGCTCCTAACTCTTCATTGTTTTATTTTCTTTTGTTTTTTTCATATATACTGCCTTAATTAAATTTTCTCTGCATTTAAACTCTTTTTCTCTATAAATTCTGACATTTTCTCAGCTTGAAATGACATTTATAACTTCCTTTATTTTCACAGATATTTGATGTATTTTTCATTCTCTTTCTTCCATTGTGACACAAATATTTCTAATCCATTTGTAAATACTATTTCTCACTACTCAGGATTGGAATTCCTGACAAGGCATATTGTCTTCTATGACAGTCGCATGACTTATGTATCATGGTGTCTTTTATTTGGGGTTATCACTATCTCTGAGCTAAATCACAGACATCTCAGTGTATGTGGTTGCAAACTCTTAAATCACTTCATAAAATCATCCCATGACTTCTCTATTGAGGAGAAAAAATAATCTTCACTTCTTCTCAAGGCTGCCCTTAAATCCTTCTGTTATTTCCTCCTTGGGTTGTCACTGATTTACCATCACTTGGGCCAATTTAGAACTATGCTATAAATCATTCATTTCTAAAGTGCATCATTGTCACAATATGTATGGTGGGTTGGAATTTTCACATGGTGCATCATCGTTGCCGTTTTGTTTTTCTGTGTGTACCACAGGGGAAAAAGAAGGGAAAAATCAAACTTCACTTCTTCTCAGATCTGCCCTTAAATCCTTCTCCTATTTCCTCTTTGTCACTGATTTACCATCACTTGGGCCTATTTAGAATTATGCTATAAATCACTCATTTCTAAGGAGCATCATTGTTACAATATCTATGGTGGATCAGAATTTTCACATGGTGCATCATTGTTGCCATCTTATTTTTCTGTGTGCCACTTAATTATGCTAACTTTTACAACAACTTAAATGAATGCACTAATTTCACATTTCACCATTACTGGGACATTTTCCTTAAACTTTATTTTTATCTTTACCACTAGCTTTATAATTTTCCAGTACGGATCTACTGTTATGTTTCCTATTGAGCTTCTAATGGTGCATAGGAAGCATGTTTGGTTTTTATTGTAACATTTTTACATTCCCAAATTAAATTAAAATGTTTATATTTGTCAGTAAGGTTCAGTTCTTTTCTGCCACATGTGAATTGTATTTTAAACTCTACTGAGTATGCATAACATTATTAAGTTAGATTAGTTATGTGCTATTGCAAATTGTACTAAGCTTATGTTCGCAAAATCAGATTCCCTTACATCTGTGTTATGACCCAGACTTGGTTATGCTATATTGCAGTTTTCAAGTCAGCTTGCTAAAAAAATATTCAGTTCCTTACATGAATATTTATTGTCCGATTGAGAAATGTTCAGTTCTCTTTCCACTAACATCTATTTCAAATTGTTGAACCCAAATAAATATGTGGAATTTCCAATATGTCTTCATCTCCTTTGAAACGTATATATTTTTGTGAATGCTGTATTAAAAAAATGCATGATACAAACATAGTGGAATTGGTTTTGTCTCATCATAAGAAATGTGTATACATTTGGTTGATAAAACATTTTTTCATGGCCTTATGTTGCTATAATTTGATCTTGGAAGATAAAATTCGGCTCCATTTGCTGAAAAAAGTTATCAGAAAGACTTTTCCGAAAATTCAAGCTTCCCATCTCAAACAAAAATTTAGGTGCATTAAAAAGAGTTTGAGATGTTCCAAAGAACCTTATAAGAATACTATCATCTTAAGCAACATTTCTAACTTTAGTTATAAGGTTTTTCTAAGCACTACAATGCTATGATAAATTCCATTATACTTTCAAATCCTTGCATTACATGTGCCGAAAATAGCAACTTAAATTTCAACACTTGACATATTTTCTTAGTTTTCTTGTACAGACAAGCAATACTTTATATACTTACATAACTATTTTTGAAACATTATGCTATCAGGGCATCTTATTTTTTAACACCAATGTAAAAATTAGAGTTCTACACGGCTCAGTACTGGGACCCCTGCTATTTCTGGTAATGATAAATGCTGTATCAAATTGTTATCCCTGTCACACAGTGTTTATATTGATGAACATCCTTCCTTAATATCAGTAAAGACTTCACCTGCTAACACAGTCTGTGAATAAGCTCAAATTTGGTTTATAAGTAATGGCTTTGTTATAAATGCTAGCAAATCACAAAACATAATTTTCAGTTTAAAAAATGTAAATGCTGTCTGTGACTATGTGAATTTTTTTATATTTTGATTGATAAACAACTGTCCTGGAATCCACATTATTGCTTTTGTATGTAATAAACTTTGTCACATATGATATATCTCTTAGCTAACTTTAAAAAAAGCAGTGCCCAAAGATTTCCTTTGAATGGCCTACTTCTTATTCTTAGAATCTGTATTTAGATATGGGATAGTACTATGGGACAATAATCCAAATATAGCAGAGGCACTGAAGATTCAGAAAAAGATACTATGAATTATGACATCTTCAAAGAAACTTGAACATTGTAAACCACTATATACAGAATTGGAAATCCCTACTGCCATTAATTTACATACTTATGATTTACAGGGAGGTATATGTAAACATAATACATGTAGTAAGAATAAAGTTGATGTGCCATATCACAGACTGCAGAAGATCTCAAAGTATCACAAAGTAATAGGCATAACATTTTTAAATTCACTTCTCTCAAAAGTGGTTATGTTAAATGTTCAATTCTATAAAGAATGGGTATATAAATGGTTAATAAAACATTCTTTGTACTTACAGTATATAGCAATTTGACATGAAAAGTAAATGTGGCATGTAAATATTATTCAAGATCATATGTGATATATTTTAGATACTTTCTTAAGTCTTTCCTTGATGAAGCCTATTGTAATTACCAAATGGTGACCACTACCACTACCACCACAGCCACCACCACTGCTGCCACTGCCACCGCTTATTTATTTACTTTACTTATTTGCTTATTTATCTAGTGAACTGGGATGACTGCTGATGCCACACTTTCTCTGTCCTGCTTGTCTCATAGCCTTTGTGTTAGTGTTTCTCTTCCACATTGCTGGACAGTTAATATAAACTTATGTGTTGAAGCTGTTGAAAAACAAATGACTAAGCTTCTATGGTGGAGGACGGGTTATGGTGGCTTGTGGAGAAAGAGACAAGAAAAAAAATACATGGCAAATTGTGAGCATGCTTAACCCTCATCTAATTTCTACAGGAATGCTCCTTGCTTGCATCAAATCTAGGGGGCTTTGCACCCTCCTTGCTCCTAGTGGAATGCTACACAGTGCCTCAACCAAATGTAGGATATCCAGTGTGGGGTAGAAGTTACCTCTACACTGTGCATCACTAGGGGGCAGTAGGACAGGGGTAAAGCTAGTTACTTGCACCTGTGAAAAGGAAACAGGTGGTCTCATGGTTTAAGGTGCAAGAGGATGTACATTTGAGATCAGGAGTGATCAGGAGCTATAATGAGTACACCAAGGGTGCAAGGAGACACAATGCTGTAATATTAATTAGAGAACTTTTAAGATGCACAGTTAGGGAGCAAAAGGGGATAAGATTTGAGAGACTACTCAAATTCTACTCAACTCATCACTTGGTGCATTGTGATGTTCTTGAAGTTAACACGTTTAAGTAAACATCATGCCCTTTCTGTCAACATTAGTCCAGAGTACATCCGACAGTATCAGATGCTCAGATGTGAGGGCTCCCTGTGACCTAGATATTTGAGTTTTTTATAGTTAAACCCATGCTTATGCCAGAATTGCTTAATGAGTATGCCACTATGTCATCAGCATTACATCTTGCCACCAATATCAATTACTGAAACTGATAAAATATTACCTCTTGCTAAATGAAACGTAATTTATTCAAAGTAACCATCTGATAACTTACAATATTCTTCTTTTTTAAATATAAGATTACTGACTCAATAAATTCCTGTATATTTTGTTTTCATTATACAGCAAAATCCACACCAAAGTTTATTTGAATGTAAATTAAAAACATGCTCCTTACCAAATTCTATACGTGAAATATGAAAATTTCTGTAAGGAGCATTTTATATCAAATTGCAACTAAAATTTTAATTTAGATATTAATAAACTGAAAACTAATTAGTTACAATTACTAACATTTTACAAACAAACTGCTATGAGTTAAAGAAATAACTATACAACATTTGTAAGGTGTGTCTTTAAAAATATGGTATTTAGGATTTACACATAACTGTCTCCTTATGAGAGGTCCTCTGTTCGACTCTACAATGAGTGAGCCTTCCTGAAGGAGAGGTGTCTTTTGTATTTCATCACATGGCAATCGTAGAGAAAAGTGAAGCAATAATGATAATCAAGGGAAGTCCCAATGACAGATGAGCTGGATCACATTAACAAATAGGCAGTGTGAACTCTGTGAAGTAATGGTAAAAACTTGACAAAATGTTTTCAATGCAAAACAGTTGTGTTAAAATTAGATTTTATTTGAAAGCACCACAAGATATATGTAAATGATCATGCATTTAATTTTGAAGTGTGTCTCATAATTATTGCAGTTACTGTTCCTACTATTGTAGGCCTAAATTAAGGGTTATGTAAATAATTTATATTGCCTGACTTATAAATGTTAACTGAATTTGCACTTAAAGTAAAGGCTTGTGTCCCTGTGACAAAGCATTCTCGCTGAAAAAGAATTTGTTGCAGCACAAGCGAATACATGATCCAAACATAGACCTTTCTTGATTTTCATATGAAATATGTAATAAAGATGTTCTTTACAAATGCAAGTTGACACAACATATGCGTGGTCATAAAGGAGAAGCAAGATACATCTGTAATCTTTGTGGTAAAGCCTTATCTAGTGGAACATCTCTAGCATGCCATAAATGCACTCACGCAGGAGAAAAACCTTATTCCTGTGATATATGTGGTAAAACTTTCAATGCTGAAGGTTCACTACGAGTTCATAAGCGCACACATACAGGTCAGAGACCATACATATGTAGTGTGTTTGATAAGACTTTCAAACAGCATTCTATACTTGTTATTCACATGCAATACCATAGGGGTGAAAGGCCATCTAAGTGCAGACTTTGTTAGAAACAGTTTTACAAAAACATTTCTCAATACCCACTTAAGAAATCACAGTTAAATACATAAGTTAGGAACAAACAGAGAGGGAATTAATAATTTTTTCCCATCCCCTATTTCCATGTGAAAAAATCTTTAGTATTGGCTGGCATATGTGTAGAATAGAAAGTTCTAATAATTCTAAAGCAATGTTTATTGAATTAGTATTATGAAATTTAATATGATCTGAAGTTGTTTTAGGGTTCAGGAATTTATAAAATGAGCTGCCGAGACTGCAATAAGATTTATATTGGAAAAACAAAACAAAATTTGGAAACTAGGGTGAAAGAACACTTGAGAAGCATTTGGTACAAACATGTAGACAAATCTGCAGTAGCACATCATTTTGGTCTGAAAATAATAACATAAAGGAAGAAATAGAGTTAATTAAATGTGTAAAAAAAAACCTTTGGAACTACAAATTAGGGAAAATATCTTTATCACCAAAGAAGAAGACTCTCTTATGAATTTTGAGGTCCCCACCATTGATGATGTCATCCTGTTGACAAGAGTAGAGGGCAGCACAACACCAGGCTGCATACAACCACCTGTTGCCTGTAGCATCAGTAATCCCTGGAACTGAAGATAGGGGCAAAGTGCCCTGAAACCGGTCTTCCCAAATGAAGGCAAAGTTAGAGCAGAAAGTGTAAAAAGGTGACTGATTACATTTAAATTTAAAAATGGCAGTCCGCTGTCTAAAATACTTATTTTTATTTGATATAGGAACTTTACTGTTTACTCTCCATTACACTCTACATGAAGTAAAGCACTTGAACTCAATTAAGATGCCATTTCCTATTCGGGGCCATCCATATCTAGAATGTGATCGAAATATGGGGTTAGAGAATCAGTGGTCCCATGTAGAGGTACCTGAAGAATTGAATGATATAGCTAATGTAAGGACAAAACCAACCCCTTTAGAAGAAGTATCATGTGATGATCAAACTGTTTCATTCTTGGACTCACTTTCTCAATGAAGAATGTGTGAAGAAAAGTCCTTTCAAGTCCTAACTGATCAAAGAATTGCTCATAACCAGTGAACATCCTTGTCTGCTTGAATATCAAGACACCTATAATAGTTCCTGGGAACATTCAATCGTAAGACTACCAAGAAGGAAATGATTAACTATACCATCAGAGAATTCAGGCTTCCTAGGTTGAAGTACAATGCACCAGTACCCCTATCTGAAGCTATGTATCTGGATCTCTAACATCTCAAGAGCTTTTGCAGACCAGAACATCATGCTTTTTACATTGGTTTGTGATTGAGGTCTGCTTCTATAACCAGATGGCAAGTTGCAGAGAATCCCTAAACTAAAAGGGAGGTCGGCAAAACCCAGCAACAGTAGGGGTAGAAATCAATAAACTTTTCTAAAAAAGAATGTAAAGTAAACCAACAAAGTGTGTGTAGATTCTGCATATTCCCATCAAAATTGTTTATGCTAACGTTTACCATCACATTAATTATAATTTTTTTATATTAAATACTAAATTAAATAAAGCTATTAGCATTGTTTCATTTTATATGAAATTATTAAAGATTATTATGGACATTCATTTTTTTCTCCTGTAGTTTGTGACTTTAGTACAAATTCTGGTGAAATACCATATTTATGGAATTTCTGAAAACTTTACTATCTATCGCATGTAATCTTTTGTTAATTGACATCTCTAATAATGTACTACTCCAAACTAAAAATATGGTAATATGGAAGTGGCTTCGGTTTTTAAATTTTAAAATCCATTTTTTCTGAAACATTAAAACTTGACATTCATCCTTTTTCCCCTGGATGCTTCAATTGTTTTGGAGAAATAAGGAATATGAAAAGCAGACTAAAACAAAAAATAGATGCTTTAGAAACGACAACACCTATACATGAAAGAAGGGAATGTAAAGTCCTTGGACATGAAAGGAAACACAAATTCTGTGAAAACAAAAAGTAAAGCACTAAAAATGGATTATTTTATGTGTATCTTTTATTTTTCAGTTACTTTTACACAGAAATGCTTCTGTGAAAGTTCCACCATGTTCAGGAGTACAGCAACTAATTTTATTGTAGAACAAAATAAGAAGTGTTATACCTCATAAACAGGCAGCAGGATTTTAGTACGCTTTCCATCAAGTTTACTGTGCACTGACAATGGGAAATGGTAATGCCAGCGACCTTGCACTGCTTTTTGTAAACAAGGCAGTGCGGAGTACATCCTGCTTCAAAAGTAGTGAGACCAGGATTAGGTGGTGTTACAAGGTGAAAACTAATGTATGTTTATCCATTTGTGGCATGCAATAAATGTAATTTCTATTAAGGGTTTAATTCACAGAAATCTTAGCTACAGACAGTATCGTGAACACAGTTATTGCAATGTAGAATAATGTATTTCCTAAATGCATGGAACGTAAATTGCATCCGACTTGAACGCAGACAGTTTTTGTATTTTGAAAAGCAACGTTCAGCATCACATGACGCAACAGGAGCATAAAAAAAGAATGAAATATCACGGTGGCTTGAGATTTCCTGGCCGAGTAACGCATCCCTAGCTTTACACATTTCTGCATATCCAATATTCATCTCTAGAACACTTAAGTTTATTTGTCACCCTCTCTGTAACAGTACCCGCTGGTGCTTGACTCAGTGTGTCTGAAACCTCTTCTATAGCCTCAGGGATTTTTAATGCAGATGATTGTGAATGTGTTATTGCAGTTACTATAATGCTGAAATTGTTTTGAATGTGTGAAAGATTTTCAAACAAGGCTGCTGCAATTATTTGCTTCACTGCACGTATTGTGACATTTTTCTGTTCGTTCAATTTGTTTATTATGTTTGCAATTCTGTTGTAATATTTAGCATAGTATACTGCAGCCTGTCCCTCATCGAATTAAATTTGGTTGTGGAGGTCATCTCTTTAAATATCTTGATTCTGGCGGGTTCCTTGAGAAATATCTTTTTCATGATGGCTATGAATGCATCAACATCTGGAAAAGAGAATTTAATATCTTCCGCAACTCGGTGGGGACTATGTACCAGACAAGTTAAATTGATTAGGTTTAGAAATGCTTTTTGTGTTAGCAGATTTCTTCATATAGAAAAAGTAGCAAAACATTTTCTTTCTTAATACTGGTAGGCCACAACATGGACAATGAATCATTAAACAGTTTGGTCATTGTAGAATGGTTAACTTCCTCCATTTCTTCAGATGTTAAGAAAAATCTCTTACCCGGACCGTCAGGTGTGAAGGTTCCTACAACATTAGTGACTGACCTATTAGCAGTATCTTTAGTTTTATCCATAAATACAAAAATATTTTCATCTGCTACCTCATCTCTGATATTATTTACGTATTTTTCACGAACAATTGGTAAATATGTTTTGCATAATTGTGTCTCAGAAGGCAATTTACTTGTTTATGAAGGCTATGGAACAAGGTTGCTGCACTTTTTTAAAGGGAATATCAGATTTTATTAGCGTATGGCACAGATCTTCAAAAAATTTGGATCTGTAGTTTGGAGTTAAATAGCATGATAGTAAATCTTTTGCATTCTGTCCTTCCAAAAGTACAACTTTTTTTTTTTTTTGGGTGTGTTTCATTGTATTGCAGTTCTGTTTAACATGGTGCTTTAAATGTCCTCTGAGCCTTATGTGATATACCTTACACGTGATGGTTTTACCATTTGTGCTGAAATATTCCCTGCCAAATTCCTCAGCATACAACTGCAACTGTGATGGTGAGTTGGATGTGTGAACCTTTGCTGCTTTCAGTAAACTGTGTCAGCTCTCTTGCTCTGCTTGTCTATATGCAGCGAATGCATAGATACGAGTCGCAAGAAAGTCTGTAGTGTAGGGGGCGTGCCCTTTCCTCAACTCACACGAGTCGCAAGAAAGTCTGTAGTGTAGGGGGCTGAGCCCATTCCTCTAATCACACGCTACCTGCCTGCTCTACACCGCATGCTATCCATACCATTCCTCTGTTTACTTACGAAAACCCCGCTGCCTGCTCAAAACAATTTGCCATAAAAAACAAGGATGATGACAAAAGTGAGGAGCTCACTTATATATTAATTTGAAACTGCATCATTGAAAATAATTATTTAAAAGTCCTTTTAATAATTTAATTAAAACAATTCAAAGGTTTGTATTTATTAAAATACTTGTGGTGCCTGTTAAATACATTATTGTAACTTACTTTTTTTTTTTTATAAAAGCATACTCACATAATTACTGTTGTAAATTTCTTATTATTCTTGGTATTGGTCCCTTTTTCAGTTTCCCTTTCCCTAATATACAGTAAGTATGTTACAAAACTTGGCCATCATACGCACAGTCCTTGTCCCAGTCATGTACTGTACACTTGGCTGGGAGTTGCACCACCCATCACCCAGTCACACAAGCATGGACATCAAATAAAATCTCAAATCATGTTAAAAATTATCAGAATAAACACAAAACATACCTTATGACAGATGTTGGAAATGCCATCCATCTGCATCAATACATCTATGGCATCTTCTGAGGAAATTTTTGTTTACACACATTAGCTCAGTTTCCAAAATAGCGTTAATTTCTGTCCTGATGTTTTGTTTTAATTCTTCTAATGTGTGGGAATTAGTTTTGTATACTTTATATGTTTTGTTTTAATTCTTCTAATGTGTGGGAATTAGTTTTGTATACTTTATATCTCAAGTTGCCCCATAAACAAAAATTGCATACCATAAGATCAGGGGGCCAAGCAGGCCATAAACCCTTACTAATGATTCTATCCTCAAAATTTTCCGCAGTAAACTGTAATGAGCTGTATGTGCGGTGGCAGAATCCTGCTGGCAATATCCAGACCAATATTCAATGTCCATCAGCTGTTTGAAACATGATACCAGTATATTATTTCTGTATCTTTCTGCATTTACAGAAACTCATAAAAAATAGGCCCTATTATTCTGCATCCATTTATTGTGCACCATAACCAGATTTTTTGATCATGCAAGTGAGTTTCATGAATGAAATTGGGTTTGTCTGTAGCATAATATTACTTGTGTTGTGATGACACATGATCATCAAATGAAACCACCCTTCGCCTCTGAACAGTATTAATTGCGAATTGATTATTCCATCATTAACATTCCTCAAAATCCAATTACAGAAATTTACCCGACTCTGGTGATCACATGGTAGCAATTCCTGGACAACAGTAACCTTGTGTGGTTTGAATTTTAAAAGTTTTGTTGCTTTCCATACTGAAGCTTTCAAAATGTCAGTTTCTTGTGCAAGGTACCTTCAGATATTTTGGAGATGACTGTTCTAACCTTTCTCTGATTTTGTCTAATTTCTGCTTCCATAAGCACATGCCTGTTTACCTTTCTTTTCCTATCACAAAATGATCCCATCTCCCTGATGTTATTTGCAAGCAAACAAACGGTCCTTCTACTTGGAACAAGCACAGCAGGAAATTTAGTTTCAAGTTGCCTTAAACTTCCCTACACGATGATGTAAGCACATACTATGCATCATACAAAATGCTCTTTGTGGTATTGTATTCTGCATTTTGAAAGCACTTCAAGCAAAAGTAAACACTTCCAAACGTTCCTAATGTTATTCACATGTGAACTGGACTAGAACAGAAGTAAGACTGACACAAGTGCGCTAACAGAACGGATGTAGGACGTGCACACAAGGAAATGCAGTGAAGGTCACTCGGGCTGTGCACAAGGCAGCCAAGTTTTGTAACAAACATACTGTACTTGCTTCCTGCCCATCTTCTTCATCTTCTTCTCCTCCTCCATGTTCACGATCATCATCATAATAAGCTCCTCTTCCTGCTGTCTATAGTCTTGGACCACAGGAATGTCGCATCATCTTCCTGGAAATGTTTATTATTTCAATCCATACAATAAACAAAGGTACTCTGTAGCTAAACTTACTTTTTATTGAAGTACTGGAAAGCCCTCTTTTGGCTGGCCAAAATATCTTTGTTTTATAACATGTTCCTTGCCAAGATACACACATACTTATAGGCTCTGCATAGTGTCCATAACCCACATCCCTAAGAAATAACCCATTCACATTACTATTGTTGCAAATATTTCTGCAGCCAGCAGAATCTATTTCATTAGTAAAACTGGGTCATTTTACATCAATACTTCTAAATAGCGGCTTTCCTGGTATTGTTTTCATGTGCATAAGATTTCAGTTTCTTGATTAAAGCATACATATAATCCAAAGCACCAATTGCTTTAGGAAATGTATCACACTGTTGCCATACTGCTTTAATTACTTGAAGTGCAGCAGCACTTGCCAGAATTTGAACGAATCAATGCTCATAGGCTTAGGCAATAATGCAGACCAACTTTCCAAAATGCTTTGGATATTGAACTTTGAGAGGCCCAGGTATCTTCAGCAATGCCACATTGAAACCCTAGGTTTATCTCCTTCTACAATAATATGCTTATCTCTGCTTTTTTACCTAAAGCTCCAGCTCTTGTTTTAGTCATTTCAGGAAGAAAATATAAAAGCCACTGGTCACTTTATTTTAATTTACAAAGTTCATTACAATTTAATTCATCAAAATCCCTCCTGGTTTAATAAAGATTCCTTCTGCACTCATAAAGTACCAAAACTGGTAAAAATCTGCCAATAATTTAATGCATGAACCTGCATCTCGTGTATTGAGAAAACACCTATTGAGGTGACTTAACAGATCAGTAGGTGTGCTCATGAAAGAGAGACATAGCCATGTTTTACATTCTAAAATTGAGACATGTCTCATTATGTAAGCAAGTGATCATGATCAAGGTACCTTCAGCTTGAGATGTCAAGTTTTATTCATACCAACCATTATTCCTGCAGAAATTTATAGAACCACCTCTGTTAAACAGCCATAATTTCAGTGTTTATTAACATGTCTCACTCATTAAGAAAAGGTAGTGCAAATTATCTTGCAGGTTTCTACAATTATGTTTCTAGTTTAGATGTTTGTACATTCCAGAAATCTTCCAGAAAATCCTATTTGTAAAGTGTTTAGCAAAATAATACTAAAAAAAAAGACAATAGAGAGTATTGAAATGAAAGAAAGCAAAACATGCAACCAAAACAGCTGTTTAGTTAGGATGACCAAATCAAGTTTTTCAAAAGCAAGAAGTTGAAGGGAAAAAGCAAAACATTTTGAAAAGAAGCCTAACAACATCTAAAGTTCCTTTTATTCACTGAGACCAATAAAAAACAATTTTGGCATGCAGTAAGAGAGGAAGATGCACTTTTAAAACATGTAATGCTTTAGTTAGGATGACCAAATCAAGTTTTTCAAAAGCAAGAAGTTGAAGGGAAAAAGCAAGACATTTTGAAAAGAAGCCTAATAACATCTAAAGTTCCTTTTATTCACTGAGACCAATAAAAAACAATTTTGGCATGCAGTAAGAGAGGAAGATGCACTTTTAAAACATGTAATGCTTAGTAGCTTTAAGATGATTATCCAAAATCATCACACCTCTTGAAGCACCTCATACATATCCTATGCATTTTATGCTGTTTCCTTAGGACCCAGGGTGAAGCATATATTTACTTTTCATAAAATTGTTGAATTTACACTTTCTTTTGAGTATTAGTTTTTAGATCATCACTGTCTACCTCCTTCAGCATCTCTAAATGTGGAACTTTGATGTAATTGAACTAGAAGGATAATTATGCTATGCCTTCATTTTATGCTAAGGCCAGAATTGCCTTATATGCATATCAGCTGAGATGACAGTGACTTTGGCATTATGTCATTGCACAGAAGTGGTGCAGGATGTGTCAAGAGTACACTACTCAGTTGTGAGTTGTCTCAGTCGTTGCTCTGTCTTCATGTTGTGAAGTTTTTCGACACTACATGTGTTGTGTGTGATTTCCCTAGGAATGCTATTAATTTATTTGTCCACAGAAAGACCTCCCCAACAAATTCATGCTTGAGCAGCATATTTTTTTATGTCTCTTGGCTGTGAGTGTTTCGCAAACCTCTGCTCATACAGCTACTAAACATTTAAAACGGAAACCCTGTTACGTGACTATTGTCCAGAAAGTTTTAAAATTATGCAAAGAAGAACGTATGGGTTTGAATAATTTCATCCGACAATGTCAAGAATATGAATGGTAATTTCATCCAACAATATCAAGAATGCCTTCATGTGGATGGACATCACTTTCAACAGCACTTATAACAAGGTTAGTACTCATTACATATATGTTACTAACACTCATGAGTAAATAATGTGTCAGTTACAGAACAGAAAACACTGCAGTGTAGTAGACTGTGTGCAGAACACTCAATTGCATGATCTGCAGCCTTGTCATAAAACGAAGGTGCTGTATTTTCATATTAACTAAATGAATATTAAGACTAATGTCATTCATTGAAACAAATTAGTTAAAGAATGTGAGCAGGAAGTGTAAGTCCATCTGAATCTTAGATTCTGTAGAGAGTGTTGTGGCAGTTAACCAGAAGCAGGAATACATAGTTTTCATATAGCAACATATATTATTGTCCTTGTTTGTTATTTTATGTATTCTGATTATTTCAACATTTGGTATACTATGTTGTTCAAAGGCAAAAATCTAAAATTTTGCTTTTTATCATAAAAACATTGGATGCCCAAAATATTAAAGCATTTGGACATATCCAGCTAAATTCAGTCATCTGGTCTCCCTATATCCAGTGTTTACCAAAGGTAAAAGCAGTTTGCACAGAAGAAGGAGAGCAAGAGCAAGAAGATAACTCATCAACATATTCATCTTTGGTAAATACTCATTTTAGACACCCCTATAAATTCTTAATTCTGATTGAAGCAACTTGTGGACATGCCTAAACTTGGGGAAAAAATGCATGCTTAGGCACTGAGTTTTGGAAACGGGCACATCTGTTACTGCAGTACCCTCAGATCTACTACAATATGTAGGTCTGAATGTTCAAGAGTCCATTAGCATTCTTTTACATCTCCATATCACTGCAACACATAAATAGTGTAATATTTCGCTTAATGCCAAGTCTTTGTTTTTGTTTTTTTTTTTTTTTTACTTATTTTTAGTTATTATTATCATCATCATCATCATCATCATTATTATTATTATTATTATTATTATTATTATTATTATTATTATTATTATTTCATTTGTATAACCCCCTTTAACTGTTATAGTCATATTGAGGGTTTTGACTTGCGAAACAACTCCTCTGATCCAGTAGCTTATTGTCATTAGGTTTATCATTTTATATCATTAAACACATGCACATTCAGTCTCACACATGCATACTTCCAGACTCTTTAGGGGTTAGGGAATAATTATGGTTAAAGAAAAATTCCCAGCCCCAGCCAGGAATCAAATCTGGGACCTCTGGGTGAGAAGTCAGCTTGCTGATCACTCTACCATGGAGGCAGTCCTTCCTTTCTTCTACACTGAGTGAACATTTATTTCTGTCAAAAAAACTAATTGATGCCTTTCATTTTGTCCATTCATTCATTTATTTATCATCCGTTGAAACATACATATATTATCGGATATGTCAGAAATATATAGGTACATTATTTACAAGTTACATCAAGTGTGATGTTCAGTGTAACAATAATTACAAATTTAAAAATTCATGTACACTGCAAAAGCTGTGGCCTTTTAAGAAGTTTAACAATATTGTTTTAAATTTTTGTATATTTTGTATGTATTCAGATAGCTTGTTATATAGTTATAGGCCAGCATATGTGAAACTATTTTCATAATGTTTGGTCCTGTGTATTTACAGATAGATTATTCTTAGTTCTAGTGTTATGTGTATGAACTTCAGAATTAGTTTTGAAAAGTTATATGAGCTTTCATATACACAAGGTTTTCATGTATGTAGATACTTGGTAAAGGTAGAATATCATGTATGTAGATACTTGGTAAAGGTAGAATATCATGTATGTAGATACTTGGTAAAGGTAGAATATTCAACTGTTTAAAGTATGGTTTACAACTAGTTGTAGTAGTGGGATCTGCCATGATTTTAATTGTTTTCTTTTGTATTTTGAACACCTTTACACTGTCTTTGGAGTTTCCCTAGAAAATAACCCATATGTTAGCAAGCTATGGATATATGCAAAGTAAACTGCCCTAAGTACATTTAAACCAGACATGGATTTGACTACCCTATTAGAAAGCATGTTTTACTGAGCTTTTTGATTAATGTATCTATGTGTGCTTCCCATCTCATATTTTCATCTTATATTAAACCTAAGAATATGTTTCTTTTGATGTTGTTTAATTGGCAATGTCCCAGAGTTAAGTTTGATAGTTACTTAGCTTGTTATGAAAGTTTAGAGCTGCTGTTTTCTCTTTACTTAGTAAGGGTCATCGAGAAGTCGCTCCGATCTCCTGTGTAACCAAAATTCCCCTAGAGTAGGGAATTCTGGTGGCGGCACTGGCTCGCGCGAGCATTTGGTGAAAACGTTTCGCTGGTTAAGAAAACTGCTAGGTTCACTATATTCATGCATGAAAGGTAATGTAGAAAAATAATATGTAACTAGCCTGTTTAAAGAAGATGTTGAAAATGTTTACCATTTTCTTGAAGACACAAATTCACTCATTTTAATTTATTTTCAAACACTGTAATTAATGTCTCCTTTGTTACAGATGGTCGTTTTCAGCTCATCAATTGTTTTTGGATTGTTATAGACCGAAGCTTTAGTGGCTCCCCAAAGTAAATAATCCAGAGGGGTAAGATCAGGAGATCACGGAGGCCACAGACATTTAGAAATTACTCTTTCCCCAAAAAATTTCATTAACAGTCCCATGAATTTATGTGATGTATGAGCAGTGGCATTGTCTTGTTGAAAAAATGCACTGTTCACTTCATCCTCATTTAGCTGTGAAATAAATGGAAAAAGAATATCCAAGCAATAAACATCTGAATTAATTGAGTTATGGAAAAAAAAAATTGGCCCAATAATTTGAGAGCAAGAGATCGCACACCATACACCAATTTTCTCTGAATGCAAAGAGACTTCCTGAATTGCACTAGGATTTTCAGTAGACCATACTCACGTATTTTGTGAATTTACGCATCCTGATAAGTGGAGCCAAGCTTCATCAGTAAAAAATGTCCTTTCTAACATGTCAATTCCATGGTGCAAAATAAACCTCTGACACCATTCACAATACTGAACTTTTTTCCCATAATCTGTGGGTTTTAATTTTTGGATGGCTGATACCTTATATGGATTCAAACCTAGTTCTTTTTTGGCTGCTTTGTATACGGAACCGTAAGAAATATATTGTTGGGCCAATTCGTTAATTGATTTCAGTGGACTTCTAAGCATTCTATTCAATATATCCAATAGTTTTTCTTCTGTTAGCACACTGGGTCTTCCACTTCTAACAGCATCATGCACGGAACCTGCTCCCGAAATTTATTAATTAAATCACGTACAGTATCTCAGTGTAGTAGTTTTGAGTTAGGGAGCCTGACAACGAAATTTTGTTTCACTTTCTCAGTATAATTTCCATGTTCAGTAAAAACGTTTTCTACTAGAAACACACGTTCCTGTGTAGAATACATTGATTTCGCTTCAGGCGCACGTCAGAACTCACAGCATAGTAGACCATACTAACCAGTACAATAAATAACTCATGCACTCGCAGCCACTGATAATGCCAATAATCATAACATCCCGTCGGAATCGAATGTGATAAACCTAGGGATGCCAACCTTTTATTGAACAGTGGCCAGCAGCAAGGTGCGGAGGAAGTTCTTGATGACCCCTTATTAGCTTGTTTGTATTGAACAAGCTCAAACTGTTATTTATATGGAGATTTGCTTTGCTCTTGTTCTCGCAAAAAGTGTTACACTTATGCCTTCCATATTATCTACATTATCTGTTTAGTCATTTATATATAATATAAATAAAAGAGGTCCGAGCACAGATCCTTGAGGTGCTCCATGCTTTGTTATGCTACATGACAGAAAACTGAGTTTTGACTTCACCAGTTTCTGTATCAAAATATTCCTATTATCCAGATAATACTTGTAATAGTGCAAGGGCTTCGTAAGGCCCAAGAAAATCCCTATTCCTAACTGTTTATTATCCAGTGAATCATATATTTTTTTCGGTAAAACTTATTAAAGCTGAGTTTGTAGATTTATTTTTCATAAAACCATTTTGAACATATCATTTTAAACTTATCCAGGAAGCGTACTAATCTTCTATGCATTATTTGCTCAAATATCTTAGCAAAAGTTGAGATTATTGATATTGGTCTCTAATTCTCTACCTTTCCTTTTTTACCCTTTTTATAAATAGGTTTTACTTTTGCCTCTTTTAACCTCTCAGGAAACAGCCTGCTTGAAAATGAAAGATTTATTAAATATGTGAGTGGTTCAATTAGAAAAGAGGAGCATTTTTATTACACAGTTTGAATATCCATTTATTCCTGCTAACTTTCTGTTCTTCAATCTTTTATAACATATTTTATTTCATCTACTGCCACCAGCATTAAAAACATAGAATGTTCATTCTGCTTTAAGTTTAATCTTTCTTTACTTCCCGATGGATGTTTTTAACAGTTTTTCTGTAACAGTCATATAGAACTTATTAAATAATTCCAAAATATCTTTTGGATCATTCACACATTGACTATTACTTTCCGAGCAATAGTTGCTTTTTGGTCTGATTTAATGTCATTCCCTAATTATTTGTCACATGGTCTTAGATCTATATACTACCTGTTTAATTATTTTAGCATGATGTAACCTTTTGGCTTCCTTTAAACTTTATTATGTGTATATATATATATATATATATATATATATATATATATATATATATATATTTCAAGTAATAAGCCTTAAATTCTATTGTACCGTTTTCCTTCATAATTATTCTCAAGAATCTTAATCTATCGCCCGATTTATGAAATTCCAGCTGTGATCCATTTATTATTCAGCTTATTTATTGAAACTCTAACAAGTGGTATTGCTGTTTTAAAGTAAAAATAAAATGTATCCAAAAAGGTATTTATGTCTTCGTTAGGGAATCTTAATATATATACATACATATACATACACTTTCCCATTTTTCCTTACTTAATAAAAGCTTTAAATAATTTAAATTATCATCACTTGCAAGTCTAACCTTTTTATATATTCTGTTTACATTTAGTTTTTGAGCATGACATTCAACTAGAATTACCAGTTTAAGCACCTGTGCATAATGATCTGACAAAGCTGTGTCGAACACCAGTTTTTTATCCAGAATCACTTCATGAATTGCTGAAAAGACTAAATCTGTGATTTGAGTTGGTTCTCTTACTACATTTTGTATGCCATACATATTTAAAAGGTTTTGAAGCTGTTTTTTTATACGGATTTTCAGTTAAATAGACAGCATTCATGTCCCCCATATTATTATATCCTTTTTTAACCTTTTAAAGAAGTCCAAGATAATTTCCAAACAAATATGAATATGCTTGAAGGGTTTCTGTAAACACAAATAATAACTATTTTACTCTCTATTAGTCTGCATATGGTGGCTTCAAAACGTTCCTCCTGATTAAATGTACAAATTTGACAATTTCCTTAAAATTAAGTGATGATTTTACATATATACCTGATACACCATTTTTCATATTTGATCTACAAAATTTAATAGCTCTTACATAGTTTGGTATATTGGAGTACTCACTCTAATTCATTTTCTTCCAACCAATGTTCAGTTAAATAAATGGCACCTAAGTTTTTAAGGTGGATGTTATTAGCACCTTAACATTACATTTTTTGTTTCTGATACTTTGAATTTTCTGGTGGAAAATTGAAAGGTTAAAATTTACTCACAT
Source organism: Hymenopus coronatus (assembly GCA_030762935.1). Classification (NCBI taxonomy): domain Eukaryota; kingdom Metazoa; phylum Arthropoda; class Insecta; order Mantodea; family Hymenopodidae; genus Hymenopus; species Hymenopus coronatus. The sequence goes on from CM060900.1 coordinate 260,402,525, forward strand.
TACTATTTTTGCCGATATCCTTTACAATACCATTTGATTTCTTTGGAGGATTATTGTGCATATCTAATTTCCACCTTATGCGCAAGCTACTAGTTTAACTGATTTTTGCTAACTAAACCTAGTACATCTTTAATAACCTCACTCAATGTATGTGTATCCTTCCTATTTACAGTCACTCAAAAATGATTGGTCCTTTCAGCTGTATCACATTAATTCATCTTTTATTAGCAAACTAAGATCAATTAACTGCCACTGTCTCCAGTTTATAAAATGTTATTGTACACCTATCAACGATAAAGCTAATAATTGGCAAATATTGTCTTTAGTTTATAATAATGATAGAAAATGCCATAGCCCACCTCACTTGGAGGTCAAACAAAAGTAACCAGCAGCAACGAATCTACACCATTAGATGAATCTCCCTCCCTCAGGTGGTGTACATGTGCTGTGGTCAGTATGTTTTGTGCCTTGAAACTAAGTACATCCGAATTAAAACTATGGGATGCAAAAGTAAGGAAACTACAGAGGAGGAAAGATGGATTGCAAATATGATGCCTCCAAAATGGCAAAATATTCAAAGAAATAACTGAAGTATTAAATAGGTCTATTACTACTGTTAAAGGTATCATATACAGGTATAATCAAACCAAAACATAAAAAAAATGACAAAAAGGTCGCCCTTCAGTCATGACTTTGGCTGAAAAACAACATATAGTGAGAAAAGTGAAAATAGATCCCAAATTGAGCGCTACAATGATTGCTGCAGAAGTGGAAAAGGAAATGGAAATGGAAAAACATGCTAAATCTATAGACAATAAGAAATATTCTTCATGAGACTGAATACAACAACCGAATAGCCTGCAGAAAAGCATACATAAGCATGATTAATAGAAGGAAGAGACTGACATATGTGAAAAATCACATAAATGATGATTATGACTTCTGGAAAAAAAAAGTAAGTTTTACTGATTACAGTAAATTTAATATATGTGTATCCAAAGGAAGAGTAAGGTTATGGCGTCAGAAAAATTGTGAGTTGGAAATGAAAAATCTCAAAGCCACTGTTAAACATGGTGGAGGATCTATGCTTGTATGGGAGTGTATGAGTGGAAATGGTGTAGGTGATCTGTGCTTTATTGATGGAAACATGAACCACAGACTTTATATCAACATATTAAAGCCACTTCTTGCACAGAGTGTGAATAATATGGGACTTACAGATAGCTACATCTTCATGCAAGACAATGAACCCAAACACGCAGTCCTGAATACAAGGCTCTGGTTGTTATGCAACACATCAAGAGGGATGGAAACACCTTTTCAATCACCAGACATCAATCCAATTGAGCATGTGTGGTGAATTCTTGAAGAAAATATACGAAAACACTCAATACCAAGCAAGAATGACCTGAAGGAGCAATTATGGAGGAGTGGAAAAAAAGTTGCATGAGAAACTACAGAATATCTTGTGAGATGAACACCTAGAAGATTGTGTGAGATAATAAAGAGGAAAGGATGGCCCACCAAGTATTACACTATATATCCATAAGTCAAAGCAATATGGAGACAAATATATTTTTGGCATGAAAAGAGATCATTGTGATTTGTTTATTTTTGTTATTTTTTGCTAAAACAGAAAAGAATGTTTGATTAACATATAATGTATTGTTAGAACATAACAAATAAACCAGTGTTCAAGTTAAGCTTTATTGTTTAATTTTCTAAACTTTATGTGCTTTTAAACTTTAAAAGGCTAGTTAAACGAATACTTTTTGAGTAACTGTAGGTGTAAACCGCCTTGCCTAAGCATGAGTAGTCCAATTTCCACCCAAATCTACATAGACAGCTTTTAGAGCATGGCATGCCAATCTAATGTTTTCATTGACACACTTTACATACCTATCACCCAGATCACGTCTTCTCATTATACTGTTTACTATTACTGTTGCATTTGAAAACTTCTTCTTGGCTACATGAATGATCTTGGATCTCTTCAGCATTGCACGAGTTTTGGAGGTTATTTGTACCCACATGCAGCACTACCACTTCAGTACTTTCCCACTTATCTATTATTCCTGGATCGTTTAGCTTTTTACACATTTGTTGCACATTTATTCTGCTTAACAATTTTACTTTAGCACTGTCCACATTTACGTGTTTAATAACAGAGTCACCTAGCACCAACACTTTGCAGTCTCCACCTTTTGTCTTGTTTTCCTCATTTTGTTTCAGGACTTTGCATTCAGGGTTGATCCATTTGAATTGCCCTTCCTTCTTCTTTTCCTGCTGATTAGAATCAGGGAGCTAATTCTGTAGGTTCATCCAATGATAGAATGGCAAATCTGTTGTTTGTTGAAATACTTTCTTTTGCATTCATGTTTGTGCTCATCTTCATTAATTTTGCGTACTTTGCTTTTTCGATTAGGAAATGGATTTCCATTTTGAGCTTGTTATTCTCATTTTTTAAGGTTTGTGTTTCCTCTTGGGCCCGTTTTAAGTCTATTGAGTATATCCACGGCAATTTGAAGTGACACTATAACCTCCACCTCACTTGTTGTTTCACTCCAGGTCGATGACAATTTAACCTGTTGATTTAGTTTCTTTAAATCCATTTCAGAATTTTTCCCCGAGATGCCTTCATTTCTGCCATTTTCTTCATCACTGAAATACTTGTTGCTGTTGTCTCTTTTCATATTTTTTCCATTTTCACCAGTCATTTCACTTATTTTCCCAGACTTGCTTCCCATACTGTAACCACAGTAACTTTCAAAGGGATGAGGTTTGTCCTTGAGCACTACCAACCAGAGTGCTGCTGTGTTGACATATTGCATTCGCACTTAACTGGGAAGTAACATGCTAAGCGATTCCGCCTCTCAAAAATACTACTTGCAATAAGACAAAATATTCAGATTTTGCCAAAAATGACCCATGAGGAAGATAGGGAGTAATGTTCATAACAGAACTGTGAAAACCACAAATTTTTAGCTCATATAGTTTCCATAATACACATGAATAAACATTATGTCACCAGGCAGATTTGCATGATCAGTGTGCAAGTGAGAGGGAAATATGAAAGAGTCGGGGTAGCGACCTGGCAAAGCAGAGCACAATAACGCATCCCATTCGCTGCATAGTAGAAATCTTCCCACTTGAAAAACATTATAGATGCTGCTGCCATCTAATATACAAGTAATCTTTTCTCAGAAAATAAATCAAATTACAATTAGAGTGAGAGATAAGCTTAATATTTGTATGATGTGTTCTAGTAAAAATATGTATGGGAGTAGAATTCGAGCACATCACAGTTTCTAACTTCTGTACACAAATTATATAAAATGGTAAGTTGGTAAACACCTATTTTATGCAATTCATGTGTAAAATGTACCAGAATTAAAATGGAACTCTATGGGAACCACACTTATAGTGACTTTTTCATGGTAACTGGTGTAAGCATGTGATAAGTGGCTGGAGAATTGCTTTTCTACTAATAGTGATATGAGATAAGGTCATAGACCAGCCCAGATAGGGAGACTGCCTATACTCTCTAAAATTATAGAAAAAGAGATGACAACCAGAACAACAACAATAATAATAGCAACAATCATTATTATTATTATTATTATTATTATTATTATTATTATTATTTACCATTTGTTAATTGCAATATGTACAACAGGCTCCATCAGAAAAAGAAAGATGCCTTAAATTCTATCAGTACACAGTACATAATGCAATAAAACTTGCATAAACAGTACCTCTTACATACCAGAAACTTGGACAAATAGAAAATATATTTCACAACAGAACTGTTTCCTATGTTAAATAATATTATAAACAGCAAAATTACCTAACTCGGAAATCAATTAGTTTTCTGGAACCATTTATGAAAATAACCTGACTAAAATGGATTAGTGCATGTCTAATATGTATGTTAATAATTATCATAGCAAATAGTTTAATATGATAAGCAAACTGGCAAAAATCCTCTGCAGCTTAGTATATAAGGGATTGTTGAGCATGACTGTTCTTGTATCTAGGTTCTAAGAACCTTGGCACAAATATGCAATGTACATGTGTAGTTGCCTGGCCTATTTTTGTGTTTGCTTCCTTTTGTGAGATGACATTTCCGATCATAAGACTCAATGAAGGCCTGTCGTTAATGCAGCTAAACATTTAACTCTAAATCTTTCCTCACACACTGGGTACACTGCATATTTTAAAACTTGATGTTGTATATTCATTCTCAGTTTCATTCTGGCAAGTGATTATGTATGTGTAGAAGAACACTGTGAACTTCAGTGATTTTTATGGTGCATATTGTGTGTAATTCAGCAACAATGACTTCTAAACAGTGGCAGCTCATGGCCAGATATACCGGCGGGATATAATTGTAAGATTGACTAAAATTAAATTGAGTTATTTATGGATGCTCTGTAACTGCTACGGTTCTAAGCATCCCATTCTATTTTGGGCATGAAAGACCACTTAATATTGCTCAGAGACCTCTTTATCATGCTTGAGGTGTTTTTGCTTGCTGTAAATCCACGATACGTAGAATGGCTTTACTTGCCTTCTGAAGGAATTGATTTTACACCTGAATAAAGCAGCTAGGTTTGAACCCACAACCATGGGAACCAGACGCTAGCATGTTACCCCTAGGCCACAGATGACAACAAATAAATTTAGTGTATCATTAATCTATTTCATCTGTGGTCTTACAGTAGTTAAAAAACACACTGCTTATACACAATGAGCGATAGTGTGCAGGTGTACCTTGTCTTCTGCTTGGTACCAAGTACCAAAATTGTAAATTTTGTCACATAAGCTTCTTTTTGTATATTTCATTTTGGAGATTTATATAGATCAACTTTGCTTTCAAATAAGAAGATATTGAAACTTAAGATTTGTTTCTTATTATTTAAACCTACACATGAAGAGATTTTGGCTAAATATTTTTGTAAGGGATTTGACTCAAGCTTTAATTTTTGCTTGTTGTCAGTTCCTATTTTCTCTTTGCAGATGTGCAGCAAGTGACCACAGAGACTCATGTGCACTAAGAGAAGCTTCCCCTCTCAGCCTCTCATGCGCACACCCATAAATTAACTATATCTTAAAGTACTGAGTTCTTCTATATGTGCAGACAGAATGATCACAAAATCATTTATGTCCGAGAGAAATGCAACCGGTTACTTCTTCTGAGAGCCATATACATTACAACTGTGCAGTGCTCAAAGAATTCACAGTAGATTTAAATTTATACAAAACGTATTATAGATTATAGCATTTTGCCTGATAGTATAATAGAGAAATTAGTGTCTGAATTTTTTGTACAGAGGGCATGTGCCCCTGTAGGCTGCCCACCACTGCTTCTAAACATAATACACTTACACTGGAGGAGAACATTAAAGTCATTGAAGAACATGAACAAAATAACCATCCAGCTTAAAAATTAACTACGTTACTGATAGTGTGTATGACATTTTGAAAAATAAAATAAAAATTAAAGATGGATATAGGAAACAAAGGGCAGGTGAAATGTATCACAAACCTATGGAACATATTATATAAATTGTGCTGTGTTTGGTGCTTTTTTAGTATACATGCTAAAACAATTCTTATTTCTGAACCATGGTATAGACTGACTTTTTAGAGACAACAAAAAAATTAGGCAAATAATTTCAAAGCTTGGAATTGAAAAAAAATCTCTCGAGTCACTCCAGTGATATTCAAGAGTTTCAAAGATTGCAATTAGTACTGCTTTTAATGCTGTTTATGGTGAAGCAAATGATGTGATATGCAAACAGTGGTATACTTGAAAGGGATAAGTGCAAACAGTGGTATACTTGAAAGGGATAAGTGAAAATCTAGTTGCAAGATATCAACCTAGAAATGTGTATAATGGTAATGAAACAGATAATTTTTTTTTTAACGTTGACTCCAAAGACATTAATTGTGCATGGTAATAAATGCACAGGTAAGGCTGTATATAGAAAGGGTTACATTATTTATCTGTGCTAACATGGCTGGTGAAATTGAAAAAAACCTGTGATATTTGGAAAATCAGTATATCCCAGACCCTTCCAGCATCTGGATCATAAATCCCTCCCATTCACTTGGACTGAATGACCATTGCTATAATGTAATACTGGAAGATTGGCTTCGATCTTTTAATGCAACAATGAAAAGGCAAGGTCGTAAGGTCTCTTTGTCTTGAACAATGTAACTTGTCATTTTGAGATTGATTTCTCTAATGTGAAACTAGCCCATTCTCAACCTTCCTCCCAATGCAAATTCAGTTGCACAACCAATGGATCAGGGTGTTATTTATATGCTTAAATCCTTCTACAGGAAGTTTTTACTGTAGCCACTTGTTGCTAAAATCAACACCAGCACCATTGTTTCTGAGCTTGCTAAATGTGTAAACACCCTTGGTGCTGCCAACTGGATCCATCAGGTCAAGAAAAAAATTCTCCCAAAACAGTGCAGAAGTATTTCTGTAAAGCTGGTTTTTATGCAGATACACAAGATGTGGAGGATTTACAGGAAAATTCAGATCCTTGTAAACAAGGGAATCTTGTAGTTGAAGCTGATAATAATCGAAGTGCAGCTGATATTGTAATTGAAAACAGCAGTTATGAAGCCCAGGAAAGAGTAGCAATGATGATATTGACAAAGGCAAAGAAAGGGTGCTAAAATACACACTTTTGGAAAAGTATTATTTGTTGTGAGTGGCCTTCAGGAATTTGCAGCATCCAAATCCTGCAGATGATGCAGGATTCAAAGGAGTTCTTATATCATTCTCTTATAAAGAAGACAATACAGTGTACTTTGACAGTTACGGGGGACATAGAAACTTAAAAAGATACTGCAATAATATATAAGTTGAATTTACAGAAGAACATATATTTGAATCTATATTTATTAACAGAATTTTATTTTAAATTATTCCCTCATTGTAATCCTATGTGATCATATTTGTAAATTGTTAAAATACCACCCTTGGTAAAGCAGAAATTTGAAAAAAGAAAAAAATACCAAACTGAACATATTCCATTTTAGGCAGTTTTTATGTACATTAAAACTAATGAAACTTCTTTATATATCACATTTAATTTCTATATCAAATTCCTATATATAGTATAAAGGATATTTTATGAACCATTTCTGTAGCCTATCTGTAAAAAATTTGAACTTTTGCTGTAATTATTCTTAGGAGAAAAGAATTAAATACTTCTATGCCTGAAGTCCAGATTGGCTAAACTGAAATTTTACGGCAAAGTCACAAGATCATTGCAAGGGGAGTGGAGACAGCTAAACACACTTTTTTGCCTTACTAACCTATTATTTATTCAGGAACATGTTCTTGGATAAAAAATGGGTTAGTGAAGCAAAAGAGTGTGTTTAGCTGTCTCCACTTGCAGTTCTATGTCTGTTGCTTTGTAACTCCTAGAGGTCTTCTGCAGTCTGTGGCATGGCATATTAACTCTAATCCTATTACCTTTATTATGTGTATTTATATGCTTTACATCATACATATGAAAATTCTCTTTTATATTTTCTTATACACCATAAAAAAATGTATATACAGGATGTAAATGAATACAGCATGAATTTTACTGGCATTAGTTGGTTCCTAGTTGATCAATTTGAGATAAATCAAGGGTCTAAGAGGTCAAGTTACCAAGTTATTTGTATTCAAAGTAAATAAAGATTGGGATCAATAAATCATAATCAGAAATAAATATGTGAATAGTCTGCATTTGAAATAAAACTGAAGCTTATTATGCACTTAGTAAGGCCTGTTTTATCTCTCTAAAGAAGCATTTCTAAATTCTAACTTTACCAAAATAACGTAAACTGCAGACATAATATGCCACTGCAATGGGTAACAGGTTGTGGCAAATGACTAAAGAAACTTGGGGAAATTCTGATAGTTGTACTTTGGTTGCATGATTAGGCAGAATGACTTTGAACCTGAATAAACCTGAGGAATCAAGTTCAAACTTGGATATGGGCAAACATTTTTGTTGTTGTTTCTTTTCCATCTGGTTAGCAATGCTTATGCCTTAAAATCGCAAACTACCACAGTCATTTACAATGCATGGGGTATTACGTACTGTTGCATCCTCTCACATCTGATGGCTAAGGCTGGAGGTTTATGTATTGACATTGCCCTAAAGTTATCGGTTGGTTTTAAGCAATAGCACAAAGTACTATGACTCCCCAAAAGAGGCACTGAGTACCTATATGGTAGCATGACGAATGCCTATTGCTGCCATTAAATGACTTTGATACCCCTGGCAGACATTATCACCACCATAAGGTAATTGTTAGTTACTTAAGTGTTCAGTAATCAAGTCTACCACATTTCATTTCCTGTATGCCTTCTACACGCAGTAACAATATGTAGAAACAGTTAAATAGGTGCTCAGTGAACATGGAGGAAAACTACACTTTGTTGAACTTGCTGATATGCACTTTGTGTATGGCAAAGCAGGATGTCATTCTACAATAGCTGCATGGATTTACAGCAAAAGGTACCCCAATAGATGGCAGCCCCATCGAACTACTTTGAATATGTAGATCAGCCTTTGTGAGAACATGGTTCTGTGGTGCTGAATAAAGCAGATTACAGTGCAAGACATACCCACAGACTGGAAGAGGGACTGTAAACAGCACCCATGATTGCATGTGCAATGGGCACCAACCACACAAATACATGGCCTTGCATGAGCAACTCTAACCCTTCCATTTGCAAAAGGTAAAGCCTTAACTCCAGAGGATTGTAATTTACACCTGCAGTTTTATGAATGGGCTTAAAGGCACCACCAGAGTTGTTTCATTGGTATTGATAACCGATGAGGCCATGTTTACCAGTGATGAACTGATTCATAATTACAAGAATACTCACATACAGGCATATGAGCCACCAATAGCAGTTTATGGTGAACATATGGGCTTGCAATAATTCTGACCATGTCTTTGGGCCACACCTTCTTCCTCCTCGACTGTGTGGTGACAGTTATAAAACATTTCTGAAGATGTATTACCAGCTGTGTTGTTCTTCCAAGTGCCACTTGATGTTTGGGCTCAACTGAATTTCCAACATGATGGAGCTGCTGCACATTATGGATAAATGTATGGCAGCATCTAAATCAAGTCTTCCCAAATTTCTGGATTGGAAGAGGCAGTCCTACCATGCCCTGATCACCTTGTTCATGGGATCCCGAACCCCATGATTTTTTAACTGCAGTCATCTTCAGACTCTGGTGTATTCATCATTGATTAATTCTGAAGAGACATTGGTTTCCCACATTATTGCAGTGATGAGATTCGCAATGCACCAGGAATGCTCAACAGGGTTCAGGAATCATTTCTGTGTCAATGTTGCCTATGCATCGATGTTAGAGGTCACCATTTTGAACAATTTCTTTGACACCTGTGCATACTCCTAATTTGTTTGCTTATTTTTGTAATAACTCAGTAGCATTTAGCTCTTTCAAGTACTTATCAAGTATTTACATTTTGTAAGTTGTTAGTTGAGCTGAGACCAATCTATTTAAGTACATAATATGTTTCCCATGTGTATCTCTATTTATGTCATGAAAATGTATATGATAGTTAAAAAAATTTGAAATAAACGACATTGGTTAAATGAAAAATTACAGGATAACATAATTTTTCCTGTAAATCACATTCAACTAAGAGAAGAAAGAAAGAATGAATGAAAAATCTGTAGTCATTGGAATTTGAACCTGTAATTTTAATGCACATGCACTTTTGCATTCTGACACCATAGCTATTATGTTAAACACCCAGTTTCCAAATGTTCCACTTGTTTTCTAAAAATGCCTTAGTGGTCATGATCAGTGGCATGCACACAACCTTGCAATTTTAAGGCAAAACTCTGTAATTTGTATTCATAGACCATAGGTTTCCTATCCCAAATTGATTGTCTATAAACTGTTTATTACCAGTATTGTTGTTCATTTACACCCTGCATATATATATATATATTAATGGTGGCATCATGGGTGAGTGGTTAGACTGCTCGCTTCCCATCTAGGTAGCCCAGGTTCGATTCCAAGCGCCCACATGTGGGATTCATGGTGGATGAAGCGGCATCTGGGCAGGTTTTCTCTGGGTTCTCTGGTGTCCCCCACCACTCATTCCACCAATTGCTCCATCATCACCTTTCCAATCATCAATTTCACTTACATTTCAACAACTCGAAAGCTTTTGACTGCGTATGTCATGATATATTACAACAACAAAAAATGGAATTCTGTGGTATAAAGAACATAGCATTAAGGCAGTTCATAAATTATCTCAAAGATAGAAGACAGAAGATAACTATAAATAATGAAATTGGTACGGTCCAATCTAATTGGAATCAAATAAAAACAGGAGTCCCACAAGGTAATGTCTTGGGACTTCTACTGTATATAATATACACTAATGACCTTCCTAACTGCATAAAAGGAAATACAATTACGTATGCTGATGACACGTCCATCTTGCTAAATGGGTGTAACCTCAAGGAGTTACAGAATAATGCAGAAGAGACAATTACGCGGCTAAAGAATTGATTTTCAAGAAATGGCTTAAAGCTAAATACCTCTAAAACCTCCATTATGCAGCTCAGCACTCAAGAAAAAAATTGTGAGAACCTCAGGACTAATTCAGTCAATCATAAACAAAGTGCTAAAATCCTCGGTGTCTTTTTAAACAAACAATTGAAATTGGACGATCATATCCATTATTTATCCAAAAAACTATCTAGTGCATGCTTTAATATGAGCTGCATAGCTAAAATAACAAACCTCAAAACAAGAAAAGTAGTTACTTTAGTTACTTTCACTCGATAATGACATACAGAATAATATTATGGGGAATCTCGACAGGATGGAAATCAATCTTTAAAAGTCAAAAGAAAATAATCCGTATAATGACACAAACAGGAACAAAAGAATCTTGCAGAAATCTGTTCAAAAAATTGAAAATTCTAACACTACCATCCCAATTCCTATATGAAATAAATAAATACATACACGCAAACTTTGATGCCATGTATAACTCGCAAACACAGCATAACCATGGAACAAGATCTAAAAATAAATTAAAAATACCCATGCATAGGTTAGCACTATACGAAAAAAGTCCACTGTATGCCGGAATAAAAGCTTATAACAAACTACCCACTAAAATCAGGGAAATAAAAAACAGGAATTGTTTCAAAAAACCATTGAAAAACCTATTAATTGACAAAGTATACTACTCAGTCACTGAATATGTGAATGACAAATCTTTTTAACTTTTTTTTGTTCTGTAAGTTACATATTACACTATTGTTCCTAGGTTAGTACCATAACAGTTAAACACTGTTTGTATATATATATATATATATATATATATATATATATATATATATATATACTGTACATTGTCAATTTATATTTGTTGTAACTTAACTGTTAATTGTTCTTCATACTTGACGAGTCACCTGTTTATGGAGTCTTTACCCATTTATTGTAAGCATATATGACAATAAAGCATCTTATCTTATCCTCCATTTCCTCATGTTCATGCCTGGCTATGGGCCGACCCCTCGTAACAGGTACTCCATTCTGTGGTTTTGTGCCAAAGGTTCCCTGACAGGCTTCTGACCCTTAGGCATTGGCTTGTAAGTCCTAGGGGGGTGTCAGTCCTACAATTAAGGGGAGGGTAAGCCAATTACAAAATGAAATGAATATATATTAATCACTATAGGAATTTCTAAAACTACAAACTGAGGAGCATCAAAATTCTTGTTACCTTTTTAATGATAATACCTGTGCTATCCTTGGAACCCTGGCCCCTAATACTTTCCCAAACCTAATTATGCTTTGAAAGAATGCAAGGTAAGTTATGTGAGTAAAATCTTTAGTACTGCTTTCTTTTAGGCTTAGCTAACAGGAATACAAATTCAGTGTGTGGATATACAGATAGAAGTTTATCAATTACAACTAGAGGAGGAGGTGGTGGCAGTGGCGGCAGCGGCAGGGGCAGGGGTGGTGGCGGTGGTGGTGGCATTGGTTTCATGCTATCACAGGCAAAATTTATATTTTTTAAATTGAAAATTATGTTTTGAGATTTGCTGGCATTCATGAAGATACTATAACATCTTTGCTTGCACCATGACTTTATTTATGGTCTGTGGCAGAAATTTTATTCTCATTTTTGCATTTTATCCATATACGTTTAGATTTTATTTGCGTACTTTATTTACATTAACAAATAATGTGTTACATCCATAGAAAACTTGTTGAAGGAATAGCATTTTTAAATGCTGTTATTATTGTTTTCATTGTCGCCGTTGTCATTATTATTACTATCATCGTCATCATCACAACCAGCACCACAGCCATTATTATTGTTGTTATCATAATCATTATCATTATTATCATCATTATCAGTATCAACACCTACAGCAGGGCTGAAGCACAATACACTGTGGAACTTCAGTTTCATATCTACAATATGCTGCTTTTCTCCAACTGATAAAATAGTTGTTTATAGTCATCGACTGATAATAGTTGTATCCTGTTGGACACAATAGCTTTACTTATGCCATAAAGATTACTCCAAAGCAAGCTAACTCTCACAAAATCCTGATACTTATCTCTATAAATCCATCAAATAACCAGTATTTTTTATTTTCCTCTATGTGATCTAAATTAGTTCTAAACAGTGCACTGTATTGGTATAACAGCAGTTTCCACTGTCTTGAGTAAGAACCAACCACATGACATGGATATCATGTTTGTCTTTTGATGACAGTGTACTTTTTGTAGGTACACATCATACTACCATATTCTCAGCCCCTCTTTTGGAGAATCATAATATTTTATGCTATTGCTTGACTCAAAGATAAGTGGGTTTGTTCCACCTGGTTAACTATTAGGTTTAAATTGTCCTTATTGACCTCACAAACAAATATTGCCAATCAAAAACTTCAAGCCAGTGCTGATTGTTATGAACTTACTGTGAGAAAATACAACAGTAAGTCCTAATTTGTGCATTCTGTATGATGATGGTACTTTGCCTGTTCAAGAATTAATCATAACATTGTTCCCACAACTGGAAAAGAAAGAAAAAAATGAATGTGACCATTCTAGATTTGAGCTGATTTTGCATTCTTCTACTCATTTACTGCCATTCCTACCTGTTATTCATTGTAGTGACATGTAGCCATATGTTATTTTCATACTTTCAGTGATTTTGTCAGCAGCAACATCTTGAAGTGTTTATTCAAAGAGTTAAAAGAAGGTTTAATTAAGTCCTTAATGATCTGTACTTTGTTTCTAATACAGATTGTTTGTATCCCTATTGTGGTATTGTGGTGTTGAATTCCGTTATTGATCCCAGTCTCTAATTACTTTGAATATACTTAAATTGGTAACTTTCCTTTTTTGGATAAATGGATTCTTGTCTCGAATTGATTAATCATGGACCATATACTCCCAATAAAATGTGGGTGATATTATTTGATTTACAGTCTGCATATATGCAGGTTGTTAAAGCTATATTGAATATATTTGTATTGGTACTTGGCACATTACATCAATGTGTACTTAATTTGTGGCTAATTATTTTATTAATGAGTAATATGTTTTCACCTTGGTAAATACCTCCATGTGGGCATGGCACACACACAAACACACACACCATACATGTTTATTTTTCCTGAGATTGCGAAATAGGTATGTGGGAGGGGTAAGTGCAGCAGGCAGGCCTAACAATAATGAATGCCATCACTAACAAGAAACTAGTAACAAATGGAAGAGTCACAGTTCTTATATGCTCAAATACTCATTATTTGTGCAATCTAAAACATAGGTTTTCACAGAGAAAGAAATGAGAATTAAAGTGCAACACATTTAATTGAAGATTTAATGCTTATGCCTGCATTTCCAGGATATTCATTGCTTATTTTAATGTGTAAATGAGTTTCAATGCTTTCTGCAAGGCTAATGACCCCAGACTGGGGTATTGAATTATGAACATGTGAAAGCAAAATGCATAGTCTACACTGGCAGGCATTGTTCATTTCATTATGCAACCACATCCATGCAGAAAATTCAGGGTGCACACGCGCAAGCATGCACGCGCGCGCACACACACGCACACACACACATACACACAAAACTTAGGCCCACGTGGGGTATGGAGAATAGAACATTTTAAAGCAGAAAAGCAGTACCATAATAAGCATTTTGAAGATAGAAACAAGACGTCACAGAAGTTTTTTGATTGTGCTGCTGGTGTGAACTTTAAATTTGTTATGCTAGAGTCTCTGACTTTGAAATCTATTTGTGTTGTGTTGGATGTAAACAAAATATACTCTTGAACAGTATTAGTAGTGTTGCTAGGTGTCTGTTGTTCAATGCCACATTTGTGTTGTGAAGACTACTTGATATTATAGTAGTACTAAATGCCCATGTAGTTCAGAACAAAGAATAAAGTATATACAGACATGCAATGGTTAGTTTCTCATTTTTACCAGTGCTCCATTAGATGAGACAGTATGTATACACTTGTATAAGTTGCATTTCATTATATTGGCAGATAAAGATGTTTTAGAAAGCCAGATTTTAATTATGTGTATTCAGTGTTCCTGTTGTTATACTGCAGCTGAAGTCCCATGCTCCTAACCTTAAAATATTTAGCTTTTTATTGCCTTCCTAATTTACAATTTTCTGACATTGTGCTCCTACATCCTGTACATATGAAAGGGGACCCAAAGCCAACCAGAATGGCACTCCTGCACATTGTGTACTTGTAGGATAAAGTTATGCTGCTATGGCACTTTGAGGGGACCTCTCATGAGTATCTGAGTGATGTCAACTCTTACCAACGTTTGGTTTCCCTGCCAATTCTTTGAGTGTGTCTGTAGTACACTTGTGACATGACAAAATTATAGCTTCTCACAAACAACATGCAGCTGTAAAGTTTTGCTTCCTACTCAGCAAAAATGCAGCAGACACTGCTTGCAAATAAAATACTCTCAATAAAACACAAATGAGTATTGAAGATCAGCACCATCTCATGCATCCTTAAAGTGCCTGAACTGAGGACATCACCAAAATTAATGAACTCATCAGTGGAGATTGATGCAGAGCAGTCGAACACATTGAAGGCTTATGCAGGATATCCTGGACTACTTACAGCATTTTGTACAAGGGTTTGGGAATGCACGGATGGCTGCTAAGCCTGTGCCTAGACTTCTCAATAAAGATCAAAGTGATCATCACATGGAAAAATTTCATGCAATGAAGGACCCAGTGTTCACTGGCTCTTGGCCTCAACACAGACTTCTATAATGCCCATGGAGCCTACTTATCAGATTTGACTCCTACGGACTTCTTTCTGTTTTACAAAGAGCATATTCTTTGCAAACTGTTAGCATCACAACAGTTTCTGCTGCATTCTTTCCAAGTGAAAAACAAAAGTTCACAGCTGCAAGTTTGTGAGAAGCTGCCATTTTGTCATGTCATGTGCGCACTTACAAAGAACTACCTGGAAAACCATACATGTCATGGTAGGTTAGCATCACTCATTGTACTGACTCAGGAGAGATACTCCACAGTGCCTTAGCAATACTATAAGTAAACAATGCGCAGAAGTATGATTCTGCTTTTTGGTCCCCTTGTAAATATCTGTGTGTGTGTGGGTGTGGGTGGGGGTGCGTGCGTGCGTGCGTGCGTGCGTGTGAGTGAGTGAGAGTGCATGTATGCATTATAATTTTTATATATATATATACGAGGGCCGTTCAGAAAGTAACCTCCGATCGGTCACAGTGCGGGTAGTGGGGGGAGTAGCGATGCCATCTGTGCATTCACGCACTCAGCAGGTCAGTCGGCATCAAGCCGTGGTCGAGTGAAAGTCGTACCTGCGCTAGTTTAGTGTTTGTGGCCGTTTGAAATGTGTACTGCAATAGAAAACCCCGCCAAATGTGAAGTGCGTGCTGTTATAAGGTTTTTTACAGCCAAAGGATATTCTGCAGCAGCTATTCAACGTGAGCTTTGTGCCGTGTACGGACCAAGAGTTATGAGTGAAGGAGTGGTCCGTGAATGGGTACGTTTATTTAAAAGTGGACGAGAAAACGTTCATGATGAAGAGAGGAGTGGTAGACCATCATTGGTCACGGACGAACTCGTTCAGACAGTTGATGCAAAAGTTCGTGAAAACCGACGTTTCACAATGTCGGAGTTGTCTACTGATTTTCCACAGATTTCTAAGACTCTCTTGTACGAGATAGTGACAGCAAGATTGGGTTACCGTAAGTTCTGTGCACGATGGGTGCCCAAAATTCTTACCGACCACCACAAAACTCAAAGAATGGCCTCTGCATTAGACTTTCTGTCACGTTATGAGGCCGAAGGTGAACCATTGTTAAACAGAATCGTGACCGGGGACGAAACCTGGATTAAGTACGTGAACCCTGAGGCAAAAGAACAATCAAAGATGTGGGCACATTCAAATTCGCCTACCAAACCAATAAAAGCCCGGCAAGATTTTTCTGCCCGAAAATTGATGGCAACGGTGTTTTGGGATGCAAAAGGGGTGTTGTTGGTTGAATTCATGGAACATGGGACGACCATTAATCAAGACGTGTACTGTGAAACACTAAAACAATTACGACGGGTTATACAGAACAAACGCCGTGGTATGCTGACTTCCGGTATCGTTTTTTTGCACGATAACGCCCGTCCTCACTCTGCTCGCAGAACAACAGCCCTTCTTGAGTCCTTCAAGTGGGACGTTGTCAACCATCCACCTTACAGCCCAGATCTGGTGCCAAGCGATTATCACCTCTTCATGCATATGAAGAAATGGCTCGGGTCCCAGCGGTTTGATGACGACGAAGAGCTCAAAGATGCGGTCACAGGCTGGCTCCAGGCACAAGCGGGTGATTTTTATGCAGAAGGAATTTCAAAGCTTGTGAACAGATACGATAAGTGCCTCAATCGTTATGGAGACTATGTAGAAAAATAGTGCAAAGATGTAGTTGTAAGATGTATATATTAAAATATTTTTATTTAACTTGGTGAATTTCTTGCAATCAACCGGAGGTTACTTTCTGAACGGCCCTCGTATATATATATATCAGTTTGAGAGCATTTTATTTTCAAGGATGGATAGGCAAAGCATAGGTACCCATCAGAAGGGAATACACTCATAATATTCAAAACTTTCACAGAACCACATCCTGGCTTCACCACTTCCTATGCACATAAATTCATTATATTGATGTGTACAAAGTTTGTTTTACTTTCATTTTTCACTTTTGGAAAATTTATTTTACCAGTTGTATAATATACATTTCTGAGGGGTATTATTTAATTTAACTTGATTTCTATATACCTTCTTTATGCTTAATGTCACATTAACTTGAAGAAGCACTTTTCGAAACTCATATTTTATTTATCTACTTACACACATACTTTTACAGATATTAATGCTGTCATACTGATGCTAGCCATATGTTATAT
Source organism: Hymenopus coronatus (assembly GCA_030762935.1). Taxonomy (NCBI): domain Eukaryota; kingdom Metazoa; phylum Arthropoda; class Insecta; order Mantodea; family Hymenopodidae; genus Hymenopus; species Hymenopus coronatus. Next base: position 260,420,059 of record CM060900.1, read on the forward strand.
TTTGAAACTCAATATAATAAATAATCTCTGATTTAAACATCGTAAATGTCATCTTAACAACAATGGATTAGGAAAACTTGCTGCATGAAATTTAGAAAAGTTATCAAACTCATTTTTCTCTCTTGTTTCTAGGTATGCAAGACATTTAGTGGACAAATTCTACACCACAACAAGGAGAATGGGCAGCATAAATTCTCTAGTTAATGGTTGCTATAAGGGAGCACATCCTTGACATGGTCCTGGAGTATTGTTTAATGATAACAAAATTGTGATACCTGATGTTAAGGATAATACAAAATCTGAGCTTTTCAATTGCATAAACTGTGATAAAGTATTTTCTAAGCTGTATGTGCTCATCAAGCATATGGTTTCTCACAATGATGTTCGTCCATTTAAATGTGACCTCTGCCAGAAAGCATTTAAACTAATCATTGAGCTAGTAAGCCACAACAAAGTGCATGGCAAATAAAACATTTGTTTGCAATTTTTGTGGCTATCCTACTGTTTAAAAAAAATAAATAAATAAAAATTCATAAGAAATGTCATGTGAGAAATTTTGAATTGCAGTACCTGGCTATATTATTAGACACATCTAAGCTATTTCACAGTTCACTGAATTCTGACTAGCGTAACAACAATGCTCATCTATCACTGTGAGCCTCATGGACAATGTTAGGGGACCATTGCTGTCTACAATGAATGTGTGTTATGCTGTTTCTGTGTTGTAAGAGTCAAAATTGTTGCTTCACAAGCATTAGTTGCAGCAGTGCTAACAAAAGGAGAAGGCGCATTATAAGGTTGTGCTATTAATACTTAAATTTGACAGTTCATTTGTGGTTTGAAAAGTGATTTTTATGGTTTGAGAGATGAACTATGATTTTGTCATTTCTATTCACAACTCAATTGGAAAATCATATGATCTGACACCTCAAAAAAGTTCATAGGTAAAAACCTTGATTAAAACTGATTTGTTTTCATATCGAGGGATTTCTTTGAATTATCTGTGAGGCGAATTAAAAAGAAAATTTAATTTGGTATGTACCTATCCCCACAATGGAAGAATAAATGTGGGCGAAAACAGATTCTCACACCAAGAGGTGTGTATTGCTTAAAAAACATCTGTGAAAGAAACAGGTTTGCTAAGTGGAAAAGAAATTAAACTCAAGCTTGAAGAGAGTGGAATTGCTTCACCTGAAAGAACTATTAGGCACAAACTTTCAGAAATGAAATTAAAAGGTTGCAGATCTGCCAAGAAACCAAAATTACCTCCTGCTTTTGTTGCTAAATGACTCAGCTTAGCAAAGGAGCTCCATGATAAAGACCTAAGCTTTTGAAAATTGGTAAATGTGAAAATCTTCATTGTAAAAATTTTCAATGAGTTAAACTTTACATTTCAAATGGATTATCCAGAACTAAAGGACACATTTAAAACAATTCACATTGGCCTCTTTTGTTTCAGGTTTGCTTTAGTGATGAAAGAATTTTTGAAATTCTTGCAAACAAAGCTTAATTTGTGTGAAGGCATCCTGGTGAAATGTATTCAGATTTGTTGTGCGGCTTTAAAACATCCCAGCAAAGTTATGATATGGTCAGTCACCAGTGGTAAAGGCACTGGATGTCTTTGTGTTATTCAAGGAAATAATGTGGTAGGATTAGTACAAAGAAGTGTTGAGGAGTAGGCTGCTGGCTCAAATAAGAGGCTAATCCCTAAATGGAGAATCATGCATATTTATGCAATTTGGGGCACAATGTCACACTGCAAAATCACTGATAGCTTTTCTGAAAGAGCAAAACATACCTTAGTTGTCATGGCCAGGGAATTCACCAGATATGAACCCTATTGAAAATGTCTGGAAGCTAGTGAATAAAGAAGTAACAAAGGAAGTGATTTTTACAAAAATTAGGCTTATTGAAAAAATCATAGAGGTCTGGAATCATCATCCACATGTACAAGATACAGTTCAGGCATGTATAAGTATCATGCCAAAGCAAATTAAAGCATTGATAGCTGCCAAAAGTGGCTCAATTAGGTACTAAAAGTTTCATAAAAGTGTAAGCATTGATAATTCAGAAATATATCCAATTATCACCATAAACATGCATATTATATTTCAAATTCTTCCACAGTGTTTAAGAAAATGTCTTGTGTTTGTAAACACATATGGAGAAAAACATTATTGTGCCGTGTGTGGAAAAGATTTTGCTTTGAAGCAGAGTCTTAATGAGCATCGGAAAATTCATGACCCAGAGAGGCTGGTCAAGAGTTTTGATTGTGAAGTGTGAGGTAAAGGCTACATGCATAAAAGTAAGTTAACATGGCATTTGCAGTCTCATTCTGGAAATGCAGTGAGGTTTGTGTGTGATGTCAGTGGAAAGACTTTAACAGGTAGACAGTCATTGAAAACACATCACAGGCTTCACATAGTGAGAAACCCTTTGTTTGTGATACCTATGGAGAAAGCATTTATGTCATCACATTATTTGCCTATTCATGTGTGTTCATTGGCATTTATGAGTGTAAATGTTCATTTACACAGATATGAGCTCTTTTTTTTCTTCTTCTTGGTAGTGTTTAATGCCCACTTTAACTACTTATGGCACCACAGGCGGTGACACTGATGATATATGAATGAAGATGGAGCACAGGTGGAATGCGATGGTGGGGGAAACTGGAGAACCCGGAGAAAACCCACCCCAGCGCTGCTTTGTCCACCACAAATCTCACATGCGGTTGCTTGGGATCTAGGTGAGAGGCAAATGGTCTAACCACTCGGCCACGGCACTCTGTGTGCATATGTGTTATCATTCAGGTGTCCGACCATACAATTGCGAGTTTTATCAGAAAGCTTTTGTCACAAAAACATTCCTTAAAGGGCATATGAAAAGCCACAATTAAATGTCCTTATGTATATACACATATATTGCAGTTAAAAACTTAGTTATGAAAAACAAATACAGTCCTCACACAATAAGCTTAGCACTATATGGAACATTATTAAAAAAGGGACTGGTAAATGTCACCCGAAAAATTATATAAAAGAAATTAAAGTAACCAAGTGACCACAAATGATCCCCAGGAGATAGCAAATGCATTTAATGAATATTTCTTTCAGGTGACAGAAAATTTACTGACAAAGAAACAGCCTAATACAGATTCAATTTCATACCTTCAGGAATCCTGTATAGAACATTTTACATCCTTGTAGTGCAACCAAAATAAAAAAAAGTGATTCAATCCCTCAAAAGCAAGAATTCTTCAGGATACAATGAAATGAGCACAAAAATATTAAAGGTATGTGCTGACATTATTTGCAAACGTTTAAGTCATAAATATTACATATCCTTCTTAATAGGGACATTCCCAGATAGATTAAAATATTCAGTCATTAAGCCATTGTACAAGAAAGGGCAACTCTCAGAAATGTTAAACTATAGACCAGTATCTTTACTTACAGCTTTTTCCAAAATCTGTGAAAAAATGTTGTTTAAAAGAATTTAGCACCATCTAGATAAGTATAACATTTTAGCAAAAGAGGAGTTTGGATTCAGGAAGAGCATATCAAACAGTGATACCATTTTCAAATTAACTAATGAAGTTCTCAATTCATTGGATGGCAAACTTAATACACTAGGAATATTCTGTGATCTATCAGAGGCATTTGACTGTGCTAATCATGAAATACTTCTATCAAAATTATCACACTATGGTATCAGGAGCAAAGGGTATCAATGGATTACATCTTACTTATCAAACAGAAAGCAAAAGGTTATTATAATAAATACTTCAAATAACAACAATGCATATTCTTAATGGTCTGAATAGAGCACAGTGTCCCAAAAGGTTCTATTCTGGGTCCCTTATTATTCTTAATGTATATAAATGATCTACCTGTAGTATAAACAACAATGCCTGTCCAGTTCTTTTTGCAGATGACACAAGTATCATAATTAAAGAACACGTCAGTCAGCTCCCAGGTTCATCTATTAAAATATTCAACACAACAAATAATTGGTTTGAAAATAACAAAATTTACATAAAATTGAAAAAACTAACAACATTAATTTTTGCATAAAGCATAAAACATGGCAGACCTAAGGATAGAATATGAAAATAATCAGATTGCAGAAGCCTGTAATACAAAATTCCTAGTTCTTATGATCGATCATAACTTGAATTGGAAACACCATATTATTTATATCTTACCCAAATTTAGCTCTGCATGTTTTACAATCCGATCTTCAACTCAGCTTATAAATAAGGGCATACTAAAAACAGCTTATTATGCATATTTTTATTCACTGATAATCTATGGAATAATATTTTGGAGAAATTCGGTAAATGCTAAAAAGTGCTCATTATCCAAAAAAAGGTAATAAGAATAATGGCAGGGTAAAGACGATCAACTCACTGCAAACCACTTTTCAAAATGTTTGCAATTTTACCATTTGCCTGTGAATATATTCTAGCCATATTGTCATTTGTAATAAATAACCCAGAAAAGTTTACAAAAAATGCAGATACTCATAACAAAGAGACCAAACAAAAACAGGCCTTACATAGACCAAAAAATAATTTGCAGTCATTCCAAAAAGGGGTTAATTACATGGAAATAGTTTTGTTTAATGCACTTCTCTTTTCTATAAAAGAATTGCAAATGAACAAAAACATGTTTAGAATTAAAAAGATACCTTATTACTTACTCCTTCTATACAGAGGAGGATTTCATTCAATCAAGAAATACTGGTAATAATGTAACATTGTAAGTGTAATAAATGTGAATATTCTAAGGATGCATGTATACATGTAATTGGAAATTATGCAAAATTGACAACTCTGGAAATTCATTGTCAGAGTTATTATTTGTAAATAAATGTATTAATAAGTATGAATAAATGTAATTGTTGACATGATCTACATCCTAGAGTTTGGGCTTTGAATCTAATCTCATAATAAGATCTACAGATTGCAATGCAGTGTTTTATGTGGGTGTGGGGGTGGGTGTGTGCATGCATGCATGCATGCATGCATGCATTTCTACAGGATAGTACAGTATTGTTTCAGCCCCACAAAGAACCACACAACTTTCAATATACAAAAGCATAGCATAAAAATAACTCACTCTACAAGAGGCAAACTAATTCTATCTTACATAACTCTATTCTAATTTTACAAACCTAACCTGATTCTCACATTAATACATTAATTAATTAATGCAAGACTGGGTTATGGAATAACCTCAATAAGAAATGACCTCTTCTAAACACACTGCATTTTTTTTATAAACAAGTAATGAAAAGATTGCATTATACTACACAAAAAAGTACAAAGACAGCCAAAGACTTGTGTTTAGCCATAGCCTGCCTTCCAAATGTAGAACTGAAACAAAGACCAAGTTATTAGCAGGTCACATATGCATGGAACATTTGCACATGCATGAGCAATGGCAGCCATCTTCTTTCTACATGCCCCTATAAATTAGCAGAATATTCTTGAGCTAACATGCTCCCTTCACTTGCATCCAACAGCATACTACACATCACTTCCAGGCAGCAGATAATTTATGTAGTCATCAGGGAGCTGTTACCTTGAAATTCATAACGTTAATACTAGACAAAAGGGATATATTCATCGTCCCAATGCCAATCTTCGTTGCTTTCAGAAAGGTGTATATTATGAAACAATCAAGATATTTAATGCTCTCCACAGTAACCTCAAAGAAAACATTGGGAATTTCAGAGCTTTTAAGGCCTCTCTTAAGGAGTACCTTTGCAATGAATCACATTTTACTCTGTAGATGAATATTAAAGTGACAAATCTGTGTGACAATACCGTAATAATCATTGTAATTATAAGTATTATAATGTATTGCATTTTATGTATATTAGTGTATGTGTGTTTTATATTCAAATTAAACTAATGTATACTTTAACTTGCACAAATGTGTCAAATGAATTTTTTAGTATTTAGCAATGACACAAGGTCTGTAAAGCCTGATGCTTTGATATTTTACACTCTAGTACATAATTGTAAATTTTTGCATTGTAAATTCTATAACATATTTGTAAATATGTATTGTAATTTGTTGACATTTATGAAGAGTACATAATACAATAATCATATTTTAGTTTTATATAATTACTAGTACTAAATATTATGTCAATAATTAGAAAACTTATCATCTGACATTACATCAGCGTTACATATAATGAAATTATATTTATTTATACATTTTAACACTAATTTTTGATACTCTTTGTTTTTATGTGCATGCAAAAAACAAAACAAAACAAGAAGGGGGGGGAAAGGAAGTACATATCCTTTTATAGAGCACATTAAGTATAGTGCAGTGGCATGCAGACCTCAAAAGCAAATTGTGTGATTATATGTCTATTGTGCTGTTTTTGTAACCTGTGCTTTTAACACTAGAGCTTTATATATTAATTTTTTTTTTTTTTTCCTTTTTTTTTGTTGTTTTTTTTTTTTTCGTAGTACATGTATATCCCTTGACAAATTCTATGTTCAGTGGCTTCCTGGCCTAAACGAACCTACAGAATGCTTTCTAATCTAATCAAAAGTGGAATGCTTTCAAATAACACATAATAATACATTCTTGCATAATATTAATTTTAAAATTTGTGGTGCTGTTTATCATCATCATCATTGTCATTATCATTGTTTCCCTTCAGCTTCTCCTCCTCAGATTTTCAGTGTTTCTCCTCTTCTTGTTTCTTCTTTCACTGAAACTGAAATTCTTTAAATCACAGTGGGAGAGGTTCCTTAGAATATCATGTTATCATTAAAACTGGTAGCTTGTTTGATTTATAAATATGCTGCCTAACATAAAGAAAAGTAGCATGTTTCTTTAAGTGTGCATTATACTTAAAACACACCACAGATGCTGAATTATAAAATTAATTCTATATACAGAATTTTTATTTTATGGCCTGCCCAGATCATGTGTATACATACTCCATGTGCTGTCTACTACTTCGGGGGTTTTCCATTCTAAAACTCCCATGTTACATACTAATGAGTAATAGTAACATACACAGTGGCGGCTCGTGGATTAAAAATTTAGGTGTTCACAAAATCAGCAATTTACCCCCGCCGCAGCCGCTGCCACTACTGCTACTGCTGTCGCCGCAACAACAAATCCAGTAATATTAGAAACAATGATAGTGCCTAATAACAATTATACAAATTGTCACCCATCCAGTTTTGTAAAGATGTTGAATTTCTTAGTCTCCGAGAATTAACAGCAATATGAGGTGATGAAGGGGTGAAGTCCTTTAATGCAGTTCATGTGAAGAATGGTGTTTACAGTGAATAATATTTACATTGTTTGAATTCTGCAATTAACACCAAATTTATTTGTACAGAAATTCCATGCACCAGTTTTTCAAATGTGCAAACTTTTCTATCACTCGGTAATTAAAGTCTTTTATGCTGTTGACCAGTTTCTTATCAATAGCAAGCATTGCCAGTGCTGAAAGTCGGTCTTCACCCATCGATTCCTTATTTTTAATTCTTTTTATTGTGGAAAAGCATATTTCTGGTTCTGATGTACTCATGGGCGTAGTGATAACAATCTTCAGTAGCTCAGTTAATTTCAGAAAAGTTTCTTCATTGAGGTTGTTTTCTGTTATGAACTGCTTAACTCTCTCTTAAGCTTAACTCTCTCATAAAATGCAAACTACTAAGAAAAATAGCACGTCTCACAAAGACTGCAGTTGCACTTCTGGATAGTTTCAACTAAATCTCAAAGATAGCAGCACCTCCAGCTGATAAACAGAACCCTGGAGGTGTTAGTGAGAATGAAAGTGCACGGTCGCACTGTGTTCATTTCTGGCTTTAAAATTCTGAACTTCTTTGTTACCTGTGCAGAGCTGCTAAACGCTAGTTATATGCTAGCACAAAAGGCCTGTGCTACAAGCGTTGTTGACACATACTCAGGTTCTGGGCTGTGTTCAATCTGAAGAGCAGAGCGCGGTATATTTAAACAAGTGACACCGGATAACGCATTTTATTAAATGTTTCCTGAAAGAGAAAAAGGAGATCCATTAAGAAATATTGGAGGTCCATGTGCTCTTGTGCTCCTACACAGCAGCCATCGCTGAACATGCATTATAATAAGTACTTACCTTGTTACAAGTGGTGTTAGTCTGCAATAAGACATTAGTGGCATACCTCATTGTCACAAATTTTTAATTTATGAGCAGTAGTCTTTCTGTAGGGTTTCAGTTTTAAAAGTTTAGGAGCAGTATGAAGAGAGGCTTTTGAAACACCCACTTGCTGTATAATATGTCTTAAAGACTTCTTTGGAGAATGTTTTAAAGGAGCACCAATTACATCAATCTTCAGTAGACAATAACAAGACAAGAACAGCAACAATAATCAGAATGCTCTAAAGCAATTCCCACCAACACAGATGTTTGAACAATCTTTCACTTTCAAGACACACAATGAACATATAGTCTTTACTGCATGGGCAGAATGCAGCAATTGACTTCTTAGTCAATAAGCATATCCTTGAGTGGGTTATTCATAGTTCAGAGCAAGTTTCACTACATGTAAGCAAATCATGCATATATGCAGTCATCTTTAGTAGCCACTAAACAACTGGTCAATATTTACAACAACAAAAAAGAAAATGAGTGATTAGTATCTAAGTAATAAAAACCGCTAATTTTCAAAGTACATTCAGGTTTGTGTGGGATTTTTGTTTTTCCCTGGCAGTCCGTTAAAGAAGGGCCATAGTTCTCTAATATTTCTAAAAGAGGAGTCTGGAGGTAATTGTATAAAAACCATCATACCTCATTTTCTCCCTTCTTTCCTTCTCTTTTGTCACATGGATACATGGCACATCTGGATTTGATGTTATAAATGCAGAAATTGATCACCCAAAACTGTCTATAGTAAAATTTTTCCTGCACAGGAATTTTTAGTAAACCCATGTTGTGCATACAGTTAAATGAAATCCAGCAATATGACTATCTTTATTTTGTTCCATTTGCTGCAAAACAGTATAAAATCTTTCAATCCTACACTTATGTATAACAAGATCAATTTGTGCTGCCCCCTTACTGCTGCCAGTGATATGAGGACTTTTTTATTTTGGCTTCTAGTTCCTCATATTTGCCACAAACATTAATTTGTGTGTGGTCAAAAAGATAATTAGCATTTTCAGAAAAATACTTTTTATAAAAATTGCACTTAACATTTAACTCTGGGTATTTCTGTTGAAAAATTTCATGTATAGTTTAAATATTCAAGCATACATCTGAGCATTTTATTTCTTTGCCAGCCTAGTGATTTGTCTTTAATAGGAACAAATGGACATGATCATGCATTTCATTCAATACATTTTCTGTAATTTTGATTATGTACTAATTTTCATCTCATTTATCCCTTGGAATGTGCCTTTTAACAAGGGGATTTGTTATTCACAGCATTGTTTCTGTATTAATGAACGAAAAAAAAAACTTTTTTGGAAATGCCCAGGCATCTATATTCCACAATGGCAAAATAATGTTGTCTCTTCTTACTTGCAGATCCATTCTGCAGTTCCTTGGCTGTCTTTGCTTCACCTCTTTAGCAACAATGAGCTCTTGTAAATGTATATCTTGAACATTTGAGGACAGTCCCAGAAGTATTCAACCGGACATATAGATAGCAGTTGTTTTTTCAAACCAATGATTATGGTAGAAAGCACCAACCTTATAAAGTTTAAGTTTGAAGTTTGATGATGCTACATTGTTTAGCATTTGCTCGGAATCCATCAGTAGTGAACTCTCTTGGTGAATTTGTAAACATTGTCTCATTATGTGATATAATACCTTCATTTGAAATGTCTTAGTCCAACCTATATTAAAACTGAGCTAGATTATACTCTGGGGGAGTCTGCTGCCTTGTTACAACAAAAAAATATTGGGTGGCAGGGTTTAAGCAAGGTCATATCAGCTGCCAAGATGAGCATTCCAGTGGTCTACCAAATGAGGTGACCACACCAGAAATTGTGAAGAAGATTCACAAAATGGTATTGAATGACCATAGAATAAAAATAACTCCATGGCATGACAGCTCACAAGGAACCTTGGCCTACCACCCAGCTGCTGCATCCCCCATCTCGGTCCATGACAGACGTCATGGTTGGGGTGCAGTATTGGAGGGTGAGACGTGGTCAGCGCCTCAACCCCCCAGCCAGTTAATGCGGTCCTCGTGACCTGGATCTGCTACTTCTCCATCAAGTAGCTCTTCAATTGACCCCACAGGGACCTCACGAGGCTGAGTGCACCCTGAACCAGGTCTCCCAATAGCGGAAAAATCCCCACGCGAGTACCAGGAATTGAACCCAGGTCTCCCGCTTGGTAAGCAGCTGTGCTACGATCATAGAATGAAAGTGCGAAAGCTAACAGACTTCATAGGCATTTCAAAAAGTGCTCTACTGACTGAAAATTTATACATGAGAAAGCTGTGCACTAGATGGGTGCTGCATTTATATCATGAGGATGTTTCAGTCAAGTATTTGGCAATGTTTTTCTACAATCAAGCTGAATATTTGCATTGATTCATAATCATTGATAAAACAGATACATCACTTCACACCTGAGACAAAGGAGTAGCCAAAACAGTGGATTGAAAGTGGAGAAATGGTCCCAAAGTAGGTGAATACAGCTCCATCTGCAGGCAAGTTCTTGACATCAGTTTTTTGGGATGCGAGTGGGACGATTTTCACTGATTGTTTTCAAAAAGGAAAAGCAATCAATGGCGGTACCATGTGAAATTATTGCAGTGTTTGAGTGATGAAATTGAGTAAAAGTGGCAGCATTTACCAAAATAAAGTTTTGTTTCATCAGGATGATTGTCAGTTCCCTCATCCATGACTAAAATCAGTAAGTTTAGGTTCAAAGTACTTCCTCATGTACTCTATTACTAGATTTGGCCTCTTCTGATTATTTTATATTTCCACACTTAAAGAAATGGTTTGGTGGAAAAAGAATTGCCATCAATGACATTGCAGTTGATGGCTATTTTGCAGAGCTCAATGGTTCTCACTATAAACAGGGTAACAAAGCTATTGCACATCACTTAGAAAACTGTATCAAGCTGAAAGGACACTATGTACAGCAATAAAGATTTTTTTTTCCAAAAATGTTGGTGTGTGTGTGTGTTTTTTTTTTTTCCCCCTTCTTCTATGTCAGATACTTCTGAAACAGCCCCTCATGTGAAGAAAATTTGCCAGAATTTTCAGGTGCTGTTTATTATCGTCATGTCAGAAGCATCTGATCTGATACTTGAAATAGTGGTGAATTGCCTTAGTGTTTTGTCATGATGCTTATTCTAAAATATAAACGCATTATTAATTTACTACTGCAATGATTATACAATTATCTTTATCACTTACTTGGAATCTGCTCTGATCCTTTTTCCAGGAATTGGATTGGCCTCATAGTTCAAGCAATGTAAGTTGTAAAATTTTGCATGTTTCATTTTTTTCCCTTTTGTGCTACTCATCATCTTTCTTTTAGGAGACATAATCACTTAACTACAACAACTTACAACTAAACAGCTGTACCCTCTATAATTATTGGGGGATGAGATTGATGACATAGGTGAAATGGGTCATCCATTATCAAAATACATTTTTGTCACAACTGGAGCACTTCACATATGGCTCATACCAAACTTACCTACTGAGGAGAAACAAATTCACAGAGAAAGTGGATTTTCACACCTTTCAAAATCCATTGGCTTCAATTCTTCTGCTATATGCTCAGCCAAGTATGAGTCACTTTTGTCTTTGTTCAGGAGTATGTCGACACCATCAACACTTCATAGACTGTAGTTGCATTAGCAGTGTAGCATCTCAATTTATTTCCCAACTTAAGTTTCCTAATTTTCACTTTCCAAATCTAGTTGTAGTTTCTTCTCTAATGCCCCTTATGCTGATACTCTTGTTCTACCCATATATTCCTGGCCACAGCTCTGAAGGAATCTCCACAATCTTGGCATGACAGTCACTCTCACTGACCTTAGCAGATCCTTAAATCTTCTACATGGATCTATATGCAAGGTACTTATATTTGCATAACCTGTCTCATCTGAACTTATGGTAACTGAATTTTCATGTTGTTAAACCTTACAGCCTTTTAGGTCTGGGGAAACCACCCTAATTCTATCCTTTTGTATTTATTTGCACTGCAAATATCACTCTCTTCCAAAATCTACCTTATCTCAAAGTAGTGTTTTCATAAACAGCCTTATCCTATCATGGCGCATACAGTCTGTATTACCTGGTGTAAATATGGATTCAGTGCTCTATGGTGGATGGTTGATGAGAGAAAGATGTTTAGTAGGTCTTATTTTCTATGAGGATAATCTCAAAAGTTAGGTCTCAAGTTTCTTAAAAATGTGAAGAAATGTTTATTTACAATAAATTGCACATAGTTTTGAAGCTTGAACATTTTTCTATTTTTCTACATAATTGCCATTTCAATGCACGAATTTTTGTAAATGCTGTGGCAGTTTTTGCATGCCCATGTCATTCCAGCCTGCAGCCATGCTTTAAAGAAGTATTGGACCTCATTTTTCACCTCTTCATCGTCACTGAAGCGCCTTCCAGCCAAGTGTTCTTTCAGCTTAGGAAACAAACAGTCAGTCACTGGGTGCTATGTCCGGACTATAGGGTGGATGAGTGATGATGATGATGCTGTCATTGTCTGTGTGTTGACAATAATATGTCGTTCATTTGTCGGTCTGGATTAGCACCCGTGAAATACTCTATAAACAAACATGTACATACCTATGAAAAGTCCTTTGATGCACTGGCTTTGCTCGACCCTGTAGAACACAAGTTGACTCTCACTCAAGGGGAGAAAAAATGACTAAGGTATGTAACATGGGTAGACTCAAAAATAGAAATACTTCACTTAAGAGTCCACTAAATGAATACTCCTTTGTTGCTTGTTGAGGCACAATCTTACGAGCGACTCCCAACAACATAAGAATTCTTGAAGACGTAGAATAATAATAATAATAATAATAATAATAATTAGTGCTATTTTATGCTGTTCTTGTTGTCGACGGTCATTGGTAATTACTGCGTATTTTTCTGTTATGCAACAAATTAACTCGTGCAAAAACTATGATACCTCACATAATAAAATTACATACTTAGGCACTCACATCTCTGCGTTCACATACAAAGTACAACCTATTGCATACCGCGTACAGCATCACTTGTCTGTCACACCAAATAAGCTACAACAGCAACAATAATCACAATAACAGTAAGAATCACAGTATCCTAATTTATTGTAAACACATCGCTTAAATACCTAAAATCTCCAGTATTGAACTCATTCCTGATTGGCTGAAAAGAAGCGTGAAAATAGCATTGTCACGTGACTAACTTTGTAAGTTCTTTGTATTCAATTCATGTGACCGCTCTTTATAATGAAGAATTCCCGAGCTTCTGACTTTTTGGGGACTAACCTTTCTACAAAATTTACCCTGTTACTTATGTCTCTAATGCGCTAAGAATCTTGCTCCACAAAGGTAATTGTGTTACTAGCATTAACAAAGAAAGTAACCTTGGCACACACAATAGCAACTTCTTTGCCCTAAGGTTTTGTGTTCTACAATCTGCTCAGTCCTGGCAGATATTTCCTATATGAAACCTATACAAAAATAATAATTAAACTAATAAAATACACAGTGGGCTAATATACTGTCGCAATGTCCCATCCAAACTGTGGCAGAAGATCCAGGTTTGATGGGCGTATGGGTGCAAGCATTGTCATGGAGAAGGCTTATGCCCTAGCTCAACATTCTCTTCTTCAGTTCTGAATCGTCTATCTGAGATTTGTTAATGTCTGACAATACCTATTGGCATTTATTGATGTTCTGGGATCCATGAAGTCAACCAACAATATCCCCTTTCGATCCCAAAACCCAGTTGCCATGACTCTACCATTTTGAATTTTCACGGTTTGGATGAGTTGGAATACAACCACTCACATGATTGTTGTTTGGTCTCCAGTGTGAATTGGAAAGCCCAGGTTTTATCACTTGTGACTATTGAATCCAAAAGGTTGTCCTTTTCATCTGCATGGCATTGAAGAAATTGGTGGGAAGTTTCAATGGTTCATTTTATGGTTTTCTGTCACTATTCTTGGGGCCCTTTTGCGCAATCCTTCCAAAATTTCAACACATCTATTGAAGTCCAATGAATGGTGCTTCAAGAAATCTCAGGAACAACAATGTAGAGCTTATTGAGAGTGATCCACCGATTATGAAGCATAATTTCTTCAGCCTTTGTGATTGTCTCTTCTAGAATTGGTGGTCTGCCGCTTCCTTCCTCGTCATGAATTTCAGTACAACCATCTGCAAACTCTCTACACCATGTGCAGACATTTTTGACTTCCATACTCTTCTGTCAACTGTCAATGAATTTTGATTGATTTAATGCCTTTTGCACTCAAAAACTGAATAACTACATGAACTTCACATCTAGTAGTAGTGCTTAACAGGACCTCCATAGCAACTGGCTGCTAAGCCAAGACTGAATGCTCCAGTGGATGTGTAGTGGTTTCTGTAGAGTGGGAGGTAGGAGGAAGGAAAAAAACAGTGTGGCCAACAGCCATGCAAACAGTTTCCCTGTGGCCCCAGCACTTTGGTGACCTTACTTTTGGGATTACCTTCATATTATGCATTAAATCAATTTTATATTAGTCGTTGAAATTCATACACATATTGAAGTCAATGGGCTAGCTTAAAGTTTTCAATCTAAAGATTTTAATCTTAGTTAAAATTAATTTGCTTTAATTTTGTGTATGATACCTTATAGTTGTAGGAAATTATTCACAAACTATCACACATGTTAGCTGCAACATGTTTCAGCAATTACATAACATCAGTTATCTGTCATTTATAATTTATCATGCTCAACACAGTCTTTTTACTATGGAGATTATTCTAATGAAATTAATCATGTGAGACTTTAAAACATTCAGCTTCCAAGCTTTCTTTGCAGAAAAGATTTATATGATGTCATCAAATGAAACAGATTAAGTTCTCTCATGTTCGGTTGAAATAACATTCAGATATAAAAATATGATCGTAATAACTTGTACCATTTGCCTTTTGAGTAAGTTTTCATAAATTGCAATTTACTATACTTCTGTTGAAGCAACAGTTAATGGAAGAGTTAGAAATATCCTTAAGATCATGGCCAGTTTCGGATATGCTCTTTCAAATCTGTGTTTGTAGATGGCTGTAGTGTGCTGCAGGTGCCATTTTATAGGGTCACAAACTGCTAATGTGTGGTGTTTACAACTCTCGCCACTTCTTCTTTCATGGTATCCTTATACATCCCTGCTAACTTATAGTCTTTAGTCATTGAATCTTTCACACACATTTTTCCCCTTTGAAACAGCTCTTAATTCTTCTATGACTGATACTGTGGTTTTAGCTAATTTGCTGTACTGTCATTGGTTCCTAAAAAAGCTGTTCTATCCTCCTCCACGAGGTTGAAAATGTTATCTTTGGACCCTTTGTCAAAGATCTTCTTTTTCCTTTTCTGTTTTTCCCAGAAAGCAACAGATCATTTTTCATTTCAGCTTCTAGAAAAATATCAGATAGGGCATATTCCTTGGTTGATTCCAAAATACTTAAAATGTTTCTGACTGATTTATCTACCATTACTTCAGCTCTTTGGAGAA
Organism: Hymenopus coronatus; assembly: GCA_030762935.1. Taxonomy (NCBI): domain Eukaryota; kingdom Metazoa; phylum Arthropoda; class Insecta; order Mantodea; family Hymenopodidae; genus Hymenopus; species Hymenopus coronatus. The sequence continues at coordinate 260,435,782 of CM060900.1, forward strand.
ACAGGTTTATATAATCAATGTTCTGTAAAGCATGATATCAAAACAGGTAATGGCAATAAGTTCTACTTCCTGATATTTACTTTCAAATAGCTGAGTCTCAGAAGTGGTGAGAGGACACACTGAAAATTCTTCCAAGACCTTGTTAATATTGTTGAAATGTTATGTTAACATTGATGACTTCCATCCTTGCCTACCAAGGTCTTACCTTTGGATTTTAAGAAAAGTAATAGAATATTTTCTTTTCACCTGGATCTAGAGCTGGAAAAGTCACAACAAATTTATTACAGTAAAACCTGATTAATCCGGACCCCTTTAAACCAGATTTCACTTAATCTGGACAAGCACCCTTAAAAAAAACAAAAATCTGTGAATTGCAAACTTAAATTATAGTACTACACTAAGACAAACTTAAGAAAATTGTCCATTTTATTTTTGCACAGAACTACAATAGGAATTTCTTAGGAGTACCAGGAATACATTAGTGACAATGGTACATTAGGCTGCCCTCCTTCCCAGACCCTTGCTGTACCTGTGATAGGGCTTGCAACCCTTGTCAGAAGGGTTAGTTAACACTTGCCTTTCTCAGTCATTAAGCTAAAGAAACAAACTGAGTGCATAACATCATTTAATAAACCTACAATATCATCAGGGAAACATAAGCATAAATCGCTTACAATATACGAAAAACTGAAAATTATCAAAAGTCTTGTAAATGCTGCCACTGTTGCATGTGTATGTGCAGAGTATGGAATCGCAAAACAAACAGTTTTGGACATAAATTAGAAAAAGAGTGAACTCTTATCATTTTTGATTAAGTGTGCTGTAAATGAGGAAAATTGTCAGGTCCAACGAATGCGGCAGCTGGCTGAATAAAAGTTAGAAGATGCAACATTCAAGTGGTATGGATAATTTCATGCAAGCAGAATTGCAGCAAGAGGTGTTGAAACTCAAGCTTGAGATAAGCTGCCAAATGCCTTGCGAAACAACTTGGTATCAATGGACTTTCAGCTAGTTTGGGCTGGTTAGACAGATTCTGCAAGCATCATTACATAGTGAACAAAAAAATGTGTGGAGAGAGCTTAAGTGCTGATATGTCAGCTATTGACCCATTTAGAAAACAATTAAAATCTATCATTCAAGAAGGAAAGTTAGATTTGTCTCAGGAGTATAATGCCAATGAGACAGGTGTATTTTGGCTGGCCTTGCCCAAGAACATGCAAGCCTCCAAAGCCTTAAAAAATTTGCAAAGAACATGTTTCTGCGTTATTATGTGCTAATGCAGATGGAAGCCATATTTTAAAGTCAGTTGCCATAGGTAAAAGTAAACAACCAAGGGCTATTAAGAATGCTATTAAAAAAATGTGTGGTTTATGGCAGACAACACCCATGATTGGTTTCATAACCATGCTCTACCTGCAATAAGAGGGCACCAAGAAAATAAAAACCAAAATGATGTGAAAGCCATAAACCTATTAGATAATGCACCTGTACATCCAGATGCAAAGAAACTGTGTAATACCAATGGTAAGATCTAATGTGTGCGCTTGCCACTAATGCAACTTCCATGATCAGCTGATGGACCAGGGTGTTATCTACACTGCAAAGTTGTACAGAAAGAAATTCCTGTCTGACGTTTTCGAAGTTGAAGAGGCTCTGGATGGTGAAGGTAAACAGGCAGAAAAACACTCCAGAACATAAAATTGTATGATTTCAGATCCATGATTTTCAATTTTGTAAGTGCAGTAAACAGCATTTTGAGCTCTACCTTGACTAATGCGTGGAAGAAACTTTTGTATGATGACTGTTGAATTAGAGACCAATGCAATTGAATTGAATGACTTTTACCAAACACTGGTTGCGGGTGGTGAGAAAGCTATCACAGTAGACAAGATCAAAGACTGGCTTAATGGAGATGAAGATGATCCAGACTATCAAACATGACTGATGAAGAAATTGTGGAAGGTGTAAGCAATGCAAGGGACACTAGTAGCAAATCTGACGCTGAAGATGTGGGTTTCGGAAAGTCGAAAGGGAAATAAGGCAAGGTTAAACAGCATCTGAATTGTGTAATAGACTTTGTCGAGAAAACTGACAATAAACAGATTTCTGCATCCTACCATCATATGAGGAATCTTCGTGATCTCATTGTGGTAGACCTCAAAAGAAAATGTATAGCTTCTTCAAACTAAGCAAATAAAGAATGTGTAATTAAAATCAGGTGGGTCTATTGTATCTTACATTCTAATAAAATTATACAGTGCTCTAATTTCATTCACAATTTTTGTCTATGGCATTTATTTCACTTAATCTGGACAACATTGAGCTCCAGTTGATCCAGATTAACAAGGTTTTACAGTACTTTGAAAAGGTGGAGAAAGAAACCAAAGTAGTCTTAAAATGACAGAAAGTGTAGCAAAATAGAAGAGAAATGTAATTAAATTTAAATGTTCTTTAACTTCCCATTATGTACCTTCTTTCCTAAATGAGGTTATCCACATAACATCTTAAATTGGTTTCTGTACAGTTCATACTCACATTCAGTTAAGTTTCAAAGCAATGACCATGAATACTAGAACTGCCCAGTTTAACACATACTAGAGCTGCCTATATTATGCTCAGAATTCAACATTTGAAGCAATTCATCATGCCTTATGAACTGTGGAGTGAAAGCAAAACTGAAACATTATTATGAAAGGCAGAGAGTTACAAAATGGATAGATAAAGAAATATTTGTAATTTTTAAAATAAATTAGAGAGGAAAATAAAATATATAAACTCCAAATTGTAAGGAATGTTTGATATTCGCAGAAATAAACCACAGTAACTTCCTATCTAGTTGAGAAAGCTTAACACAACAATAACTAATGCTCCTAAAAGTGATCACTACACAGACATAAAAATGAGAAGCACACAAAAATTCCCTTGACTTTATAACACTTAATTGAGAAATACAATAATATTACAAAATAACTGTTTAGAATCTTATAGATAGTGATTGTGGTAAAGGCCAAAGTCAATGTGAGAATACTTAAATAAACAAAGGAAATAATATAATAAGAGATCCCATGGAAATAAAGACTCTATTAAATACTACCTTTATTGAAAATGTTAAAACACTACTAAATAAAAAATAAAAAATGATGAAAAAATAAATAAACTTTTTCTCACTCAATGCTCCTTCTACAGGTGTCTCAAGAATGTAATAACTAAAATGTAAATTAAAACTTCAACAGGCAACGATGGTATTTTATCTGTTCTTTTAAAACAATGCATGCCCAGCATGTTGGAACCATTACTAGAATTGATTAATGCAGATATAAATTCAGGAATGTACCCCAACTGTATAAAAAATTGCCTAAGAAGAACCTTGATATAAAAATTGTAGTAAACACTCAATAGGGAATTATGGTCCAAAAACATTGGTTTCATAATTTATGAAAACAATGAAAAATCTAATTCTGATCAGATCATCATTCTTAACAAAGGTTATTAAATAACTTTCAACATGATTTCAGGAAACTGAGATCAACAAAATATGTTATAATACAAGTAGTTGAATATCTTTCTGATTGTATAGAAAATAGGGAAGAAAATAGTTAATATTTCTGGACTTAAGTAACACTTTTGATAGTGTAGATCTCAAAACATTACTAAATACACTATAGTAATATGGAACTTATAGAATATCACTTAATCTAATAAGTTCATATTTATGTGATTTAAAATTACAGATAAAAGTCATCTGCAAATAAGGGAATATATGAAATAGGGCAGAGCATAACGTTCGGTATTAGGGTCTTAGCTATTCATAATTATGTGAACAATATACTGCTGATACATGTTTTCCTAGTCGACGTACCCTCTCCCTAGTTAGGACTGACACTCCCCTAGGACTTAAAAGTTGGGGAGCCAATGGCATGACACCACTGAATGGAGAACCTGGAACAATTGGTTGATCCATAGCCAGGCATGAGCATGAGGAAGTGAATGATATGAAATGCAAGCGAAATGGATGATAGAAAAGGTTATGATAGCAATTGGTGGAATGTGAGTGGCAGGGGAAACTGGAGGACTCAGAGAAAACCACCCAATGCCGCTTCATCCACCACAAATCACCACTTGGGATTGAGCTCGGGCCACCTAGATGGGAGGCAATCAGACTAACCACTTGGATACAGCGCTGATACATAATGAAAAAATTATTGCATATGGAGATGACACTTCTATAGAAAAGTTTACAAAAACATTTCACATGGGAAGTCTGCAGCAAGTTATTCAAGTAAATTCCTACTAAAAAAGAATGGCAAAAATGACTGATATAAGATTGATCAATATCTATTGCAGATTAATACACACTGAAATATGGAATTCAATTTTGGGAATAAAGTGCTCTTAAATACACAAAAATACTTTTTATACTACACTAAAGAGCAATTAAAGTAATGGTAGGTATAAATTCACAGGAACTGCACAGAGATTATTTTAAAACAAACATATTCCAACTTTTTAAAGTCTGTACAGAGTATTTCAGAAAATTCTTTTTCTGCTTCTTATCCTAAATTACTAATGGAATTGAAATTATGATCCAGAGTATTTACTTACTGGAACATCTACTTTTTAATAAGGTTTACTTGAATGATTTGCTTTTGCTGATATCCAAATTCTAGTTACCAACTTTATTACTTTAATGGACCATACTCTAAAACATAGGTTTATAATATCTGCGAGGCACAATGCATGCTGGTTTTGAAACAACCTTGCTATCTTTAATAGTTCAGGATTTACCACTGAAGACATATATTTATAGGAGAAGTTGCTTCCCACCCTACAGCTCTGTACATATAATAATGTGTTAACTGTGAAGTCCCCTCGCAGAATGAGTGAGTGAATATTTAGTTGTCATCACTCCAAGTTAACTACATCATTTTCATCTGCATATTTGAAAATGTTGAATTAGCTTATCTATTGAAATTAAGTTCTCGCATCTTGATTGTTTGCTTAAGCTAATAATTTGTGGTCTCAATATACATAACTCCTGGTTTTTGGTGTATATGAATTTGTATACTTGCTACACTGTTCTATTATTTCATCTTCCTTTAGTACCTTCTTCTTTTTCTTAGGAATTCTTAACCATTTCTTTCTGACACCCAAATAGTTTCCCATAGCTTTTATATTTTTTTCCATCTTTACATTCAAAATCTTCCTAATTAATATTGTCCATCCAAGTTTTTCCAATTTTGTTTCACCACTTGTTTTCCCCATATTTTTGTTTAGTTACAATATAATATACAATGAAGTTCTGTGTCCGTTTCACTGCACATTGGACATTTTCCTATATTTTCATCCCAGCTTATGCTTTTCAAGTTTCTAATCCTCATTCTTGCCGATGTGAATACTTCCCAACCAAGTTTATTACATATCTGTATGCACTTTTCCCTCCTCCAGACTACTTTTGTTTCTCTATATACAGTTTCAAGGAACTTTTCTCTCTTGTACTGCCTAATTATCTTGTCTATCAATATCTTCTAGTCCTTCAGCTTCTTTCCAAAAGATGTATAGTGATATTCTGCATTTATGCAGGAATTTTCCATCCCTATCTGTTCTATAACTTCCTGTAATTGCATCGCCCAAGACTAGTGCTGTCCAACTTTCTCATGTGCTCAGGCACATTTAGCTTATACATAATGAGGTTGGGGCACCATTATATTCACTATTTTTTTACTAAAGCTGCTGCCACCGTCACCATGGCTGCTTAAAATTGCTTAGGTTTGTAATTCATATTAATGTGTAATTTGGCAGTGTATGATCACTGTAAGTGCAGAAAAATCTGGTGTGTAGCTGGAACAAGCTTCTCTTAATGCGTCATCTAGATGTGAGTCTATCAAACTGGATTCTTGATGACGAATATGTGACCTCACAAAAATATGTTGAACCAAAAAAAGAATAAGTTTTCAAAACTGCATTTCCAATGATGGAATATTTATCGCTGTCCACCAGAGTCCAGAAATTACATGAACTTGATAAACATGATTTCAAAGATATATCTTCTTGAAGATTTAAAATTTCCAGTTCTAATTCTTCAAGATTATAATTTTCAAAGATCTCACATATCCTCCCTCTAAGTTCAGTAATGTCAACTGGAGCGAATGTGCTATTGATAATCATTATTACTGGCTCAAAGGCTGAAAACTGGCTATACTTGTTACTAAATTCTGTGACTAGAATTTCAAGATGCTGGGCAAAAGACAGAACATCACATTCACCGATATTTAGTTTGCATAACTGATTTCAAAGTTGGAAAATGTAATAGGGAATTTCTTTTTAAATGTGCATTCCACAAGTTTAGTTTCCTCCAAAAAGCATTTATGGTACTTATCATGGCTGAAATGTTGTGATTTTTCCCTTGCAATTCAAAGTTGAGCCCATTTAATTTTGAGGTGATATCTGCCAAGAAACCTTATTCTAGGAGTCATGGTATCTCACCAAGTTCTTGACAATATTGCACAGGCGATGATTTCAGAAAATCTCTTATCTCATCCAGAGGACTGCAGAATCATTCCAGAGTTTTCCCCTTACAAAGACACCTTACTTCTGCATGAAGAATTATGTCACCATGCTCAGAATCTGTAATATTCAATAGATTTTGAATACTCGATGACATGTAGAAGACGACCTGATGTACACAAGTTACAATTTTCATGACAGTGTGGAACTTCAAAACTTTTGCGCATAAAGCTTCCTGGTGGATAATACAGTGATAAGAAAGGGATTTTAGAAATGAATCATCTTAGCAAAAAGAGCAAGAAACCCATTATTCTTTCCAGTCATTGAAGGTGACCCTTTGTTGTTATAGCAACAAGTTTAGAGAGTGGAATGTTACTACTTTTCACAAATTTCAGGAATGCATTAAATATGACTTCTACCTTAGTATATTCATGAAGTGGCAGCACTTTTACAAATTCCTTTTCAACTGTAAAGTAATGAAAGACCATTCTAATAAATAAACACAACTGTCCAGTATCACAAATATTGGTGCTTTCATCAACTGAAGCGAAGAATATTCACACGATTGCAGGTCCTGATATAATTGATATTCTAAATTTTTAGAAATCTGTTCAACACATCTAGCGAAAGTTTGGAGAGACAATTGAAGTCCTTTTATAGAATACTAAAAGGCAGATTTATCCTTGTGACCATCGAACAGAGATTCTGTGGCACTGATCATTGCTTCTGTAACTACTTTCCCCATCAAGAAAGGTTTCTTTTTTCCTTTTGGCTTAAACATAAAAGACTTTGTATGAGGCAATTGTCACATTATTATTTTGCTGAACTAGCTTTCTAAATACTCTTTCTGGTACTGTTAATTTACATTTTAAGTCTAACTTTGTGTTTTTATAATTCAGAATTAACAGGAAATTCACTATTAAAATTTGTGTGATATGTCAAAACATTATGTTTCTAAATTACATTTCTCAGTAACAGACACATTACCGTTACATAATAAACATACAGGTTTTCCTCTGAATTCCATAAAACAGCTGTTGCTCCCAATCACTGTTAAAACTGTAAGTTTTTTGTCTCTTAGCCACATTGTTTTAAGAACATCTATCCAGTACAAGACACATAACTGAACCTACATTCACAACCTCTCAAGTTATACTGAATGTTTGTGTGTTTGCTATAGGCATAACTATGAACAAACTGATCCCTTTGCTTATATCGCTACAAACAGCAATGTTTAAAGGAGTGAACTTACTGTTTGCAATAAAGTTTTGTTGGGATTAAAGCGACTCTGTCGCCAATTCCCACCAATTGAGGTCTACTAGTTGTTGAGGGAAATAATGAGTACAGCTTTTAGTGTACAAAAGCAAATGTCATAGTCATGTGTGTGTACCGAAAGATGTTCAAAAGGAAGTAATTTTGGCTTCAAATTTTGTTTAAAATTAGAAACTCTCAAAATAAAAATTTGGCCCATGAAGGGCTCCAGGAAATCACATTTCGGGCACTGTGTTGGACAGGGCTGCCCAAGACCCTTCCCACTTACTTTTTTTTTTGTATATGAATACACTTTTTGATAATATTCCATCTTCCAGATTTGAAATTCTCTACAAATAATTTATAGCTCTTGTGATGATTTTGATCTTGGTGGCGTATCTACCAAATTCTAGCTGTGGTGTCCCACTCAGTGATATTATCGATAGACCTAAAACTTATTTGCAGAAAGAGTATGTCAACCTCTAGCCAAAGCTGATCACTCCCATACCTCTACCCTATGAAACATTCTGTGGTAGTATAGAGTTTTTCAAGCCATTTGACATTTGCATGGCCACTTTACTTTTGCTATAGTCATCCTTTTTTGTTCACTCCTCCTCTATTAGAACTTAAGTCTTACCTCCTTCTCAGTACCTTCATTTCTGTCCCCTTTATCTGCCACTTCTCATCCTTACTCAGTTAATAACCTTTTTAAAAAGAAATGTATTGGTTTTCTTTTCATTTATTTTCAGTCCCCATTTTATACAGTAATTGTTTACCGCCTCAATTGCCTCCTCAGCCCTCCACAAGATATGGACCCAACTACTAAGGCATGGGCAAACAATAGCCCTGAAATTTCTTTATAATTGATAACTGGTGAGTGGACCTGGTATCTCAAAATTTCCAAGATTAAATAGCACTATACTAAGTTTACATCCCTGTCATACCTTCGCCTTAGTCTGTATACCTTCAGTTAATCTATTAAATGGCAGTTTTATATAGAATTTATTCTCCTGAATGTATGACTTTTACTTTTTAATTTTATTCTTGATGATTTTCTGTTTATGGTATCAAATTCCTTCTCAAGAACAAAAAACACCATGTACACCCTTCCCCTTTTGTTACTCAACATAAGTGCAATGTTTGGTTTTGAAAATCTGTAAGGAAATATTCATGACAAAAATTATTTATAACTGAAGTTTCACTTTATATGTTCAAAACTAATATGTTTTTCAAAGAATAAGAGGAATTTAAACAGATGTCAATATATCATTTTCAGTCAAGAAAATAACTTTTTTGCTTTTTTGCAAAAATCAAATTTATCAGTTTTGTTTTATGTATTTCTGAAGCTATGTGGCCCTGCATCATTTGTTATTTAATAAAGTACTTCATTTTTAAATGCCCTTTACCTGTAACGTTTAAACTTTGTCTTTTAGCATTTTGCTACAGTCAAAAGCTATCTCCTCTTATAATTTTATGAAAAGAGGCTGAAAATTGCGCTGGGTGTTCAAGACACTCTGGCTAATAAAAGTAAATATTAATTTGTTATACAGGGTGTATATAAATGAATATCGGGATTTTAACTCTTTATAATATTTATTACATTCAACTTACAGTTATGAATGATATGTCAAATGAAAAAGCAACTCAAACAGTTTTACCAAGAAGCTTATAAATGTTCAATGTGACTACCTTTTGTCACACGGCACACATCAAGTCTATAGCCGAGTTCTTCCCAAACGTTGATAAGTGTGTATTCATTAATTGTAGCAACAGCTGCCTCAATCCGGTTTCTTAATTCAGGGAGGTCAGCTGGTAGAAGAGGCACATAACACGATCCTTGATGAAGCCCCAAAGGTAAAAATTGCATGGCGTTAGGTCAGGAGAACGTGGAGGCCATGCAGAGCAAGCCCTGTCATTGAGGCCCTTGCAGCCTATCCAGCGCTCGGGTACAGTGACGTTCAACCAATCACGTACTTCTTTATGCCAGTGAGGTGGCGCATCATCCTGCTGGAAAAAAAACTCTCTGGCTTATTTTCTTCCAACTGAGGGAAGAGCCATTGCTCTAGTGCAGTGTTTCCCAACCTTCTGAAGTTCACGGCACCCTTGGGAATAACATTAAACACTAGGGGCACCCTTCCTTGAATTAAAAGAAAATTAAGCTTAATATGTTAATTTATTGAAATATTATATAATAATAACGTACACCATAACATAATACAGTAAACTTTACTACAATCACTGAGTAAAAATACATCAATAAATTTTGTTGATTAATGATTAATGTGAAACTTGTGATTGATGCTTAGAGCACAGATATGTGATGTTGGGTCTTACAGTTGACAGTGAAACACGCAAATCATCCTCAAGGTTATTCAGTCTATTTCTTGCTTTGCATTTTATTGTCACCATAGCAGAGAAGGCTTGCTCGCATAGATAGGATGTTGAAAAGGGCAAAAGTGTGTTAATTGCTTTCTTCATTAGGTTAGGGTACTCTTCTCTCCGTTGAAGCCAAAAACTAGCCACCGACGCCTCACTCTTGGTGAACTTACCTTTGAGTGTGGAATCAGCGCAAAAATCAATAAATTCATCTCGTTCGCAAGCAGTAAAATCTATTTCCTCTGCACTATCTATGAAATCAAATGGTGAGACAACCCAGTCGAGATTCGTAGTGGAAATAATTGGAAAGTATGCATCTATTGTATCTTGCAATCTTGATAAGTGATCACAAATGTGGTCTTTCAGCTTACCCAGATCTTTATCTCCTGCCACATTAAGAAGAGATGGAAAGTTGGACAAATCTCCTTTTTGAACTGCAGACTTCCAAGAACTAAGTTTTCTTTTAAAACCTTTCATTTTATTGGTTGAGGAGATTATTGTTTCATGTCGACCCTGCATCGAAACATTCAGTTCATTCAGCTTATGAAAAATATCTGCCAGATACGACAGTTCAAAACACCAAGAATCACTTAGTAAGAGCTCATGAAATGTGTCTTGATTTTCATCCTTAAAAAAAGTTTGTAGCTGTTCTTTAAGTTCGAGAAACCGGTTCAATACACGATCCTGCGACAACCACCTTACTTCTGTGTGAAGTAACAAAGAGGTATGAGCTGCATCCATTGCGCGACATAACTGTTCAAAAATTCTGCACTTTAAAGGTCGAGACTTCATATAGTTCACCATTTTCACAACTTGGTTAAACACTTCAGCAAAATCTTCATTACACGCTTTCACGACTAATGCCTCTATGCAGAAAACAGTGAGTTATAATAATGGATGGATTTTCATTGAGATTTCTGGCAGTAAAACCTTTAATTTTCCCAGACATAGATGGTGCACCATCTGTACATATACCACAACAGTCTTTCCATGAAAGATCATGGTCATTGAGATAGGAATTAATAGAAACGAAAATATCATGGCCTGTGGTTGTAGTCTCCAGCGGTCTACAGAACAGAAACTGTTCACTAATATCTTTTTCATCAATATATCTGATAAAACCAAGGAATTGCGGTTTGTCACCAATATCGAGACTCTCATCTACCTGCAAAGCAAATGTTCTATAAGTTTTCATTTTCTCCGTGACTTGTTCGTTGATATTGCATGACATTTCAGATATCCTGCGGCTGATTGTGTTGTTGGACAGAGGAACTTTCGAAATTTGATTAGCTGCTCCTTTGCCAAGTATTGTTGAAACTATAACTTGACATGCAGGGCCAATGATTTCCTCTCCAAGAGTATGAGGTTTCTTTTTTTTAGCTATCAGTTCTGCTACTTTAAATGAGGCTTCAAGAGCAGTATCACCTATGGTCATTCTCTTTACCATTAGCACAGCTGTTTTCTTCTCCCCTTCTAATATATGTGAAAAATACATTACACTTTTCTGTGACACACTAGGATGCTTTGTTGTAAGATGCCGCTTCAGTTTGCTAGGTACCATGGCCTCGTTGCTAAGTGTTTCGCCACAAACTAAACACATAGGGATAGGGTTTTCCTCGTTGTTATTCCACTTAAATCCATATGCTAAGTAACTGTCCTGGTATGTTCTTTTCTTTCGTTTGTCTTCTTTATGTGATGAATTTGACGGTCCGGGAGAAACTGTAAGATTTGGCTTCTTAAAGCAAGCAGTAGGAGCCGACTGTTCACTTTCACTGTCCTGGCGTTTACGTTTAACAGTGAACTTATCCATAGCTAAACACTGTGAATCAACGCGAGGAAGACAACTGAAAGCGCCAAGTGGCGTACACCTTTATATATTCATCTGTCGAAATCTCGGGAATGTTCGGCAGGGTATAGCTGTAATGCCATCTGTGGGATACTAGTATAACTGAATTCTTGAAATGAATCGACCACTATCACCATCTGCCGTGCATGAGAGTAATTGATTTGACTTATTTTTTTTCAAGACCTTACAAGACTTAAGGCTTCAGTAGAAGGTATTTTTTTTTGTTTATCTCAATATCTCGCGGCACCCTTTAGCCAATCACACGGCACCCTAGGGTGCCGGGGCACACCGGTTGGGAACCGTTGCTCTAGTGTATCAAGGTAAGAAGTGCCAGTTACAGTAGGTTCACCAAAAACGAAAGGCCCATAAATTTTCGCCGGGATACAGCACAAAAAACATTTTCTTTAGGGGAATCTCGTTGCATTTGTACCATCTCGTGAGGATTTTCTGAGTCCCAGATGCGCACATTATGAGTGTTAACATGTCCACTAAGGTGAAAGGTCGATTAATCACTGAAGACAACACAATCCACAAAATCGTCATGAAACAACATGTCGTTTGTGAATTTGGCATGTAATCCGTGGTCTGTCAGCTTTAGAGCCTGTAATAACTGTAAACGCTAAGGACGTAGCTGTAAGCGTTTTCTTACAACTTTCCAAACAGTCGACACCGGAACCTGTAATTCACAACTAGCCTTCCGGACTGATTTCTGTGGGCTACGAGTGAACGACTCTCTCACTCGCTCAACAGTCTCTTCCCTTACTCCTGGTGTCCCGTGCTCTTCCCTTTACAAAGGCAGCCGGTATCTTCCAACTGATTATACCATCTACAAATGATTTTATCACTAGGAGGTTCACAATGGAACACACGCTACACAGTAACTACAGATTCGGTCTTTGCAAACTGCAAAACACAAAACACTTTCTGTTTACTAGTCACCATCTTTGCTACTATCGCTGTCTAGCGGATTGCGGCAGAAACATTGCACGCACATGCGCAATTATGCCAATAAACAAAACTATTTGAGTTGGTTTTTCATTTGACATATCATTTATAACTGTAAGTTGAATGTAATAAATATTATAAAGAGTTAAAACCCCGATATTCATTTAAGTACATCCTGTATATTGCATGGTTCGTGAAATAAAATATGAAGTATATGATACAGAAAAGAAAAATGCAAAAATATTATCAGTACATTAAAGGATTTTTTACTTCACATAGGCAGCAGTTATTTGAAGTCTGGTACTTAAGTTTTATTAACCACATTTTCTAGAATATTCAGTAATCTTTTTAGCCTCACAGCATTAAAATTGCAAGAGGAGATTCATTTTGAAAACACATTTTTTAAAAATAAAAGCTATGTGTTCAACAATTTAATCCCTAACTTTAAAGCTGAAGAAGTTATATTTGAAACCCTTTTGGCCCCCTTAATGTACGTGATAAAGACTATCATACATATAGTAAAAGAAGGGCAAATGATTACCATAGGGTGAGTATAAATCAAATTCAAACTAATGATCCTTCTAAAATAGCAGTTCTATTTGTTTATGTATTTATTTGTAGCAAAGAATATGGCTATATACTAGCCCAGGATGTTATCTTCATATCCAGACTTCCTTAATATGTATTTTTTTTTTCTTTTCCTTCCATTTATATAGCCCTCTTTAACATCTAAGGTCATATTGGGGGCTTTGCACTTGAAGCAACTCATTGTGTGTAGGTTCTTTTACATTTGGTTTAAATAATTTTATTTTCCTCAAACATACACACATTCACTCTCATATACATACTTCCAGACTCTGTGGGGATAGGAAATAACTCTGGCTAAAGAAAAATTCCCCGCCCCAGCTGGGAATCGAACAGGGACCTCTGGGTGAGAAGTCAACTGGCTGACCACTCAACCATGGAGGCAGTTTTAAAATATTTTGTTTTAGTAATAATAGCGGTAGTAATAAAAGTGCACAAAGTGCAAGATAATCTTGCATATATTATTTTTGCAACCCAAAAAATTATGTTTCATTTGCATTTCTTTTTATTGAGCACATACATTTTTTTTTTTTTTTACTTTAGTCAAATACTCACCTACTTTCTTCCTATTTTTACTAAGGAGTGTAATTAAGGTTACCTTTCTGTCTAATTTTAACCATTTCCCATTTATACATTCATTCCTCCTTTACATTCAAAAATACCTATATTGTGTGTATCTTCCTTTCCTCCACATATTGGATACTGATTCTTTTGGAGGCCTTTTTATGGTTTCTTTTAGTCTTCATGCAACTGCTTACAGTCAAGCAATTCTCTCTCTTTGTTCCTTATTTAATTATCCACCTGTAGGTAGAGTCATACTGAAAAATTCAATGCTATAGCCAGGATTTATGCCATAGATCTCCCAGTCTTCAGCTGGCTGCTATAACCACTGAGCTACAATGGCAATATGGGGACACAATATGAAATTCTCCGTGTGACTCACATTGTTCCTGACAATCCACAAGGAGATCTCAAATTATATTGAGGTGGCATACCTCAATGGTGATTTACGGCAGTAAGTACTTTAAGCCCCAGGCTTCATTGTGTAACCAACTATTAGGTCAGTTAGTGTTATTTTTTTTTCCACACCAGCCTGTATAGGACAGGAGTTGGATAGGCAGAGTCAGACTGAAAAAATGCAATGCCATAGTCGTGATTTGAACCAAGGATCTCTCAGTCTCTGTCCAATTATGACATTGCATTTTTCAGTCTGACTGTATGTACCCATTCAACTCCTGTTCTACGCATGCTTTGTGCGGGAAAAACAATTAATTATCCACAAATATTTGTCTCTCCCATGTATTTTTTGGTATATATATATGATTCTATGATCGTTTTTCCCCTTAGGTACTTAACAGTTTTTGTATTTCTGATCTTCTGATCTGCTCCTAGCTCCTTTCCAAAAATAATTTGTATCATTTTTCAACCTTCTCAAGATTTCTGCCAATCCATTATTCTATAATAATGTCTCCATCCAGTTTTTCTTAAATTGTTTTCTTGACATTCTAAGCTTTCATATAGATATATTCTATACCAATATTTAAGAGCTCTCTGCATAATTACACCTTTCCTTTCCACTTTTCTCATTTCAATTCGAGCAAATTCCTTAGCGTTGCCATTGGCAGGCCTAAAATTTTCCTGAAAAGCATCCTGTACATCACATCCACAGTTTCCCGTTCACCATCTAGTTCCCATGGTTCAATTCCATATAGCATTTTATTACCATACAGGGTGGCGCACGATAAGTCACCTGATTTGTTTCATGAATAACACATTTGTTGTTGACAAGATTTGTAATTTATTGATGCAGAAGTAAAGAATAAAGCCTGGAAATACAACTTAATGAATCACATGTTCAATATGACCGCTGTTTTGATTTACGTGCATTTGTGACGGCTCTCAGATGCAAATCTTCTGGAATGGCACAGCATAACTCCATAATGATGGCCCTAAGTTGCACTGCATTTTCGGGTTTTCTGCAGTACACCTTCTCTTTAAGGAACCGCCAAAGGAAGAAGTCACATGAGTTAATGTCTGGGTTGTGGGCAGCCACATTCCTCCTCCTTCATAACGTTCAGGAAATCTGTTTGACAATACCCTATTCTTTCGTATAGGAAACCAAGCACAACATTGGCAGTATGGGGGCGTACTCCATCCTGCATGAACCATTGTGTCTGCAATGGAAACCATGTGGCTTTGAGTTGAGGAAAGTACTGGTTTCGCAGCAGCTCTAAATAGCATGGACTGGTTACTGTAGCATCGAAGAAGAACGGCCCGAAAATTCCATGGCTTGACATCGCGACCCACAATTTCTCCCCGTAGGTGTCTTTCATGTGGATTATTCGCAGAGGTTCACGTGCCCAGAATCGAACGTTCTGTTTGTTCGCAACACTGTTCACGTAAAAATAAGCTTCGTCAGAAAACCATGTGCTGTGTAACACTGCCTCTTGGTCTTGCTCGATTGCCCACCTCGCAAACTGTAGTCTCCGCTCCTTATCTCTCGCAGTAAACGTATGCGTCACAGTCATCTTGTATGAATACAAGTGTAGCTCGGATTTTTTTGTACAGATCGGCGTTAAATTCTCAACTCGGCAATGGCTCTTCTTGTTGATTTACTCGAACTACGAGTCAAAGCCACTCGAACTGCTTCAGTGTTTTGCGGTGGCGGTACGTGCAATTGGCCCCTTACACTCAAAAACAGATCCAGTACCTGCAAATGTGTGATGTAATCTGCGTGTTTTATGTGGGTTGGGAGCCCACCGTGTGCCGAAATGCGCACGAAACTTCTCTGTGTCAATATAACACTGTCCGTCGCCGCGAACAGTAGCAAAATCTTTGTCTTTTGTGTGACGGTCAACCGTCCTTTGTCCGCCATCGCGGCAAACTGAAATGGCGGACTCTAAATGGAAGCGATGAACTCGTAACGACATCTGGAGTAATTTCCATGAACCACACGAAGTTGAGTGCACAATTTGAAAGATATTGCCCCAATAGTATACTTGTAGGATCAAAATTCAATCGGGTGACTTATTGTGTGCTACCCTGTATATATTTTTTTTTTTTTTGCTTGCTAGTTGACATTTATATCTGACATCCTATGCACATCTGCTAACCATGGCCATTGCTCCTTTCCCTTTTACCAAAGCCAAATTCCATTTCTCCCATTTTCCACCCCTTTCATTTTTACCACTAAATATATGCAATCTACGAGTCACATTTTTAAAGTAAGTATCAATATTTTTTAAAAAAATAACAGAACATCATTTTCCAAATTCTTTATTATCATTCAATACCTTACACCTTACTTCTTTCTCTACAAAGTTACCGCCATTATTGAGGCACTTGTCATAATGGGAAACCATTTTTTGTATACCTTCCTGCCTTGACGAAAGCCAAGTTTGCACTTCTTGTTTCACAGCATCATCAATGTTTTCCACCAAGGAATTTCTTCAGATGAAGGAACAGATGAAAGTTGCTTGAAGCCAATCCGGACTGTAGGGAGGGTGGTCAAATTGTTTCAACCAAATGACACGATCAGAACTTGAGTTTGGTTGGCTGTGTGCAGCCAGGCATTGTCTGAAGCAAAATGATTCCACTCGAAAGCAGTCCAAATCTTTTGTTCTTTATTGCACAACAGAGCCTTCATAGTGTCACACAATAGACATCTCGGATGATTGTCTCATTCCTGGGCAAGAATTCAACCAGCAAAACACCTTGTCTGTCCCAGAAAACCATGCACATGATTTTGCGAGTGGATATTGCGTGTTTGAATTTCTCTTCAAAGGGGAAGTCAAGTGTCTCCACTCCATGGATTGTTGCTTGGACTCAGGAGTGCTGTGAGACACCATCTCTCATCGCCTGTAATGATGTGAGTTAGCAAATCATTGCCTTCCTCGGCATGTTATGTGAGAAAACCAGTGCAGTGGCGGGTCGCTTGTTCTTGGTTCATCAGTAAGCTTTTTTTGGCACCCATCTCGAGCACAATTCCAAAATCC